>CM068373.1:75582529-76022529 GCA_034769895.1 Magicicada septendecula | reverse complement strand
GCAGCGGCGGCTGGATTCTCTATGGTGACTGTAGGCCTACTACAAATAAAGGTGTCGGATGCGTTTCTTCTTAATTATTTATGATCACAAATTACATGTACTAATTAATTGAACACGCTTGTCTTAATGTTGACTCAAACAAATGTGGTACTGTTATTATGACATCCGCTTTGGCACATATCAATTTCCTCTCTCAATGATCAATAATTCGTGTTACTTTGCAGCAATACAAAGTGTCGTAACTAAGAGCTATGTAATAAATTTAATTTCGAGCTTCAAAAGTAATGTCCTGGATATTTAACTTTTAAATTCGTTACAGACGTTATTGTATAATGTTCTGCATGAATTACTGGCAGTTGCAATAAGGTACAACGTACAGACAACACGGAATTCAGCATGCGGGCGAGGGCGCCTGTTTCGACAACGCTCGTAAACGTTAAAACGGGTTTTACGTCTCCGCACACAAAAACCCCTACCGTTGTTAATTAAGTCAAATTACGTTTACAATGTTGCTTCATAAATACTACTTAATTCCCATGTTAACAAGTATGCGTGTAATTAATGAGTTAAACAGTGAACACGCATCGGAATCAAACTGTGAATCTTCTTTCTTCTTTGTTCGCCGTAATTGAAGCTGATGCATAATAACGTGTTGTAATTTAATGCATTTGATTTAATGAATACGTTTCTCACGCGTTAATAATTATTCGACTTTTTGTCTTCGTTTTCTTCTTAAAGTAATTGCGCGCCTTCCTTTTTCTTTTTACAAACGTTGGTATCTGCTGATTGTCGAAATAACTTTTGGTTTGTTTCTAACTGCTCTAATCAGTGAATTGTTTAACCCGTGGATACGGTCGTTGTGATGGTCTAACTGATTAATCCCTTCGCTTAATAACGTGCATAAAAATATGACTCTATTCAAAATGATTCGTTTTTTATCCTGTTAATCTTGTAATCACGTGCGGAGCTACAGGCCGGCCCGGGACGACGCCAAGATATGGGAGGAAAAGACCCAGCCTTTGAAGTGCGCAATCTACGAGTACGTGGGTGATGGTCAAAGGTAGCGCCACCATCCTATGGAAGATATACCTTACCTGTTCTTGTAGATATAAAAAACCTTTATTGTATTGTTCTGTGCTATTCTAAACACTTTTTTCATTTTCTGTAGTTTTCTCAAGATCTTGTTTCCTTTTGGTATTTACTTCATGTCTTTTTACGGGCTCAACGTCTATGTTGTCCTTTATTTATCCATCTTTGAGATTTTGTTATGTATTTTTTTTTATTTTTTCTTTACTTTCTTTTATCCTCTACTGTGTAAGCTATGGGACACCACAAGGCTTATAGAATAAACGAAAGGAAATATAATTAAAGAGGGAGTATTAACAAAATAACTTTAACAAAATAGCTTTTGTAAAGTCTTTAATTCTTTTTAACTGTCTTCCGACAGATTTTTACTGGATGCGCTCCATGTTTCTCAATTCTGTGCGTTTGTCTTACTCTGACTATAGCTGCTTCGTTTTTGATGCCATCAGGCATTCCGACGTTTCTTCTTCTCCGCCCTTCCTTCTTCCACCTTTCCCTTAGCTACAGATAGTTTCTACGCATTACAGGCTATGCCGTAACCAAGATGTTTTCCTCTTCTTATTACTTTCAGCTGTTTTATTTCCTTTTCTATTGTCGCCAGTACTTCCTTCCTTTGGTACTCTCTTCCAGGGCCTACCCACAGATCTTCTGCCAACAGGTTTGTAGCCAACAGCGCGCATTACTAGACTCTGGTGCTCTATTCTGTAGACATGCTCCATTCACTGCTGCTCTCGTTTATTTCTATCTTATCATTGATGGGGAATATACCTAGTTCGGCCCCTTATATATTCATTACGCATTCGATCCCTTAGACTATAAACACTTACGTGCCTTAAAAAATTAATTTCAGCGGTCTGTATATGCTGCTTTCCTTTCCGATTGTCGTCAGTACTTCATCGTTTGTCACTCTGTCAGCACATTTCACCTTAATCATTCTTCTCCACAAATGCACATCTCAAAGCTCCCTAGTAGTACCTTAAACCTTTAATGATCTACTGTTTTTGTTCGCAAAGAGCAATTGTTATTAAACACGGCTTTCAATGGAAAACAATGTAGAGGAAGACAGCGGTTGACTTACACGAGTCAGCTTATTGTTGACGTGGGATGTGGAAGTGAGGTGAATAGACTTGCCCAGAATAGGCATGCCAGGAGGATCCAGTCGGGAGAGTGATGACTAGAAGAAGAAACAGCTGCGGACGGTAGGCCTACAATTCTATGTCATAGTCAAGCTTCACATGTAGGGATAGAAAACTTGGATTGATGATCACACAACCAGCGGCTTGGCGTCAGTAACGTAGCCTATAGGCCTACACTGTTAAATGTAAATAGAAGGTAAGATTCGATTCAATTACTTACTGTGGAGCTTACCTTTATCCTCACCCGCAGTACATTTCCGATGTTTTTAATATGCGATTGTATCGGTATATTACAATGTGGTTAAAGAAGAAGTGTACTAATTGTAAATTGTCATATTTCTTAATGCAAATATGTGTTGTTTTCATTTGTGAGGTTAGGTAACAATGGTTTTGGGCTTTTAGTTTACTGCTGAAATAAACAAAAGCCATGGTTGAGAAAAACATGACGTTTAATGTGTTATACAATGCTTATAACACAGTAACACTTACAGTAATGAACCTAACGTGTTCACGTTGACAAATTAACATAACTACAACACCAAGTGTAAACTGAAAAGTAAAGTACAAATATTTATGGTTAATGGAGACAACAAAACGCACAATGTATTAAGTAGTTGCAATATACGCTCTACATATTGTACACAATCGACGATTCTTTTTGGTTAGCCACAAAGCGAGTACTTGTTGAAAAACGACAGCAACCTAACAGCATCAACTTTTGGCGTTACAGGCTCGCGCCGATGATATAGCCTATTACTGCTAGAAACATTTTCTATGTTGCGATATTCACTACATATCGAAGCCAAATAATTGCATAATCGAAATACCGAAAATGACTGCGGGTACGCATAAAGGTACAGTACCCTTACTGCGATAACAGAAAACCCATAACGAGTAACAATAAAGGGTACAATAAGTATTGGTTTTTTTTTTTTTAGATACCTGATATTCCTTCATGCAACTTACTTTGGTCGCTATGCACGACGACGCGTTTCAGGATCAAGGTCTCAGATGCTCACTCGGGTCGAGCTCATCAGTTCATAAAAACACACACATAAAACATAAAAAACACTGAATTCAAACACTCATACTTCACGAGAGGAGACGATGCGCATCGTCGAGAAAGTAAACGTGCACTCCTCGACGATGCGCATCGTCCCCTATTGCTCAGTATGAGTGTTTGAATTCAGTGTTTTTTATGTTTTATGTGTGTGTTTTTATGAACTGACGAGCTCGACCCGAGTGAGCACCTGAAGATGGGACCTTGATCCTGAAACGCGTCGTGCATAGCGACCAAAGTAAGTTGCATGAAGGAATATCAGGTATCTAACCTATTTTAAAATTAACCATTGCAACTTGGTGACCGTCACACAATGAAGTATTGTGTGATGTAACAACGATGACGACAGGAACAAGAGATGTCGGTCGTTTAAAAATTTTTTTTTTTGAAAAAGACGTAATTCTTTTCAAGCGGACATCACTTTTACCTTACCTTTGTACAATATTCATTTTTTAAACGTATCTTTAGAGGAATAGGCCTACTTTTAATAGCAAAAAAGTTTCTAGAGCGCTGAAAGAGAACTGTTGTAGTCACATCGTTTGTCGAACTCGTTGAAACGTTTCTTCCAAAAGTGCTAACATTCAAACACCGATCCGTGCCTTCTGCAAATCGAAGAGATTTTTAGAGATCCTAGACCTCAGTTTAATTACAGATCATATTACACTGTCAATAAAAATAAAAAGTATGCTCGAAAGTCTCTCTCTCTCTCTCTCTCTCTCTCTCTCTCTCTCTCTCTCTCTCTCTCTCTCTCTCTCTCTCTCTCTCTCTCTCTCTCTCTCTCTCTCTCTCTCTCTCTCTCTCTCTCTCCCTCTCTCCCTCTCTCTATTTATGCACCTAAGCATTCAAATAATTTCGACGAAACCGAACATCGAAGCATGATAATGTTTTTAGGCTTTTGAAACGTATAATGTGGATTACGTAAATCATTTCCAAAACACAGACGATCACAAACAGAGCATGTAAAACCAAATTTATTCTCACTAAAACGTTTGCTAAACTCAATGTCAGCAGCGATTATTTCTGTCTTGATGCGTTTACATATCAAATTTCTAGACGTGGGGAATCGAAAGTGTGGAAGCGTCACGTTTTTCGATGACGTTACATTTTTGTAGAATGACCCCCAGCCTAAAAACATTATCATGTTAAAAAATAATATATAAAGTAAATAAAAAAGTATATTAATGTGTGAGCTGTAGGAGAGTCACAAAAGACAAAACAAAAGTTAACAATTAAAGGATATCAGACACAGTAGGCCTACGGTACGAAAGAGAAGAGTTATGCTATTTTGCCATGTAATGAGGATGAACAACAATAGACGTACAAAACGGATTTTTAGCCACGTTCACAAGAATAAGAATGATAATCATCGGGCCCAAGGAATAAAGAAAGACATGACATAGATGGGTATGACAGAGAATACAATGCAGGATAGGACGACTTTTAGAAAACTGTCTGAAAACTTCAAGAGGTTCAGGAGAAAGAAAAGAAGAAAATAAACAACATCTGGGCGAAAGAGAGAAGGAAAAGGCAAAGCGGCAGAATGAAGACTTAGTGAAAAGCAAGAAAAGACGCGGGAAACAAATAATTGAAACGAATGCAATGGGTTATTTTACCTGGTCCTTGTACGGCCAAAATCGAAAGAAGAAGAAGAAGAAAAGAAGTATTTTTGGTGGTGAGAAATTGTCTGACGGAAACAGAATAACAAATCAACGAATGTGTGTCGTTCAGATGGCCGACGTAGCCGCTATGAGTTTTCGAAAATGGCCGCTCTCTTAATTGCGTTTTTAATCTAACTGTTTATGGTAGGTATCCTTAGACAATTACGCGTTTTCGAATTATAGCCTATGTTTTTTTTTTTATTATTCACCTCTTCTTTTGTCTAACAGTAAGTCAGTGGAAAAACACAGCGTGTAAGATTATATCAAGGCTCGAACGCGTATAGTCCTATGTGACTCTCATATACGCATATAAAGTTAAAGACATGTAATTAATTTTAAATGTGACTGAGAATATATAATAACGATGAAGAATGGTAAGTTCTAAGTCAGACTATAATTTAATTTTATGTTGATTAAAAGTATGAATCCAAAAAATATTTATAAAAAGAAGATAAAACACTTCCTTTTCTAAAGTTAAGTTACTACTTTGTACGTTAAGCAAATCGTCATTTTATGCAAACTTTAAACCCACTGTTTTCAGCATAATCGTATTACGCCCCAACAGTTTTCACTTAACGATGCAATTATAATTTATGTTTTGTTGTTGTTATTATTATTATTATTATTATTATTATTATTATTATTATTATTATTATTATTATTATTATTATTATTATTATTCTTTTGTAAGTAACTCGTTGAGTTTCCTGCAGGTCTCGCATCTTCAAATAAATACACTGCAAGCAGGTTTGTTTTCATGTGACGCACGTTTCACAGAAGTTATTCTATATCTTCAGAGGTTTGTTTTTGAATATATTGTAAGCAAAACATTCAATTACTGTTCAAACAAAGCTCTGAAGATACAGAATACTTTCTGTGAAACGTGCGTCAGGTGAAAATAAACCTACTTGCAGTGTATTTACTTAAATATATTACTTTATTATTATTGTTATTATTATTTAATTGGAGACTATTAAACGTCAAGGACCGGTAATTAAGAATGCTCAGGTTAATTATGAAGGCGACCTTAAAATTAATAGGGCTAACTTTAACTTTTTTAAGTAACTTCGAAAATGCGGTTTAACAAATAGACAATAACCTCTACTTAAATTATTCAGTTAAATAATTCATACATTTCATGTAGCTTAACAAATTCTAATATGAAACACTGTTTCTGCGTGTCCATTACAGTAATGGGGCAGCCCATTATATCCATAAGCGATATTCTAATTTAGCGACCGGTATAAAATCTCATTGCCCGATATTTAATGATCGCGCGCCGAGCACCACCCGTTGTAAGGGGTGGAGATAAAAAAGTAAAATACAAGATGGCGGACCGGCTGACAAGGGGAGAATGAGGCAAGGTTAACTAACCGGGTGCAAGGGTTGTACGTATTCGGCTGTATATGTAATTATAATTCCGTAATGACAGAGAGGTTCCTATTAAAACGCTTTAACATCTGTTAGACACGGAATTCCTTGATTCCTATTACTTCGTAACACGCGACCCCGTTTTCTCTCTGTCGCTCCCATATTCTTCTCTCCCCCTCTCTCATACCGTCTCACTAACTCCGCTTCTCCGTTTTTCACTCCCTAAATATTCGCGTTCCACAATATTGCATACACAAAGAATGTCGTACCACAAATGGTTTCAGTTATGACACGCAATCTGTGTCACTGAGCGATAAGAGATTATTTTAAATACTTGTATAAATTATTGTTTTTGTTAATATGAGTACTTATTGCAAATAAATAAAAACGTGTTTTTTATTTCAATATATTTATTTATCTCGATATACATTTTATGACGTTCCTCTTCACCTACTCATGCATGGTGTCACTATTATTATTTACCACCGATTACTTTGTCGTCGTCGTCGTCGTCACTTCAAAGTGTAAGCCTATAGCCTGTTCCATCTTCACTGCAGCCACCTCTTCCAGGGCCTACCCACAGATCTTCTGCCAATTGGTTTGTAGTCTACAGCGCGCTTTACTAGCCTCTGGTGGTACATTCTGTAGACGTACTCCATCCACTGTTGCTTTCGTTCTTGTATCTTATCATTGATGTAGAATATATACCCAGCTCGGCCCTTATGTTTTCATTACGCATTCGATCGCTTAGACGACAACCACTCACGCGCCTTAAAAAATTCATTTTAGCGGTTTATATATGCTGGTTTTCTTTCCCAGATTTCACTATCTTAGGCTATGAAAGAACAGGTATCGCCATTACTTTACAGAACTTCATTTTAGTATCACTTCTTGTTTTGTTTCTTGCATTGTACCACACATCATCTGATACTTATTTACTTTTTTATTCTTATCACTATCATTTTCATAACTTATGCCACAACGAGGAAAAGCAAAGTGCGATACCTGTTCTAAATTCTTATCCCCAACAACTATTTTGGAACGGATTGATGGAAATTTCCCTTTAAAGGCCATAAACTTCGTCTTGCTTTGAGATATTTTAAAGTTATATGTCCCACATACACGGTTCAAGTGGTATATCGACTGCTGAAGAGCATCTGCCATTACTCTTCTGGAGTATCACTTGGTCATTAGCGAATAACAGAGTATTTATGCGTGTGATAGCAGAATCTAAGTTTATCCCTGGATTGACTTCACTGTCTGATCATATCATCCAAGCATATATTAAACAATGTAAATGAAAGACTGGGCCCTGAATGAAGGACTGGTCTGACATTAATCATCGCTGGGTCAGTCTTCCCTCTTTCAGTACGTATCACATTAGCCACTGAAATGAGTCGTTTGCTCCGAGTTTGTTTAAATAGACTTGAATGTTCGTTAATCTGTTTACAGTGTGTCCGAAAAACAGAAAAAACGCACAGAATAGGGTTGAATTGAAAAGAAAGGGAATATTTAAAAGCTAGCGTTATTTCCCACATATCTAACCATCTCTCTCATTATTCAGATAGCAATTTTCAGTTGATCCGGTGATTGATCGTGAGACACCATGATTGTTTAATGTATTTTGCTTGAGTGGGCGGACAATCTAAGTGAACTCTCTCGGCCGGTAAGGCCATATCTAAGAAACCCTACGAAATGTATCCTTGTCCCCGCGGCAGGAGCTCATCTAAAGCTCGGGACTAGTTTACTACTTCGTCTGACTTAGTTCACTAAAAACAGCAGCTCAAGCCAGCCAGTCTTCTCATCCCATAAACGTGCTTAGTTTTTCTGTGGTTACAAGGTGCTCAAAATAAACCTAACTATTTGCCACTTCAATCTCTTGACACCGTATTGTTATTTTCTACTTCAATTGTATGCTGCAGATGACTTTCGTCTTTGCTAAATTCATGATATTTTTACAGTAAAAGTAAGAAAATTATAGAAATGCAAAATACGCACAAGTAGTTGTCACGTTGATGTTTCTTGCTGTTCTTTAATCAGCCTCATGTTATTACTTAGCTTAATTTTGACGAACATCGGGTCCTTAATAAACAGCTTAGGCAATGACATATGAAATGCGGAATACAGCAAGTCGATAAGGTAAAGTCTTAAACAGAAAACACAAGGCCATTAATTTACTCGACATTCACCGAAAAGCGAATATAATCATATGCATACTGTACGATACAATTAACGCGTTGCGTTGTAATTATCAGTTTACAGCGACTAAACGCAAGGTCTCGTAGGTAATTTTTGATGCTTATGCCATGTTCGACATGCTTTATAATTTATTACAATGCAAATTGCAACCTTCGTCAAAATTCAGATATAATAATAATAATAATTATTATTATTATTGTTGTTGTTGTTATCATTTGCTACTGTTTACGATGTCTAGGAAGACAGAGTTGATTTCGGGAATTTTGTTCCCTAGTTATCCCGTCTCGAGTCGAAAGTGATCTTGTCTGTAATTGTGTCGGGTTATTGAAGTCTCCTCCTCTCGTACACACTAGGTACTGCCCATATGCATCATCCTGCTAAGCCGTGACCAAAGTTATTCAGCAGGAAATAACTTAGCACGACTCACTTTTATCGTCTTTTCGGTGACCAATTGGACAGATTTCTCAGCCTACCAAAAGTACGATTACACCGGGAAGCACTTGAACGACTTCAACAACAACAACCAAGAGACTGTTAACCCTCTGGTTAGGCACTGCTTGGCGTGACGGATGCTCCTACAGTCTGAGCGAGCTGTTTGAAAACTGTTTGTGCGTCTAATACGGAATAGGCCTATTTGCAGATATTTTATTTACACACAAGAGTGACTGAATTTTGAATGCCATCTGTTTATGGATTTTCAGAATTATTTTTATTCATTACAATTTTAACCTATAAGAAAACATAAAACGCGATTACGTTGTCATAGTAATTGTCATCGCCATCATTATCATCTAGCTGTCACATATTCAGATCAGTCAGAGGAATCGTGCCCCGCAAACTGAGAACGAAAACAAAAAAGTTCCTCAGCACACTCAATGTAAACACCCTTCTGAAAATATGCAAATAAATAGAACTGATCAAACCACTTGAATACAAGATCAAACTATTACTATTTTAGTAATTATTTTTAGTGTTGGGCTCGACAACTAGAAGTTTAAAACTTTATTTCTCAACCTGCAATCTGTACTCAGAAAAAAGGAATAGACTTCATTTGGTGTTAATATACGCTATCTTCTAGAATATTTGATTTATAACCTGTTGATCAAGCTAGCAGCCTTTAAGAACTTCAGAGTTCTCTCAATCGATATCGTCTCATCAGAGAGTTCTCCTTTCAGATCAACTATTATTATTAGTTTTAAAATTGTTTATTATTTCATTGTTGCCTTTGTTGTTATTGTTATTAATGTTATTCTTCTCAAAAATAATCGAACCTTACTCTAGCGACACAAATAATTGATAAGCGGCGGGAATATTATCTAGAAACACACCCAGCATTTACTGATTATGAAAAAACATTTGATCGAGTTAAACGGGATATGTTATAGAAAATCTTAGAGAGAAGAAGCTGTCCTCTACATTTAATTAGCGTGATCAACAACTTATATGACATCACGTCACACACACACACACACACACACACACACACACACACACACATTTACGTAAAACATTTAAGAAAACACTGTGTAAGTCTACGTTTTTATGAAACCTAAATACTTAATATGTAGTTGGAAACATTATTAGGCCGGTCAGGCTGTTAGGCCGTGGTCTATAGTTTGTGTTGACAGACGTTTCGGCGTCACCAGCTGAGAGTATCATCAGTGACGGCTAAACAATTGATGGTGAGGCCGAAACGTCTGTCAACACAAACTATAGACCGCGGCCTAACAGCCTGACCGGCCTAATAATGTTTCCAACTATGTGGACATAGACTGTGAAAGCTTTAGGAACTTTTCATCTTTTTATTTGAATTAGCAGTCTCTGTAATTCCAACTTTGTCGTGTTTACTTGCTGAACTGCTACTTGCCATGTTCCGGACGAGGCCTTGTCAATGTTTCCACCATTTTCAAGTCCTAAACCACGCCATGGTTTTCAAGTCCTTGTCGTGGTTTAGGACTTGAAAATGGTGGAAACACTGAAAGGCCTCGTCCGGAACATGGCAAGGAGCAGTTCACCAAGTAAACACGACAAAGTTGGACTTGGGAATTCTACTTAATATGTAGTTTCAGTTTAATTCGTTATAAACTAGTATACATACAGCGAGACTGAAGATAAGAAATGTAGGTGACTATAATAAAAATACTACATAATTAACTTAAACCACGTATTCAATATCGAAAATACTCTTAAAAAATTTTTGTTTTGTATAAAGTTTACGAACAGCTATTCCAAATACTACTCTGGTAGCTTGTAGCTTACTATTCTATTTAATAATAGTGCTTTTATCATTTTTCCTTTCTGTATCCAATTTCTATAATTGTCGTATAAATGGTAGAAATTAGACGACATTATGAATCTTATTATTGGCCATCGTCAGCCCCCGCTACTCCTACCCTTTCGTACGTAGGCTGTCTATATAATTTTGATATTTAACTTCTTCTTTGTGTACGTCTAACGTCAATTCATTCCAGAAGCAACTAATAATAATTGCCGGCCAACCGACCAATGGCATGCTTCGAATTAATGACTCCATCCTGATTGGTTGGCTTGTAACGTGTTATTAACCCAAAGGAGATGCTATCTCCGCTTCTACTCCGGATACCGGTTAATAACAGCAGCGGGTAACGTTGGTATGTCTATTGCGTTGCGTTACGTTCGCCTGTAATTTCGAACAAAAAACTGTATATATACACACGATGAGAGTCAACCGATAATCAAGCAAGATCGGAGTAACTTTTCCCATTTACTTTAATGGCATACAAAATATCTATTAAGCCGGATGATGAAGAAGGCATACATTAATTTCCCTTCGTTACGCTTTGAAACTAAATTATAAAATACTAATAAACATACTGTTACTACAAAACACGAAAATAACATGAAAAAAGTGAGAGGAAGAGGAGGGGAGAAAGAGATAGGGAGAGAGATAGAGTATACGTGCGTGTATATGGAGACTGATCAATTTGAAACATCCGATGCATGCAATGATATGACTTCTGAATAATCTTCAGCACGATTTCATCAATCACCATTAAATCTTGTACTTCTCCTCTATGGTAGGCCTCTTCTGACCCCTTGTAGACCTACCACTATATCGAAATTCCAGATAGCGTAAACAGGATTGTTCAAACGTATTCTACCTACCTTTCAATCTTACATTTTACTCCTGACTTTAAATCAGATACGAAAAAAAAATTATTTGTTTTTCAATTTAACAAACAGGTGTGTTAGATTGTCTTTAATTTAGCATATTGCCGGACTGATGAAACTCGACTATAGTTATTACATTTTAGTACAGAATGTTATCCAACAGCAAAAGCTTGTTAATAATAACAAATAAAAATTTTGTTTTAAGCTGTAGGCTTTTATAAATGGTTAATGTTATAATGCGGCTGTAACACAATAGTATTATTTTAATTTTATCTAAGCTAGAAACTATTTATTTTGGCTAAAGTTATTCTTAATATAGCCTTAATATCTTTAGCTTAACACAGAAGAAAATTGTTGTTTATATTTTACTTGTTTTATAGTTTTCAAGTAGCTGTATAATTGCTTTATGATCTCTATTTACGTTCAATCTTTAAAATCTTTGGCGCATTTACGAATTACCATAGTAAATATGTTAAGAGATGCTGCTAAGAGAAAACCTAAGTTTAATGACAAATTTGTTCAAAACAAGTGGGGGAATTATCACTGAATACATAAAAGCCTCCGTGACTCATGTGACGAATGTCACGGAGGCTGTCTTACAATAGACCTTGTGGCCATCACGTCTGCACCTAATTTGTTACAAACCTTGTTACACATCAAAAGAAAGCTTCAGAAACATTGTTAGCCTAATTTAAAAGAATATCTCGGTTATAAATGATATTCCACTCGATAAGTTATCCATAAAATACAAATTATTTTTTTAAAGTAATAGTTCAAAGGCAAGTCTGAAAATCAGTTGAAAGCTCGAAGATCCTTCACACCTAAGGGCTTAGGTCGGCCTCACTCTACTTGAAATGCTTAGGGGTCCAAAGAAGATAATTCCGCCGTTGGTTTAAACCGCCTCGTTTTAGTTGAGGCCAGTTCTGTGTATTAAGCTTAAGATGGCTATCAATCATTATATTCTTAAAACGTCAATTTTTTATCTTCCATACCCTGTATCCAAAACATGTTTATTAAGGCAGCGTTATCCATGTAGTAAGCGAGGTGTAACTAAGAGAAACCGTCAGTAGTATAAGCTCTAATAAAACATAATATTATGCATTAAAGCTAATGACGTATCTAATATTTCCTGAGCAATTAGTATCTTGTATTTCTTCGAAAACAGGATTTCTTATGACACTTTTAACTTTTATCATTATATGTGGATATCATTAACTAATAATGGGCTGTTATTGGTCGTTAAAACTGAAGAATAAGGACGTATGGAGAATTCATTCGCTGTTCACCTCAAATTCTCTACATAGAGCTAGTAGATGATCCTTGGTTCGTATGCATTAATATACTGTTATTTCTATTCCAGGCGCCCTTTAACGTCTTCGTTTTGTACTTCTAATATGTTTTTAATTTATTTCGTACCTTGTCAAATGTTTCTTTTCTTCAGTGTGTTTAATATGTGTCTCCACCTTTCAGTTGACTAATTAGTGTGTTGTTGTCATATTCATCTTTCTGTACAGATTACAAAACTTCTCAAACCTTTGATGTATTTGGTATGTTCATCCCGAACATCCAGCCATATTCTATTTGTGCGTTCTATCTAGATCATGTAGAGTTGATGGATGGATAATCATTATTATTACCCGTATTGTCTACCATATAATCACTGACCATTCCGACCACCCTCCCTATAACTTTCGTTATATAATTTCTTTATTGCTGCCATCGTTCTGATCTTTTTAATTGTGTATTTCATTCTTAATGCAAGTAATTAACGCCCAGCGGTCCAAAACCTTCCGAGCGACGATTACTGATGTCAGTTACGCACTCAATACAATACTATTTTGTGGTGCGGAGATCTGGGCTGATGGATTAAAACTCCGGAAATACAGAAGACGCATGTCAGCGGTGCAGAGAAGTGGCGCGTTCAGACTGGCTTGCTCCTACCGCACGGTTTCGGAGTCCGCGGTTCTTGCAGTCCCGGGAATAATTCTAGTCGATCTTCTTGCACAAGAGTTGAAGGTTTAAAACAGGCGAACACCTATATGCGCGAAGAACAAATTGCACCACCCTGAAGTATTGCGAGGTTGGTGCAATGTAAAGGGTTCCATGCGAGGATCCATGCCATGTAAAACAGGGTTTGTGGTTTTGGTGGGTGCTAGTTCCACACACCATAGGAGTTCGGGGCCTCCTGCGGCAAACATTAGTTTCCACAGTTTTTTTTTATTAGCGGGGGTCCTACAGTCTAGGCTGCATCCTACATTATTAGCGGGGGTCCTACAGTCTAGGCTGCATCCTACATTATTAGCGGGGGTCCTACAGTCCAGGCTGCATCCTACATTATTAGCGGGGGTCCTACAGTCTATGCTGCATCCTGCATTTTGATCGCCATTTTCCCATATCTTTTCAGTCATCATCTTAAATAGCTCGATCTCTCATGCTTTTCCTAATTCCTGTTCTCCATTGTGTTGTCAGTCTTCCTTTTCTTCTCCTGTTTTGTTGTGTGTAAGTCAATGCATTCTTTGGCCATCGCTCCTCCTCCATCCTCATTACGTGACCATACCATAGCAACTGTCTGGATTCTATTCTTTCTGCTCTTGTAAGTACGCGCCCTGTTTTCCTTCTAATATCTTCGTTTCTAGCATGTTGCATTCTAGAAATATCACACGCTCTTCTTAAGAAGTCCATTTCCACAGTTTCTATCATCTTTTTCTCTTTATCTGAAAGTTGCCAGCACTCGTAGAAATAAGTTAAAATGGGCTCCACAATAGTTGTGTAGATTGTCAGTTTAGTTTGAAGTTTCATTTTTTTTCGACTAAAGTAACGAGTTTAGCAAACGTACAAACGGCTTTTTTCCCTGTTGTATCATACTTTTGATGTCATTTTTTGTTGTTTCATCTTCTGAAATAATGTTTCCTAAATACTTGAATTTGCTACACTTCCCGATTCTATGGATTTGCACAGTTTCCACAGCTTTCTTTGTTAAAAAAAATTAACGAACAGATATTTGCCCGACAGTAACACGATTTATCTTTAAATAATAACAAACCAATTCAAGTTATCTGTTTGTGGTACATATTTTGTCAACTAAATAATTTTTCTAATAAATTTAGAGAATGTAATAAGGAAAGCATTTCGTCATAAGTGCCGTTTTGTTTTCAGCAACCTTCCCGATGACGCGGCGCATCGGCCACCCCTATCAAAATCGTACGCCGCCGAAACGGAAGAAACCGAGGACGTCGTTCACCAGGCTGCAGATCGCTGAACTGGAGAAACGCTTCCACAAACAGAAGTACCTGGCGTCGGCAGAGAGAGCGGCGCTCGCCAAGACGCTAAAAATGACGGACGCTCAAGTTAAAACGTGGTTTCAGAATAGACGTACAAAGTGGAGGTAAGTTGTAAACACGTAAAACTTTCCTTTTTTTAAGGTGCTGTAAAGATCGCACTGTTTTAATACCATAGTATGCGTACGTATAGTGTTAGAACAATGTATGTTCCAAGATTATTAAAAATTTTAAATGCACAACCCCAAAGACACGTCAGCGAGGATACATTGTATATATAACGTTCAGCGGAAGCGAGAAGTTCGAGGTGTCTAAGCTAGCTAATGGGGAGACGGGGCTTAAGGCCCCCCTGCATGGTAGCAGTGCCCGGAGTGACTCCTCCGATGACTGCAAGTAGCGAAACTCTCTCAAGGGCTAAGGTATTCAAGGTCTTGGGTTGGTATGGTGTGCTCCTTTTCGTTTGGGTAGGAGAGAGGATCTCAGCAAGTGAGGTGCTCAGCCTAGCCAAAGTCTGGGTTGTCTTGTGCCCTGAACCCAGCGGTGACGCGTCCGAATCACAGCGGAGAAACCTCCCGGTACATTTGAGGACCGGTTAGCCAGCGCTACTGTCTCCGACGCGGCCCCACTGACCGCTCAGCGATGATCTGCACAGGCCTGTTGCGTATCCAGGGCGGGTATCTAAGCTAGAAGTTCGAGGTATCTAAGCAAGACGACGCTGTCCCTACATTACCTTAAAAAATCAGGAAAGTTACCATTTACAAAATTATACAAAACTAACTTTTCCTATTACAACCTGAATATATGTCTCTCAATATATTTTTATTATATTATTCCGGCTGTACAATGTTTACACATTTTCCGGAACCAAAGATTACAAAATTTATTGAATTCTTATCTTCCACTGCTGCTTGTCCATCCAAAGATCTTCAATTTCTCGTTCCCTCAATATAGTCTGAATTTCTTCTATCCAGGTGATAGGTGGTATTCCTCTTTTCCTTCTTCCCGGTGGGGTCCATTCCTTCCACTGCTGCTTGTCCATCCAAAGATCTTCAATTTATCGTTCCCTCAATATAGTCTGAATTTCTTCTATCCAGGTGATAGGTGGTATTCCTCTTTTCCTTCTTCCCGGTGGGGTCCATTCCATAACTCTCTTTGGCAATCTTTCCTGTGCCATTCTTTTCGTGTCTCCATACCATTGTAATTATTTGTTCGGATAAAATCAACATTTACGGCTCGCATAAGGCGGCCCACCCTGCCTGACTCCTAAGCTGCTTCTGTGGTACACATGGGAGGCATTATTATTATTATAAAATCAATTTAAGTTTTAGTTTTTACGTTAATTATGTCCTCAATGACTTCATTTCTAATTTTTTCACGTCTGGATACTCTTGCCGAACGTCTCCAAAAGTCCATCTCTGCTGTTAATTATCTGCTGTGGTATTTGCCGGCGGTACGTTCGCAATGTAGAATACGTCTTGACTTTAAAATACTAACAAACGAAACAAAATTGTTAAAAGATAGGTGCATTTATTACTAGGCATACAAATCATTGGCACAAATCGGTGGTAGTACAAATAAATAATAAAACGCATATACAACTTATTTCTAGGTAACATGAAAAGCGTAGAGTATTAAAATATTTTCAAAAATTAAAAGACACTTTGATATTATTCTCTGCCGGGCTATTTGGCCGTGACCTACTACTGACATAGCTTACAGACGTTTTGGTCCCACCGTTGGAGGCCATCTTCAGTGTACCAGAACGATTGGATAATAATTGGTGTACATCTTACAGGCGTTTCGGCCACACTATTGGAGGCCATCTTCAGTGTACCAGAACGATTGGATAATAATTGGTGTACATCTTCCAGGCGTTTCGGCCACACTATTGGAGGCCATCTTCCGTGTACCAGAACGATTGGATAATAATTGGTGTACATCTTACAGGCGTTTCGGCCACACTATTGGAGGCCATCTTCAGTGTACCAGAACGATTGGATAATAATTGGTGTACATCTTACAGGCGTTTCGGCCACACTATTGGAGGCCATCTTCCGTGTACCAGAACGATTGGATAATAATTGGTGTACATCTTACAGGCGTTTCGGCCACACTATTGGAGGCCATCTTCCGTGTACCAGAACGATTGGATAATAATTGGTGTACATCTTACAGGCGTTTCGGCCACACTATTGGAGGCCATATTCAGTGTACCAGAACGATTGGATAATAATTGGTGTACATCTTCCAGGCGTTTCGGCCACACTATTGGAGGCCATCTTCCGTGTACCAGAACGATTGGATAATAATTGGTGTACATCTTACAGGCGTTTCGGCCACACTATTGGAGGCCATCTTCAGTGTACCAGAACGATTGGATAATAATTGGTGTACATCTTACAGGCGTTTCGGCCACACTATTGGAGGCCATCTTCAGTGTACCAGGACGATTGGATAATAATTGGTGTACATCTTCCAGGCGTTTCGGCCACACTATTGGAGGCCATCTTCCGTGTACCAGAACGATTGGATAATAATTGGTGTACATCTTACAGGCGTTTCGGCCACACTATTGGAGGCCATCTTCCGTGTACCAGAACGATTGGATAATAATTGGTGTACATCTTAAGGCGTTTCGGCCACAATATTGGAGGCCATCTTCAGTGTACCAGGACGATTGGATAATAATTGGTGTACATCTTACAGGCGTTTCGGCCACACTATTGGAGGCCATATTCAGTGTACCAGAACGATTGGATAATAATTGGTGTACATCTTACAGGCGTTTCGGCCACTCTATTGGAGGCCATCTTCAGTGTACCAGGACGATTGAGGATTGACAAGATGTACACTGAAGATGGCCTCCAATGGTGGGTCCGAAACGTCTGTAAGCTATGTCAGTAGTAGACCACAGTCAAACACCACAGAATAATATCACCAGTGTTGGCGCCGGCAGTGAAAGCATTAGAAATTCTTTAAGTGACACTTCATAAAAAAACTGTCATGATGCTCTAATGCATTTGGGTTCTTTCATTGCCGAATTATAATTGTTCGTAGGCTAGAAAGTAAGTCAGGCTAGGTTTTTGTCATCTAGACAAGTGCGCTCCCGACCCCGTGTCAAGGTCGTGCGACAAATTAGTTATCGCTCACACCTCGTGTCGTTTCTCGTCCTCATCTCCTCCGATTTTTACGCACTGAGCTACAAGAAGTTAAAAATCTCGTCTTTCTGGTCACATCTCTTCCGCGGCCAGAACGTTTTCAACATCAAAAGTTGTGAATTTTTTGAAGTGACTTGCTACGGCAGACTGGCACAAACCAGCAAATCGCTCACTGCACAACGTTAGATATTAAAAGACGTTCGCTTACATTACATATTTAAAGAATTGCTGACAAGAACTCTCTTCTATTAACCGTTACATATACAACATTAAATTCTGTGACGTAGTTCACTCAATTCGACTACATAGTATTGGAAAACTAGTCCAAACCAGATAGGATTACAGATTTCCGCATGTAGTGTCACACCTTACATACCTCAAAATTCGTGAAATTTTGAGAAGCTGAAAACAGATACCACTGGAGGAACATCCAAACTCCTTATTACGAGTTTTATCGTAATATCCTGAGTCGTCAATCCTTCTTCTTCATTTCTTATTCTTCTTCTTCATTAACTTCTCCTTCTTCTTCTTCTTCTTTTTTAGCACTACAGCCCAACGTGAGAACTGGCTTCCAACACCAATCTTTTCCAATGTCTACTATCCAATTGCCTCTGAGTGTAACCCCTCACATCCATTCTTCTTAGTTCTTTCAGCACATCATCCAACCATCTTATCCTAGGTCGGCCCCTCTTTCTGCTTTTATAGACTTGCGCTTTCAGGATTTTCTTTGTCATACGCTGATCATCCATTCGCTCTAGGTGACTATTCTAGCCATTCTATTCGTTGAACCTTTACGAATCTTATAATGTTCTCATGCTCTACTAGCTTATACATCTCCTGGTTATTCCTTATTCTCCATTCATCATCTTCTTTAACCTGGCCATAAACAGGTCTTAAAATGTTTCTTTCAAACCTTCGTAGTGTTTCTTGTTCTTCTTTTTTTGTTAATTTCCGTGTCTCGCCTATATAAGTAACAACCGGTCTGATAAGTGTCTTATATATTTTTATTTTTGTGTTACGACAAACGAGTTTGTTATTCAATAGTCTGCTATTGGCATAATATGCCCTATTTCCTATGTTTATCCTGTCATGTGCTGTCGTGTTTATGGATCCTTCATTATCTATCGTGTTTCCCAGATATCTGAACTTATTAACTGCATCAAATAAATTGTCCTCTAGAATTGTGAATCGTGATGTCGCGAAATTACCACCGGCAGGAAAAATGAAGATGAGACTTTCAGGATCTGGGCACAGATATGAGAGCCATCATCCGTTGCCTTAGAAGAAGTTATTTATTCTCAGTACTGTGACGTGTGTCGTACGTAGTCGAAACAGTTGTAAACAAACCGACAACATCCCCCTTCTTCTTGTTCCTCTTCAGTATTCTGCCTCAATATTACCCGTCCGTCTGTCCGTTGATCGACATTTATTATTATTATTATTATTAGCGGGGGTCCTACAGTCCATGCCGCATCCCGCATTTCGATCGCCATTTTCCCATATCTTTTCAGTCATCGTCTTCAATAGCTCGATCTCTCATGCTTTTCCTAATTCCTGTTCTCCATTGTGTTGTCAGTCTTCCTTTTCTTCTCCTGTTTTGTGGTGTGAGAGTCAATGCTTTCTTTGGCCATCGCTTCTCCTCCATCCTCATTACGTGACCATACTATAGCAACTGTCTGGATTCTATTCTTTCTGCTGTTGTAAATATGCGCCCTGTTTTCCTTTTTATAGATTCGTTTCTAACATGCTTGCGTTCTAGAAATATTACATGCTCTTCTTAAGAAGACCCATCCTTATTCCGAGGCGATTTGTCGAAACTTTTAGCTCTTTATGTTTTTTTTACGAATGACGAGTCGCTGGCATGTCGATTCAACCTTCAGACTTGAAGGGCCAGGATTTTCTGTAGGGGTTTTCTCCCTTAGCTGATATGCTCCAGATATTTGTAGGGCGCCAGAGACTCGCCCTTCACCCTATCTCGTCTGCTAAATACCATATACTCAATGTATGCCATGTACCCAGCAGCCGCGTGAGATACGTGTATCTCTACGAGGACGTGAGAGTAGGATTTGTTGGCAGAGCTGAAGTCGATTTCTCGAACCCCCGACTCCGTTGATTCGATTTCTCGAACCCGTTGGTCGACATACATTCCTTTTATCAACTTGTAATTTGTCTCTTGTTTATTCGCTGTTCTCCCATCTATCATGTGACTTACAAATAATCCAATGCTGTTTCACTATTTCTAATTCAAAGTGACGTTTGCTCGATTCTCAAATCCTCCCTTATTCTTTCACTTCAGACTTGGCCCGTTAATATTTTATTGGCTACTGCTTTCATCTCACATGTTTCCGAAAGACGCTTTGCTTTATTTGTATATCTGGTCTGTGTATGAGTTAATTGACCTGATAATCGACCTAAAAATGTCTACTTTTTCTTCAACTCTTAAACGTTTATTTTTTCTAAGCTGTTTCCCTTAAATATATTGTAATTCTGCTGGCTTATTTATTTGATTAAATATTTCTTCCCTTGAACGTTCATATCTAATAATATTTATACCCAAATATTTGAATTTTGAATCTCGCTTAATAACAGTGACGACTGGTGTTATGGTTGCAGCGTTGCACAACCACCAATTTAGAATAACTAAACTATAAAATAATATACGAAAACATTAAGTAGCTAAAAGTGTCATAAATTTCAACGGAGAGCGTATCAGATTCTACGCGGCAATGTTCGCGTACCATTCAAATGTGGCGCGCAGGCTGGTGGTTGTAGGCCGCTTGCAACTTCAATAGTAAATGGCAGAGCTTACTACACAAACATATGGGAGAACGTGCGCTACTCTTCACGGTTGTCCTATGTTCCCAATGTAAGCTTGGTGGTTGCAAAGTTTCTGCAACGCTCCACTAGTAGTGCAACTTTGTGTATGAAATCAGCATAGCCTTCTTGATTTATAAGTTGTGTCAGGTTTAAGGTTTACATTGGTTCAAGGTAAACGTTGTACGTTATTTGAGGTTATAAGATTATAGTAACGATTTACAATTATCAGACTGTGATTATGAGAGTTCAATGTGTTTTAACCCCTCTCCCATTCACTCAACCAACTACTACAACCACCAAAATTTGGAACCACCAGCCGCCACTGCTTAATAATATTATTATCTATTACTAACTTGCGCTTTACGACGTTTCAAGAGATCGTCGTTGCTTCTGTTTCTTGATTAGCTACAAGAACGTTAAGTTGTTTTGTAACTATGATAAACTGATAAAGCAATCGCTGTAGTAAGTCGTCTTCATTCTCGACAAACAAAACCTCATCAGCTGGATAACATAAACTTTTTTTTTATTAATTTCACATGGCAACCGGCACAATGTAACAAAAATTATTCCTAAAATCAAGTTTCTACACGAGATAATTACGTATAATATTTTAATTTTACCTCGTGTTCTGGCTATTAGAGTAGGCTGACATGCAGTTATTAACCCCGAATCTCTAACGAACCACACCGTTCATAATTAGGATCCATTCTTACACGTCATACTCTGAAGTGTCCAGAAAACGTAATCTGAATGGGATTCTCAGTTGCTCCACAAGTTTAGTTACTCACATCCGGACTTCCTTTCTTTCTTCTCTTTTATCCACAGACCCCGTTTTGGATGTGGGATATTCCCTCTTTCCTTTTCTACTGTCTTGAGCCATATGCCTCCACATCAATCTTTTCAACATTTATGTGTCGCTTTAGTTCGTCCACTCATCTGATCTGAGATCTTCCGAATTTCATTTTCTACCGTCTTATTCCAACTTTTATCCTTGTGGCCGGCGTTATGCTAAGCGAATTCCCATTTTAGTTTTGCTACATTATTTTAAATGCTTTCCACTTTTGTTATGTTTCGGAACTATTCATTTCTTCTTGTATCCGAAAATTTTATGTTTATTATCTCTTTCTACATTTATGTTTGCGTTTTCGCTATTTTACTGATGTTAACCTTTGCATATGTCTGGACCCGAGAGCCACACATGACGACTGGACGAGTCTATTGGTCAAATATTTTAATTTTTAAATCCTGAAGATACTTTTTATTTTTCAAGATGTATATAACTAAATTTGCCAAATGCAGTTCACGGTAGTCTAACTCAGCGTTTCGTTTCTGCAGCAGTTCATGTCCGCCACGTTCCTTCCTGGAGTCCTTTCTGCAATTGCGTGCATTCTTTTCGATTTCGGTAGTTCTTCTGCTTTCCGGACACCATTTTATTGTCTCTTCTCGTAACACCATTGTAGCATAATAATCGTTCTCTTTATTTATTACTAGCTGTTAACCGCTGCTTTGCACGCAAATATTTGAGTTTTAATAAGTATTTTAATATATTTTTTATTGTATATGTTTATTTGGCGTTCTGTCAGCTCGTATAACAATTTTGTACTCATTAGTCAAATTCTCTTGAAAGCTGTTTTCAACACTTGTGCTATTTTAACTTGTACTAAATTATTATGTTGGTGCAACAGCCTTTGGAGATTTAAAAGTACTCGTTTATAAAGCATTTGGAGATATTTATATAGTACCTGTTAAATCAAAAACGCTAAATTCTGTATTTTAAGTGTTACTGTGTTAGAAGCATTGTATAACACATTAAACGTTATGTTTTCCTCAACCATGGCTTTTATTTATTTCAGCAGTAAACTAAAAACCAAAAACCGTTGTCACCTAACCTCACAAATGAAAACAACACTTATTTTCGCTTTGCATTAAGTACAGTGTAATAGGACAATTTACAATTAGTAGGCCTACACTTCTTTTCCACATCCTAATATATCGATACACTCGCATATTATATAAAACATCGAAAATGTACTGCAGGAATGGATAAATGTACAGTTCCGATGCCAGTAAATAGCTTTTGTTTATTTACTTGTTACTATGGTAATTAATTCTGGTTTCCATGGTGTTGTTGACATCTTTAGTAGTAGTATTTAATATACTTTATTACTTATTCATTGCAAAATCAGAAATAAGTATAAACATAAATTTTATAATCGTTAAAGACAATTACAAAATATATAGTATATCTGTATACAAAATTACAAAATATATCGATACAATCGCAAATTAAAAATATTAAAAACCGCTAAATATAATTTGTTTATTTACTTGTTACTATGGTAATTAATTCTGGTCTCTATGGTTTTGTTGACATCTTTATACACTTCAACGAAAAGGCATAATTAAAAGGGCTTAAATCGCGCGAACGGGGCCGAATATCAAATTCCAAGTTAGACAGTATTTTTTGTCTTGTGTCAAAGGTTACATGTGCAAAATTTGGTGGCAATCGGTGTAACGGTGTGGATTTGTATTCAGTACCCATAAATCCTCAGACTTTGAGTTTTATGTATATAGATTCTGTTCTGACTAGTGCAAAACACCAAACGTGGTATTTCATTTTCGTTGATAGAATTTTTCGTTGGCTCAATCTATTTATTATCCAAACTCCTACTGTACCGTACAGTAGGGTCCAAAACAGAAAAAGTCTCTTGATGCCTTTTAATTTCTAATCTACCGATCTTATAACCATCTGCCTCCTTTCTTTTATCAAATGCCCCACACTACTTCATTTGTTGTTTTAATTATGCAAATGACGCAAACAATTCTAGTTTGTCCGTATAATTGTTTTACTGTCCCTTGTTATCATTCCTAGCGCAGTTCTTTCCACGCTTGTCTGTGCACGCCGTTTCGTGTTCATTGTCAATATCTCTGACTCCAGCAGTAACTTCCGGAAGCAGACACCGAATAAAAGTTTTCGTTTTTACACACGATGATATTCGTCCGCTCTGATCTCGTAATATACATAGCTTATACGTAATGTAAGACATATGGCATAATATCCATACTGAAAATAAAAAAAATTGTCGATGTAAATCAATATAGCCTAACTTATAAACAAAGTATTTAATGTTAATTAAAATTGTAGTTTAAATTAGCAGTACTAGTACTACTAGGAGTATCACGGAGACACCGGCTAAGGAACATTCATGGGATTGTACAACCTGAATGAAAGGATAAAGCAATACGGCTAAGATTGGACAGACCGTGTTAAAAGAATCTATAAGAACAGGATACCGAAACAAATTTTGGTTTATAATCCGAAAGGACGGCGGAATATTGGAAGACCAAAGAAGGAGTCGGAATATTGGTCGGACCAAGGAGTGCGCAACTGATCGTAAGGTCCACAGCGTGAAGAAGAAAAAGAAGAAGAAGAATTACTCGTTTTAAAGTTAAAGTATTTCATCTGCGATTAAATATATATCATTTAAAAATTCTTCCATTCGATGTTAGAAACAATTCATTTAAACTTTACGGATGTAGAGGTAGCATATTACAATTTGCAAACTTTAAACCGTAACAGTGTACACCACATGTAGAGTATAAGAAATGTTGGAAGTGGCTAGTACTAAGAACCTTGACACAAACTCGATGTCAAAGTACTTGAATACGTAAAGTGGTTACAGAAATTAAGAGTTTTAAACGTAAGATGTTGTGTACTAAGCTTAAGTGAGTATCCCTTACAACTAACTGTTTGAAAGTAATGTTTCCAAAGCCCATACAAATTTGCAAACATACAAATTAGTTATGTGAGAACGAACTTTTTAACTGCGCCTTGCACGTACTAAATCGTTGTTTGTTGTTTGATGCCAAATTATAACCTAATTTTTAAGGTTATCTCCCTTAAAAAGTAGAAAAGAAGAAGCCAATGAATGCTTATTTCCACATTGTATCCATCCCGGTCACGATACTTCGCCTACACTGCAGTAATTTAATCTACAGCAACTTGATATTTTTAAGGTTATCTCCCTTAAAAAGTAGGAAAGAAGAAGCCATTGAATGCTTATTTCCACAGTGTATCCATCTCGATCACGATAATTCGCCTACAATGCAGTAATTTAATCTACAGCAACTTCATATTTTTAAGGTTATCTCCCTTAAAAAGTAGGAAAGAAGAAGCCGTTGAATGCTTATTTCCACAGTGTATCCATCTCGATCACGATAATTCGCCTACAATGCAGTAATTTAATCTACAGCAACTTGATATTTTTAAGGTTATCTCCCTTAAAAAGTAGGAAAGAAGAAGCCAATGAATGCTTATTTCCACATTGTATCCATCCCGGTCACGATACTTCGCCTACACTGCAGTAATTTAATCTACAGCAACTTGATATTTTTAAGGTTATCTCCCTTAAAAAGTAGGAAAGAAGAAGCCATTGAATGCTTATTTCCACAGTGTATCCATCTCGATCACGATACTTTCCCTACAATACAGTAATTTAATCTACAGCAACTTGATATTTTACGGTTATCTTCCTTAACAAGTAGGAAAGAAGAAGCCATTGAATGCTTATTTAACCTATAATGCAGTAATTTAATCTACAGCAACTTGATATTTTAAGGTTATCTCCCTTAAAAAGTAGGAAAGAAGAAGCCATTGAATGCTTATTTCCACAGTGTATCCATCTCGATCAGGATACTTAGCCTATAATGCAGTAATTTAATCTACATCTACTTGATATTTTTAAGGTTATCTCCCTTAAAATGTAGGAAAGAAGAAGCCATTGAATGCTTATATCCACAGTGTATCCATCTCGATCACGATAATTCGCCTACAATGCAGTAATTTAATCTACAGCAACTTGATATTTTTTTGCTTGCTTTTTTGATACGTAATAATTTTTCGTGTTTTTAGTTTATTTTCTATAATTTTAAAAGCAAATCAACAATTAAAATCCTTAAACATGTCTGTTATTCTGTATAGAATATGTATGTATTCCTATATACTCAGATATACTGCCAACGCAGAGTTTAGAACACCGTTTTAAAACGCTCCGTAGGTTTACCAGTGAGCTGATTTGTATGGCAACTTAACAAGCATGTATTTGAGCGTCCCAATGCGGACTTTTAAATGTTTGTTTTTGAGGACCTGTACTGCCGCTTTTATGAAAATCTTTGACTCATTCTGTAACAAAAAATAGTAGATAGGTCGATTTAATCTCATTTGTTTGCAAAATATTTTGAGAGGCGTAAGCCTACATACTTAAGAAACTTTTTAAAAAATCGTAAAAAACACTTTACATTGATAGCGTCTGCAATGTGATAAAACTTTCCGCCAGTTTTCTGGTATTGTTTGTTTAATTTATATTGCAATATAATAATATAATATCATCTTTATTGTTTCATGGCTTTGCTCACACTTATCTTTTTGATTAGATAAATTATGTAGTAACTAACGATTTATTTTTTTCTTAATTTTTGTAGTTTTATTTACAAAACTCTACCCCCCCCCCTCTTGAAGACTCCTAGCACGAAGTCCTGTCTCTACCGCTGGATTCCTACTCAGGGCCGGTTGACAAGTCCAAAATCAATTTTAGCTAGAAATTGGTGTCATCATCACCACTCCAAGGACCTGTTCCGGAACCCATCTCCTCCTCGGTCTACCGACATCTTTCTTCTCAGTAAGTAGATAACCCAAGGAAGCCACAGATAGACGGATATCAGGTATGCCATTCAAGTGTTCACACCATCTCCTTCTGTGGTCTTCAATCTTCTGGTGCAATGATACAGTGTTTAAATCGCGTCTAACATCCTCGCTCCTTCTCCTATCCAAGAACGAACAACCTTGCCTCCCTCTTAGAAACTTCATTTCGGTTGGCTGAATCCTCTGCACGTCCCTTTTACCAAAAGTGCATGTCCCACTAGCATACAGGAATGTGAGGACAGTTACAGTTTTATAAAACTTAATTCGGGTATCCTACGGGTTTTTATTTTTCAGGTACCTATGAATCGTTCGACAGATGTGTCTAAATTGTGTTAGCTTACTATCCGAATCAATATCAGTTCCATATGAGATATTAAAACCCAGGTAATTAAAACTACTAACCTGATCCAAAATCTGATAATTCACGACTATCTTAGTTCTTATAGGATACCTGCCCTGAAATCCCCTCTTCATCTTCTTCTTCTTATTATTATTATCCATCGACGTAATCGTCATCTCGTCGTCATCATCATCATAATAACGTTATGTGACACTTAAAGTATAGGCTATTATTGCGTTACTCTGATAATCATAATACTTTGTTTTTAGTAGACGTTGCATTGCAGGGAACTCAACTTCATATCCCTGATATTTTAACTCTACACGTCCATATCATTACGTGTTTTATTTTTCAGGTGGAAATTGGTGTAAAAAACTATAACGTATTCTGAGGCATATATTCAGCATATAATGAGAAGGAGCGTCGTGTCTAGCCGGTAATATTTGATAGCAAACAAGTTATTTTTGACGACGACGATCGACTTTCCCCGCGATGCCACTACCGAAACACGTCCGCGCGCCTGCAAAATACCACCGTTTCTTTGTTGTCGTCGTCTTTTCTTTTGAAAACAACATACCTACAGTTGGGCTCACTTAACCAAACGTTTCAGTTGTTAACGAAGCTATTTGCACCCTCGCGCACACACACACATACACAGACGAACACCTGTTTGTCACGCAGTATATGTGTGTGTATTACAAAACGGTTTCTGAGTTAAGCTGAGCGTGGTTCCGCGCATCGAACGGAGCGGAGCGGGGCGCCACCTTGCACCGGCGGCCGGTCTCTAGACAACACAGCTATTCCATTAAGAACACTCAGATAACCACAAAGAGTAAAGCATAATTAAAATGTTACAACCGGCTGTTAGTAACAATTAATACACACTTTATCAGTTTCTTCCTCACCATTCCATTTCGTCGCATTATAATATATATTTCATTAGCTCTTAACCGTCACTATAAACAACGTATCATCTCTCTAATTCGATGATACACACACACACGCACACACACATATATATATATAAACACACACACACGCACACAATCTAACAGGTTTCTACAAATTCTCATACACACATACACACACGCACACAGTTGACAAGTTAAAAGCTTTCTTGTTGGCTTTTTATAGGCTCGTATTAAAAGCTTTTTAAGTTTTAGTGTACAATCAGTTAAAATAACTCTTTTCACCCCACTGTCTCCGTCCTCACTCTCTCTCGCTTCTCGCTGACACGATTATTCTCGCACATAATCTGATTTCTGCATTACCTATTATATTCATTATTGTGATGGCGTCTTTTAGTTTCTTTCGTTTTTTTTACTCCGCGGTTGGTTTAAACAGTCCGTGTCCTGGTTATGCGTATTTATACAAACATGGAGTGATTCCGCGACCGTCCAGTTGTTTCTCCCATGCACATGTATGAAACAGTTTGGACTTAATAACTATCCACATAAATACGCACTCGACAACTAAAAGACTATAAATCTTATCTGGTGTGTATACCACGCCATCCCCAGCTACCCTCCAACAGAATGCTTCAGTTGGAAAGCTGAGAAATTGCACTACTTTCATCCTTTTTTTTTGCACTCAGTTTTTCTAATTACAGTAGAACCTCACTAATTCGTCACCTTCGTAACCGAAGGGGTAACGAATTAGTGAGGGAGTAAGAAACAAACCCATTAAAAACTATATAAAATGTTTCATTACAACACTAGCAGAGTACAGTACTAGTGTTACGCTTGAACATATTTATTGTTGTAAATTTTCAAACTCAAACAAGTTAAACACTGTGATTGCAAAAGAAAGTTTAATGATTGTGAAACAAATCTGTAAATTTCTTCTATTTTTTCTGTCGACAGTACTTTTCAAGGGCCAATGATATTTGGCGCAATGATATTCTTTTCGGCAGTTCTGCTTATCTTGGCCTTCGTACCACTTGATTGTCGTAGTCAGTGATTGAATGGCCTCCTTATGAGAGATTGCAAGTTTTATTGGCTGGTCATCTTCTTCATCATTAGCTTCTGTAGGTTCTGTGGATACGTATGTAACGAATTCATCATCTCTAAACATTTCGTAGCCTACATCCGGTAAGTATATTTTACACCAATTTTTGAATTCGTTAAATGCTGCTAGGGATTAGCAGATATCTAACAATTTCGATGACGGATCAAGACCTACTGATTTTCTAGAGGCTGGTTGTAATTCAAATTGCCGTAACTTATTCCAGGCAGTTTCCAGAAATACTTTTCCAGGCGTCAGCGATTCAACTACATTTCGGAAACGTGTTATACGCTGTAACAACACAATACAACACTTATTGTGCCGAGTACACAAGTACGAAATACCCATTCTCGGAACCAATACCTTCCGCAATCCGTTCTACTGGCTAATATTAGAACCCCGGCCACAATCAGCACGTTTCTGGTTTACCCCCGTTATAATTAGACCGTATACGTATGTTACTCTCTTTTCAATAAAGAAAAAGATAAAAAAAGCTTGACTGGGGTGACGAATTACAGAGGGACACGAATTAGCGGGAGACGAATTAATGAGGTTCCACTGTACATCTTTTTTCATATTAAACACTAAAAATTTATAATCTGTTCTTGGTATTCGTTAAGTAACTATGGTAAATGATAAAACAATGAAGAAGTTTAGAACTCAATGGTGTAACTTCTAATTACTTGCTGAGATCTATTAGGCACTTTTGTTTTTGTCTTACGGGGAATGCAACAACAGCAACATGGGGCACTGGCTGGTTGTTGTATGCCGAGGACAGTCTACGTAATTTATCATTATTTATTTTCCCCTCCACAGTTATATTGTTTCCGGGGTTTACACAGATTGTAGTTCTGTTCGTCCAGTGCTACCACAACTTAATCCGCAAACAGCAGCATATAGAGACATCCGTCACTCATTAATGGGTTCTGTTCCTTTATCCGTTCCTGCAGTCATTTTCGATATTTCGATTATAGGATTGTCTGGCTTCGATCTTTAGTGAATATCGCACATAATTGTATGTAGATGAAAGAATTATACAAATTTTAATTTCGAATGTTGCAAAACAGTTGCCTGGCGATTGCAATTGGTGTTCTTATTCCTTTTTTTTAATGAAAAATGATTGTAGCATTAGTATATCACAGCTGCGTACTTGTGACGCCAAAAGTTGATTTGTTAGGTTAACATGATAACTGAAATTACACATGGAAAACGATACGTGTAAAACTGAAATTACACATGGGAAGCGATACGTGTAAAACTGAAATTACACATGGAAAGTGATAATGTCAGCATGTCACACGTCACTCTACCTCTTCCTTGGTTGACCAATGCTCCTCTTGGTATTTGGTTGGCTATCTCTTGCCTTTTTCACTAGCCTTGTGTCATCCATTCTTGACATGTGTTCATTCCATATCCTTCTTCTTTCCCCAGTCCAAGAATTAATATCTGTTATATTACACGTTCCTATTATATTACTGTTTGGCAATATATCGTATATGCCTCGTCTTTGCTAGTATCCTCCGTAATATAGCAATTTCTATAGTTTGTCGTTTTCTTTGAGTTATTGCTTGGTCTCTGATGGGTAGGATATTACTGGACGTATTGTGCTTTTGTAAACCCTAGTTTTTGCTTCTTATGTCAGATATTTATTATTCCATATAAGATTATTCATGCATCCAGCAATTCTCCTTGCTTTCATCAATTGATGTTCTATTTCTTCAACTGCCCTATTGCTACTTGTAAGCCTTATTCCTAAGTAGTCTATCTGCATTTCATGTTTTATTACTCTGTCATTTATCACAAGCTTACACCGTAATAGGTCACGTGAAACTGTATTTGATTTTGTTTTCTCTTCTGCTATCTTCATGTTGTATTTCTGGCATGCTTTGTTACAATTATACACAAGTCATTGTAAGTCATTTTCTTTTTCTGCTATTAGAATAACGTCATCTCCATAATATGTAATATTAAACACACTTCTACCCATCCTATATTCTCTTATATACTCTACCTCCTTAATAATTTAATCCATAACTAAGTCGAAGAGTATTGGACATAGGGAATCCCCCTGCTTGATCCGTTTTGTTACAGGTATATTATCTGATAATTCGCCATTGGCTTTACTCTAATTAAAGTGTTCGTGTAGATTTCTTTTATTATCTTTGTGATGTCGATGGGAAGGAAACATAATTGAGGAAATGCAGAAAAATTGTTTACAACATGGTGCCTGGTACATCAGAAGCCTCTGGTGTGCTAGATGGCAGTAGTTGTAATGGGAAATATGGAGGTAAAATGACTGCCAACTCGTATCGTTGGTCTGGAACCAGTCATAGTTACTTCCATGAGTCGTACTAATTTCTTTCGTATATCAGGTGGAAACGCTTGATCTTCTGTACAGTTGTAACACTTCGGTCTTCCGTCTTTTCCCATCGTTCAATTCGTTGTGGCGCTCTTGAACTTTTGAATTGTTTGTCCGACAACATTGTTTTTCTGGAGCCATCGTAATAGGAATGTGTGATACTGGGATCTTCTGACTACAGTGTGGTGGCTTAAACCTATTAATGTAGCGGGACGCTGACTTGCCAGCTTCAAAGTAGAGGGAGTGAGTAAGAGCTTCTGAGTTATTTCGGTGTCTTGCCATTCGTAACAATCTTGCTGAAGTTAACAGTCTCCGATGCTATCAATAAATGCCTGTACCGCAAACCTTATTCGAAAATCTTCTGGTGCTTCAGGATAGGCCAGTCTAATTGAAGTATTCGTGTAGATCTTCTTTATTAGGTTTATGATGTCGATAATATAATAATGTCGTTTTTTTTTAATGTATCGGCCATCTATGGACCACATACCAATTTCAATTCTTTGTTCTTTTCTTTTTCTCCAATAATCTTTCATCTTTTTACTGTGTCTCTTCTTCCTGTCTTCAGTCCACTTTGAACCTGCGTTTTTCTCTCTCCTACCCTCGACTCTTTCCATTTTTAACACTTTTGTCCGAAAAACGTCTCTTTTAATTGTTTTTTCGGCTTTGATATTATTTTTTCTAAATCTTTTTGGACTTCTTTAATCCAACTTGATTTCACATACTAATGTGAATTTTCACCGTCAACTCTCAAACTGATAGTTGTCCTGTTGATAGAACAATGACTACACACACACACACACACACACACACACACACACACACCGTCATTTGTTTACCGTCTTTCCTACTACAATTGCGCAGGTTTTTTAAAGTCATCAAATAAACCGTTCCGCTTATCTCTTTAACGTACAAAGTATTTTCTAGTAAATTAACAACATTGCCACTTAAAACGAAATACTATTATCATAATTAGTGACACAAATGCATTTGTGTGCGTAAGAAAGCGTTTATTTTAACCGTTCTGTGCACGCCTTATTAAGACCGTATCGTATCCTTAGTAGGCCTCTGTTATCAGCGCTTGTTAGCCGCCGCTATCAGGAAGCCGTCGCTTGTGTCACCTGTTAAAACAGGCAAAATTAACGTGTAAACATTTTATCACAGTTAATTTAGGGTTTTCCGAGTAAAAAGTGAAACAAATACCTGAGGATGTACGCAATTAGCGAGCCGAAAGGATTCAACGACTGTCGTGTACGGGAGAAGCGGTTTCCACGTCGTTAACTCGAGGACTTCCTGAGTGTGACATGATTAGTACGTGCAAGTAAATATAATTACCGATATCACGTTCATCGTTATCGGTATATTAATTATATCATCATCATTAACACATTTGTGAAGAGTTTGGAATGAAAATCAATGTAAAGAAGACAAAAGGCATGGTCATAAGCAAAACGAACAGAACTGCGCAGATTAAAACAGCAAATGAGGAAATTGAACAAGTGACAGTTTTTTTAAACATCTGGGATGTTTATTTAGACAGGACGTGCGTTGTAGTCAAGAGGTGAAGTGCAGCACTACCTTAGCTAAGGAAGCCTTTAATAGAAAGAAAAGATTATTGTGCGGGCCACTAGATATAAAGCTAAGGAAGAGGATAGTTTGGAGCGTGCTCATATACAAGCCAGAAATTTGGAAATTTGGTAACTGCAAGAATGAAGAAGATTTTCTGGAAGGATGCAGTGAAAAATGAGGAGGTGCTTGGAAGAGTAGGAGAGAAAAGAAGAATGTCGAATAGCATCAAGCGCAGGAAGAGAAATTGGTTGAAAGACTGTATGGGGCAAACACAAGATAGTGTGATGGTAGAAAGACAGTTGGTAAATAGAAAGCGGAAAGTTGACGGAGAAGAAACCAGATGACAGATGATATACGGATGTAGTATCATGAAATTAAAAAACAATTAGCCCATGATAAAAAAGCATGGACGGAGCATGTCCTGCAAGTCCTACCCTTGCGAGAAAACATCATAATAATAATCACCGGTATCATCATCGTCCTCTAATTCTCTTCATCACCATCATCACTCTAAGGACTAGGCACTAGACCTGTTCCGGAACCCATCTCCTTCTCAGTCTATCGACATGTCTCTTCCCAATAGGGTGATAACCCGAGGCAGCCACAGGTAGACGGATATCAGGTATGCGGTACAAGTGTTCGCACCATCTCCTTCTATAGTCTTCAATCGCGTCTAATATCCTCGTTCCTTCTCCGATCCAAAAGAGAGAAACCTTGCGTTCCTCTTAGATATTTCATTTCGGCTGCCTGAATCCTCTGTACTTCTCTTTTACCAAGAATCAATGTTTCACTATCATACAGGAATGTGGGGACAGCCACAGATTTATAAAACTTCACTCGGGTATCCTTCGGTGTTTTATGTTTCAGGTACCTATGAATCGTTCCACAAATGCGTCTAAATTTTGTTAGCTTACTATCCCAATCAATATCAGCTCCATATGAGATATCCAATCCTGATTATTGGATTATTGATTATTCATGCTCCATATGAGATATCCAAATATTATTCTTCGACGTTATCGTCATCGTCGTCATCACCATTATCACAGCCTTATGTGACACTTATCACCATTATCACAGCCTTATGTGACACTTATCACCATTATCACAGCCTTATGTGACACTTATCACCATTCATCCTTATGTGACACTTAAAATATAGCTTATTATTGCGTTACTCTGATAATCATAATATTTTGTTTTTAGTAGACTTCCATCGCAGGGAAGTCAACTTCGTATTCCTGATATTTCAACTTTACTCTTCCTTTTGATTACTCATTTCACGTGTGTCATCTCGGACTTCTGTTTTCTTTCCGTTTCTCTTCTCGCAAAGTCTTGTTTCTTCATAATACGCTATTGCTTGTCAGTCTCAGTTTCAATTAAAAGAGATATTATTATTATTACCAAAATATCCCAGTGTTAGGCACAGGCCTTCATCAGGCTCGAGCATGAAAGACCAAGAGTCTAATCTTCTGCTGACTTGCCGTCGTCATTGAGGATTTACAAATACTTTCCCAACAGAACATATGTTCTTTCACAAAACCAAATGTGATCCGTATTCACTCACTCTATCAGTACTAGAGGTGGGCCTATAAGAGGTATTTTGGAACTGTTATTTTTGTGGAACGGATATAACAGTGACTGAAACGTTGAAATACCTGTTCCGATTCAACGATAGCTGAAAAGCCGAAACCCGTTCCGATTACTCGCGGCCTCGCGGTTCCGAATCGCGTGACCCCCCTACGCAACTAACGAATAAACAAGTAAACGAGTACTACGAGTAGGTGTTACAAGTACACGAGTACAAAGCCACTTTTGGGTCCTAAATACTTCATTCTGCGCATGTGTCGATTGCCATAAAGTACGAAACGAAGCAAAACAGCGAGGTTCAGAATATCTCTATGCCAAAGAGACGAAGCTGTTTTTAATAAATGAAAAAATCCATATTGATGTTACATTTATTCCCGTGCGTTATGCAGATATATAATACAGATTATAATAACAAATTGTATATATTATACTAGTCACCAACTTGGTAAATTTTGAAAAAGCGAATTATATTGTGTTATAACCTACAGATTGGCTGATAGGCAATATAGTACTTTTTGTTAATGTGATTTCGGAGATGATTTTAACTTCACTGCACATATCACGTAAACTTTTTTGACATTATTTGTTGTGCTATTAAGTTGACTCTAAACTTCATTGCCTGAGTTTCGCAACGATTTGTCTAACCAAAATGGAATCAATAATTTAATATTAAATCTATGTCAGTTTGTTTATTTCTAGTGAAAACTTAAATTAGTAATCCCAAAGAGAGAGAGAGGCCTATAAATTCTCTTGTTTCTAATTTTCTTTTAAACAGTAACATCTTAATAAAGTCACAGTGTAAAGTAACACTGTTAATATTTTTGTTCCAATTTATATCTTAAAACAAATTATTTAATACAGGTATATGTATAATAGGTATATAATAACAGGTATTTGTACGAGTTATTTTTTTGGAACGTTTTCGTTCGTACCCGTTATTTTCAAATACTAGTTTAGCACACCTCTATTCAGTACCGACCCAATAACACTCAATTACTTTCGTCTAGCGCTACAGCTCTTGAATGTCAAAAACCTCTCCTGTATGCATGTGTTTCCCTTTGTTCGGTGTTAGCCGTGGCCGCAGTTACATGTTGCTTCTTTGAGAGCCACATTATATCAAATCGACAAAACAAATCAAATAGTGGTAACAAACATAACGATTACTTTATCATCAGTTTTTACTTTCTTATCAGTTATCTTCCTTGCAAAGAAAACAAAAAATCATCTTCTCAGAAGGGGGTTTAGATCGTATAGTTTTCAGTATAATATAGAAATCAGAGCGACTTGGCGTTTTCCTGATTCAAGTCTACTGCAAAGACATCAAACAGCTAGTTTCTCACTTTGATTTCTATAGAACACATTTCACTTTACTGTAAAGGTAATAATACTTTAAATTTCTTTAAGAACTTTAAAATGTTTGCTAACTTTATTGTCAACAGTCATTTCTAATTCTCAAAATCTCGTAACAGAACTCTGTATTAGAACTTGGGCCTGCCGGCCTGTAAGGCCGTGGTCCAAGGTTGTTGAGTGCAAAGGTTCTGCCGTGGCGACGCAACAACAATTTGCCTTCGTCTGATTGGCTGGTGGTGTCAGACAATACCTTCGTGCGGACTCCAAATGTTTATAAATAAGGGTGTTCTACTCAGAGCCACTAGCCTTAACCACAGTGCAATGGTCACTGACTACGCAACCTTTGTCAATGTGCTGCAGCCTTCTGCACTGAAGATGGCCGTGGAAGGCACGGCCGAAACGTTTGCACCCAACAGCCTTGGACCACGGCCTTACAGCCCGGCAGGCCCAAGTTCTGATAACATTGAAGCCCCGGCCGTGAAAGCCTCAGACAGTATTGATGTGTCATTTTTGTAAGCAAACGCATTTTTAAGATAGCCTCTTTGTACCTCTGTATTGAGAAAACCAAACTGACATTTTGTGAGTTTACTATGTTCTTTAGAAGTCTCAATCTTCTATTGTAGTGTACTAATTGTTCATAACCTAGATATACCGTACATATGATTTATAATGAAGTTTTAATTACTCACATTCTTAATTTTGATCGATTTTGGTCATAGACAATCGTCAGGACATATACACTGTGTACTCGCGGTCACGACATTGTAAAACATTTACTATTTACAAAAAACGAATTCGTAAACACTGATTAATGATCGTGAAACGTACGTTTGTGTCCAAATTTTCTCGAGAACTGATGAGTACATTACAATAGAAGATTGAGATATTTAGATACCATTAGTAAGCAGTAAGTGTGTATATATTATAAATACATCACATTATCATTACTTTAGAAGTCGTACAGAAAATATCATGATATTCTATATGTACTTACAATGGCATGTGCCTGTCGCTTTTTATCATAATTTTGTATGCATGGGGTAGTGCACAAGCTTTAGTGGGTAGAACAGTGGAATACATATTGTTACTAAACCATCTTGTTGAGACTGGAAAACTTAATTATAGCTGTGATTAGAGGACGGCATGAGTAACATTAGTTGCTGAACGCTGCTGGAGGCTAAATCATTTCCTGTAATATCAGTAAACAGTGATTAATAATAGCGCTATGCAATGTGATTACACACTGGTCAAAACGAAAAATCAAAACGGCGAATATCACAAACGACCTCAGATTCCTTCAAAATGTGATCCCCTTGAACAGGTAACCTAATGTAATCCAGCACTAAAAAAACGGCGTTTCTCAACCAAAAGACCGTATGGTCCCGTTGGGGGTCACGGAATATTCCAAGTGTAACGCAAAAATTTAGCAATCGCAAATTTTACGAAATCAAACTATGCTGAACGCAAAGAAATGTGTATGTTTTAGAAAGCGGGGAGGTAGTGAAACGCCTGTACCGTTAGGCGGCGTTACATGAAAGAAATTAACTTGTAAAAAAAAACTGTAGAGTATAGCGGTCGGTTAGCAACGCCGGCCTTGGGGCTGACGTCTATAAGGAAGGTAATATTAGGCTAAGTCACGTTTTGGGACATAACTATCATAAAATGTATTATTCGCTAGGATATTAGGGGTGTTTGCCAATGTTGTAAACTTTAAGTGCATGTAACAATAGATACCGTTATGTTCGAGAGAGCGATGTAAGAGTGAGATAGATAGTGACGCTTGTTTTTTAAGCACGTGAAACGCGAAAAACGTTCGGCAAATCAGAGGAAGCGTCATGTGTTGCGCGGGAGGTTTTCGCTAAGGAGATTGGGCGATTTTGTATTTAGCGCTAGTCTAAACCTATGAGATTGTTTTCTATCGAGACTTGGTAAGCGAAATTCAAAGCCTAGTATAAAAATATGAATTTGGAGAGAAATGAGGCAGTCTTCTTTATATCGGCGAAACTATACTAAAGAGTCTCGCGTGCGCTGTTTTGTGTTAATTATATAGATGTAAATTTTATTAGTAATTTAAAGAATAAAGTAAATTTGCAGCAGTAAACAGAAGTACGGGAACGCGATAATTGCTAACGCTATAGTTATAAAGTTTAATATACAGTAATAAGTTAATGAGTGAATGTTCGGAGTAGTAACGAACAACGAGAAGTAAATACTATATATAAATGTTCATCAATACGATATGTTGTGGTGAAATCACTGAAGAAAGCGAATTAGTTCGGGTTAAATTCACGACGGTATGAGATAATCGAGACGCACGCGACGCGAACTGTGTTAGATGCACTTAATGTAAATTCAAGAATACGTTGTAAACCAGAGTGTATAATTATACGACATAATTGTATGTATCACCAATATGTCAAGTGTAGTGTACATCTGTGATAAAGTGAATTAGTGCATTCATAAGCAAGATTAACACGCAACAAACAGCTGCTGACGACTCACCGGCGTGCAACACCTTAAGGACTACGCACATCGGAAGGATTCGCCACGCAAGTAACAAATAAATGAACTTTTGATTCAATATTGTTTTATAAATATATATATTTGTAATCAAATATAGTGACTCAATTTGTCTAAAAAGAACTCATTGCCACGAAATAATATTCAAATTGTAATGCAAAACTATTCAAGTCATGTTAAAGAAATTTGTAGTATATAAATGCAAATGAATCATTAAAAGTTGATCGATATATTTTAATTTGTGTTTATTATTACTGGCCCCCTGAGGTACAATAAAGAGTCGGTACACTGGAGTAAGTGTTATAGTCTATTGTGTAGAAATATTAATATTATCAGTGATTAAAGTAGTTTGTAAACCTTACTTCTTACATGCTCACAGGCCAACATAATATGCAAATCAACAATTTAACTCTTTCGTAAAGGCCTATCAAGTAGTGTATTACACAAGCGATTATACAGATGAAAATCATGTTGACGGGATTATATGAAAATAAGATGAAAAATTAAGAGAGGGCTTTAGGGTTTTATATACAATTGTATATAAAATTTCAAAATTTCCTTTAGTCTGATATGTGGCTGGATTTTTACAATTTTTCAAATTTTTAAACCCTGGGGCCAAACAATATTGAAATTTCGTGAACAGTACACTATTTTAAGATTTTGGTTAAAATTCTCTTTAATATCTCATACGCAATTTTGTCAAACGCTTGCACCACTTTTTGGTCCCTGGTTATTTGTTCAATGAAGTACAACGAAAAACTAATAAATAATTACTCAAACGAGCAAGATTTTAGCTGACAACTGCCAAAAACAAAAATAATATAGAAGTAATACACGCTCAGATAAACGCCCGATATAGCCTACAGTATAGACGAACAATTGATTAAAATACTTGTTTTTTCTTATTCATTCTTATTACTAGACCCTAATGCATCAACTTTTGTTTACCGTTGAAGAATGTGCTTGGCCTACACGCGTATATCCGTGTGTGTGTGTGTGTGTGTGTTTTACTTGGTAATATAGTGTATATATGAAGTAATTATAAATACGTATATCGTCATCATTTTACATTATGCTCACTGCTGAGCGAACACCTTCTCCTATAATTCTCCAATGATTCCTATCCTGAGAAAATTGTCTCCAATATGTACTAAGGTGCATAACCAAGTCATCTCCAACTTACAAGACCCATATCGTGCCCTCTATAGATAGCCTAGTCACTGATGAAGTGCTGCGGATGGGCTGTAGGCAGGGGTGCCGATCCCCCCAACCCCTATGACGCTTCCCCCCAATTTTATAAAAAAAACCCCTTTTTCGGACAAGACCTTTTCTCTCTTTTACAGTAAAATTTCTTACCTAATCGAGCAAAGGCCGGGGCTTTCTAACTCAAAACTGTTACAAAATATTACCTTTTACCTAAGCGATGTATTGATTGTAGGTAGTTATAAGGATTTCTAATAACAACTTTGTCGTATTTTGTTGCTTCTCTGCTATGTACAATTTTCCCTCTAACGAGGCCTTTCGGTTTCGCAACCATTATCAAGTTCTTACTACAACTTACCAACAAGGTTGTAGTAAGAACTTGATAATTGTTGCGAAACCGAAAGGCCTCGTTCGAGGGAAAATTGTACATAGCAGAGAAGCAACAAAATACGGCAAAGTTGTTATGAAGACTGCTAACACAGATAAAATAGCTGATGATTTCTAATAATAAATCACAAATTAATATTTTCAGTAAAACGTGATTTGTTTTACAATACCAGTACTCTATGACTTTATTGAAAAGATACTTAGTATTGCAACTTAAACGTCTCACTTAAAAACGTCTGTTTTTATCGATAAAATGCTAAAAAAAGTTCAGTCTGTTTTTGGACCTTTTCGTAGTGTACTAAAATGTAGCAGAAAGCAAGATAAATAAAAAATATAAACACAAAGTTCTATTACACACTGTACTTTATTAACACAGTAAATAAAAAATAAAATGAATTTCAAAATTACATTATCATAATATGAACAATGTAATATTTTAAGCTTACAATCACAATATTTGTGGTATCTGAAGTTGAAACATAACTTATAAGTAAGCAAACAAAAAAAATTCCATAGCTTCCTTATTGATGTTCGGCATCCTCAGTGCTTGCCATAAGCCGCCACACGGTGACACCTTGAACTCGATCTGTAGCCTGTTTGAAGCATCGAGTAGAAGACTATATCCTTTTTTCCATGTTTTCCGTGCACACCGCGCATACAGCCAGCTCGAAAAAGTCAACTGGGTAGATTTATTTTGTGTCTGATACGTATTCGTTTTAAGTTTTTTACAGTTTTGTAAAATTTGGGAAGATTTATCATGCAATAGTAAAAAAAATCCCTCCCAAAAAATTTCTAAATGTCCATGTGTATATTTTCTATGAATGTTTTCTTTGTCGATTCACTTGAAGAGTTGCATTTTCTTCTCTCTCAGTCTTGTACCCTCACACTGCGTCCGTGCAAGTGTATGTGTATGTGCGGGGGATGTAACCAATAAAAAGCTGTATTTATAGCAGCAGTTAAGTTTGTGTCACCGTCTAAAGCCACGCCGCAGAGTTACTTGTTTTGGGGGATGACAACGACGCAAGGAACAGGGAGAGAGAGAGAGAGAGAGAGAGAGAGAGAGAGAGAGAGAGAGAGAGAGAGAGAGAGAGAGAGTCGAAACGAGGTTTAGCAGTTAGGGGTGAATAAGACGACGGTATTCCATTGGTCCGTTGGGGGTGGGATGCCGCCGCGACGTTCTGTCAATGCTGTGGCGAGGGCGGAGGGAAGAGAAGCGTCGCAGTACCAAACGTCTCCGTCGATTACGCTGCATCGTTACGCTAACTCACGTACGCTGTTGGGTTAATAGTCGTACAGAAGAATTCACCTTTATTTGTAATGGCCTACATCGTCTTATTTGTATTTTGTGTTTTGGAGGTGACAACGGCTCTAACTTACGAAAATGTTGTGGACATCTTTTTCGATAACTTGTAGTATTTTTCGTAAGGAAACTTTAGATACAATGTCGACGACCGGTCATTTGAAAAATATTTTCTCGTTCTTTATCGTGGCAAAAACAGCTGTTCCAGCCGGGATGATTTGTCCCAACTGGATGCGTCGAGATATCTTGGTGGGAATTTGTCGGCTGTCATCAAAGAGTTTGCTATCTGTCTCTCTATCTCAACAATTTCTTTTCTGCTTTTGTAGTTAGAGTTATGAATAGGAACAATCGATTTAATAAGACGACAGAGAACCTATAGCGATATGGCTGAGACATCGGTGTTCTCACGTTAATTGTAATCTTTATTTTGAACATGCAGATTACGCGTTCATTAATATTTTTTCTCCAACGATATTTAAATTATTAATATAATTCCTCCCACATTCTGTCCTGCACTGTATTCAGACATTTGACAAGTAGACTATTTTCCTCTTACTTCCATGTTCCGAAAGGAAATGGAAGTATTGTGATCGCGAAAGAAAATCGTGTTCGAGATAAGGGCTGGTTCTGATTGTACTACCCTCAAAACATGGAGGAAAGTCATTTTCCGAAAAGTGTCTATGTACCTGTGTGTAGAATTTTTTATATGGCGAACGATAAAAGAATAAAATAAGTTTTTTCCCAATATGCCCAAGTTGTAGAAGGCCAATTGATTTTGGGAAAGATCGGTTAAGTTTACCTGTAACGTTTTACGTTTTAACACGAGTAAAGTACTTAATTTTGATAAATAAAGTGTCCTGAAAGAAGGTCGTAATAATCCACTGTAGAAAGGTAGATAAAATATCTATAAATGAAAAGGGTAGTTGAAGGAAGAGGTGGTAATTTTCTATAAATAAAAATGATAGTTGAAGGGGGAGGGGATAATTCTTTATATGTGTACTACATTATCGGCAACAAAGAAGTAGTTTCTACGAAAATATTTGATTTCAATTTGTCCATAAAATTCGATTTACAAGGAACACACCTAACTTGTTAGAAATTATCAAACCGAATTTAAGTACAATGATTTTAAATATAAATCTCAGAACATGGAAGTCATGTATGATTCTCCATACCGATATCTTTCCTTCCCGGTTCTGATTGGCAAATCGACCTTTTCCACACGTTTCTCTAAAATCTAACCTCCAACTTTGTGCCTAAGTACTTACTTCTTTCTTCTTTAAATTCATAAACTTGCAGATAGGGATTTACCTGTGTCCTAAAGCAGATATCTTTATGTTTGATGAGGTATTAAAAAGATATTACATTGTCGTTCCACAGCAGTATTTGTGTTTTGCCTTCTGTCTCGGCAGTTTCATATTTAGGCATGTACGAAGAACCGCATTATTAATAAGACGAGTTCTCCTCAAAATTCTCAAATTATGGCAGTCCTTGTACTGTTCTATGGATGACACCAAGAAACAAGACAGTAAAATACAGGCTTTGGAAATGGGGTTCTTAAGAGTATTCTAAAATTGCTCGAATTAAAGAATGAAGCCATAAGAGAAAAGTTTCAAGTTTTTAACTTGAATGAAAAACTAAAAAATTACAAACAACGGTGGAAAGAACGTTTAGAAAAAATGTCAGATTCCAGATTCGCCAAAGAAGTCTGGAAATGCAAACCTATAAGACACAGGTGCGTGGATAGACACAGGAAGAGATGGCTGGAGGATCTTCGAAGGCGGGGCAGGCAGCACTTTGACTATGCCGTGTTTTGAAGATGATGATGATGAATAATAAATTATTTTAAAACTACTGCAGCAGCTGCTGCTAGTAGGCTGCTACTACTATACTACTACTACTGATACTAGGCCTATACTACTACTACTACTACTACTACTACTACTACTACTACTACTACTACTACTACTACTACTACTACTACTCCTACTACTACTCCTACTATTACTACTACTACTACTACTACTACTACTCCTACTATTACTACTACTACTACTACTACTACTACTACTACTCGTACTCGTACTCATTTGAAAAATATTTTCTCGTTCTTTATCGTGGCAAAAACAGCTGTTCCATCCGGGATGATTTGTCCCAACTGGATGCGTCGAGATAAATAAAGATGGGCCAGAAATAGTTCTATTATGGCGATAAAGCCTAGAATGGGGTACTGGCCTTCTTCAATTTCTGCTACCACTCATCTCTGTTCACCGCTGCTATTCGACTTCCTCAATCCTAATTCTCGTGTTGCATCATCTCCAGTGTTTTACTTGGTCGGCTCACCACTTGCCTTGCAATCTCCTCTTCGGAATTCTAAATAGGTTCTTGCCTCCTCACTGCGTACCCGGCCCATCCCAAACTTTGTAATTGCATATACGAGTAACGGTTTATACCCGTGGTATAATTCATAATTGAATTTGATTCTCAAGAATCTATTGTTTTTGCAGGTCATAGTATTCTTAAACGTTTTTCTTACCAAAGGTGTTTATTTTTACTTTAGATCTCTCAGAAAGCCCCCATATTCTAGAACCACAGAAAAGAACTGGCCTTGTGATAATTTCATATATCTTACTTTGTAATTAAATGCTTTTAAGTGGATTAAATAAGATTTGTTTGGGAAAGAAATTCCTTTCCTTAATTCTGGTTCCTCTGATTTATATAAGTAATATTTGAGGATCTATATTATATTAAGTGCCAGATCTTTGTAATATTAAGTGGCGTCTGACGTCGGTTTTCTTGCAAAATTATGATTTTATGCTTTTTCTTAAATTATTCTTAAGTTTATTCTGAACATGTATAAAACATATAAATTGGAATGAGGTTTGATTTTAAAATTAATTGTTTTAATTAAGACTGCACCGTCGCTTGGTCTGTCAGTGCAGTGACCTTGGAGCTGTGCATAGTATATCATCATTCCTTTACCCTGATGGCTTTGATTCCTGGTTCACTAATTATTAAAGACAAATTAACCCATAAAACCTCACTCCCAGCCACCGCAATAAATAAAATAAATAAATATTTAGGGATCTGTCTACCCCAGTGTTGCTGCGAAGGTGTCTTCATGAGAAGACACAGAATCCTAGTGAATCCTTCAAAAATTTAGTGTGATCACGTATTCCAAAACGTGTTTTTGTAGGTATATACAAAAATAAAAGATTCAAAATAGGTGTTTGCGATGAAGTGGTAACTCATAACCCTGGTTACTTAGGAAGAGTGAATGTACTAATAGTAACCAGTACAGGATCTTGCTGGTTATGCAGGTCCAAATTGTGTTGTTCGACTAAAAGTCCTCTACAAGCAACGGCTCCGAAGAGCAGATAGACAAGTTGAAGAATTAGTAAAAAAGGTTCAAATAAACAGGGAAAAAAACCTGGAAAAAAATGAAGAAAATGAAGAGGACGTTTGTGTACCCGGGAGTGATGAGTCTGTGGTGACTGAACTAACTATAATGCTGTTTCTCTCATAATTCACTTTTTCCATATTTAGGTACATGTTTCTCCAAAACGGTTCACAACAGAGACTTGAATCTTCGTAAGCCTATAGGCTATGGTAACACTACCATGAATAAGGTTAATTACTTTTTATGGAGACTGAAAGTACAATAAAAATATTATTTAAAAAAAATTGAAAAATGTTTTTTTTACAAGGATTGTTTTAGAAAATTTTAAATTAATGTATACTCTTCAAAAGGAATCAAAATGTAGTTTTCGTTAAAGACAAAGTTTCTGTCTATTAGCTGTGGAAATATGGAACTTTTATCCCAGATGGTACCTGAATATTCAAAATTTAACATTGTTTTAAATGGGACGTCAGACTTCCCTTAAGTGCCAGGTCTACGATGTCAATATTGTTATTGACTATTGTAAAATTGTCTACACATCCTGCGACTGGAACTATGCAAACTAATTCTCTAAGTTTTCCAGCAAGGTTTGTTGGTTGTGTTTGTGGCATCGACTGCAGGCGGTATTAGTAGCGCTAAGAGCTTCACCAGATTAGTTGTAAGCACTTAGAAGAAACACGCATTTGTCGATACCTGAGAGCGCATAAAAACAAGAATCGTAGCTTCCATTAATTGATTCGGAAACCATTAAGCAGCGGCAGATAAGGACGCGAACCGAGCTGCCAATTAACCGGACATTCTAATTAGCCGAAGCGGTAATAAAATACACAGGATAACAACGCAGATAGACTGTAGATAGCGCGGGGACTCGGTACGAACGAACACAACACAACAATAAAATAAAGTTGAAGGAAACGTTTTTAAAACGGAAAGGATTATGATATAACAAATCCGCGGTTGCTTTTATTCGGTATCGAAAGTGATTGGTACAAGTGACACGCGTGTATTCATTAGCAAGCACGCGCGCGCGGCAATTGCACTGACTTGTAGGCAGTTATCTCAGAGTACCGTACGCAGATAAGACGTGCGACTGACGATTCACCTGTGAGCATACTGTATACATGCACTGTATACACGTACACATGGAAGAAGCAAAACATTAGCCATACACGCTAGTAGAAAACATGGTGGCTGCATTAATTCAGCAGAGTGGTGTCAATCTCCTCCTCGAAGAATTAGTTGTAGATTTTTAGGTAAATAAAAGTTGCAGTTAAAATATTTTATTTGGATTCTTATGTCCCAATTAAGATAATGAAGACTCCAACACACGGCAAGGAAAATTGAGACTGTCAATGGATACTGATAAAACAAAATATTCACGTGTTAGAAAAACAGCAGGTGATATGAAATTAGAGGACAGTTCGGAGGTGACAATGATAGATACTTAGCGTTACAGAAAAAGGTTCAATAGAAATATAAGACCGAATTATTAATATTAATAACAACAAGAATAATATATTTTTTAAGAGGGGAAAATTCCTTTATGCACCGTCAGAGGGAACCATGTTTTCTCTGGTGTGTGGAACTCTCACCCGCTAAAAAACCCACCTCTAATTCAGGCATTCGTATCCATCCTGAAAATTCTTAGTGTAATGAGAATAATAATGTGTGTTTTTTTTAACGAGGGCAGGTGGAAAAATTTGCTTTACAAAATGTCCGGAAAGTTTCACACATCCGGGGTCTGTGAGTTGAATATTACACCCGACCCACTAAAAATCCACCTCCCTTTCCTCTTACAGGACATTAACGTGGAACTGTTTGACACACTACTTCGGGCTAGGCGTATTCTAGGCGTAGACATCTGACTTGTTATACTTCTTCTATATTGTATTGTCCAAGTCTATCTTCTCCTCCCGAAGAATCCCTTCTGCGAAGCGTGCCACACAGTTCAGGTGTCCTCCCATTGAAGCACCTCGTAATAATAATAATAACAACAATAATAATATATAAAGTCTGACGAACAGGATCTCTGCCTACTTTCTAAGTAAGAAAAACAAGGGAACAAGGGACCCCGCCATCAACCAACTATCGTTTACAGTGTCTTCCCACGCTTCTCTTCCCCCTTGGATGATAGTCAAGGGCTCTTCTTGAAACTCTCGTTCGATCCATTCGCTGTAAGTGTAACCGCCTCTCCGTTTTGTACCGGGAGATTTTCACCTATGCCTAGCTCCCTTCTAATATAATAATTTCTGATAAGATCTATCCTGGTGCAATCCTTTACAGCTCTCAAGAACATCATTTCCGCTCCTTGCATTCTAGACGTATCTTTGGCCTTTTTAATCCAAGTCTCACTATTATACAGTAGTTGAGGTATGGCCATTACATTATAATATTTCAATTCCGTCTCTCTTCTTGTTTTCTTCTTCCAGTGTTTAATAATACATCCACAAAGTGACTTAAAGAGATTAATTTTGCTTCTTATCATCTTGATAAGCAATGCTGCACACTAGATACTTGAAATCTGGCACCTGTTCTATTGGCAATCATTGTTCTAATATGATTTGCCCCAGAAAAAGCCGTAACTTTTGTCTTAGATAAGGAAATGGTCTGATTGTAATCTGTTAACATATTACAGATTAACATTATAACAAGACCTGTAAACTGTAGTTACAAATAAAAGAAATAAAAAAATTTTTTTCTGAAAAAAAAATTATGTTTGTTTGTTGTATATAATTTAGAATTAATTCTGGTTTATTGTTTTAATCAAATTTCTAAAATTCTGAAAGGTATTTTTTGTTTAATTCGCACTTCTGGAAGATATTAACAAAATCCGGAGTTAATCAGATTAACTCCTGTCAGCAATCGATTAACGACCTTCAGTGCTGCTCCAGTATCTCACTTTTCGTTAATATTTTCTTCTTTCAGGAAGTCTCGTGCTTAATTAAAACCTTAAAGTACAATGTGAAATAATTTTCTAATCCACACAATTGAAATGAATTGATTTATTAACATTTATAAATAATAATCGATATTAAATCGATTTCGAGCAATTGTCGACTCCGTCTCAGGGATAAATCAATATGTTAATACAGGTTAAAAATTCATATAATTATTATAAAAGGTTCTTGGAGCGATTATTTTATAATAGTCAGAGAAGGGCAGGACGAGAAAGTATAACATTTACAATAAATAATTTTAAATAATTAGTATCTAACAATTGTGAATAATATATAGAAAATGTTTAATATAGTTGAGTTGCAAACCAATTGTAGGCTATGAAGTCAGTCGAAGGTGGTGGCAGTGCATCGTTTTTCCATCATGGCCGCTAGTTGAATCGAAGAGGTTATTCGCAATATTCGTCGCGAGAAAATCTCACAATAAAATTACCTTTATAATTGTTTTAAAGGTTCCCGAACTTGTGTAAACTGTCTAGTATGTTGTTTGGGGTAGTCTGGATGAGTGTTCAGTGTCCACTGGTGTTAATTGTTTGATATTAGAGGTGTTCACTTATATCTGTTCGTTACGAAAAAATGGTTATTCTGTGGTAGCTTGAATTATTACTAATATGTAGTTTTAATGTTTTAATTCACTGGTATTATGTAGTGTGGTGTTCGTTTTCATTGTTGTCGTGGAGTTTTTTATATGTTTTGACTTGAAAAGTGTTTATTTATGTAACTCTCGTTTCTCACAGAATTTTTTCTTTAACCTTAACACTTCATTATACCGTTTTAAAGAACGCAATTCCGCATAGACTGTTCAGTTTGAACGTTAACAAAGAACTAACTAACTTCCTCCACTTTAGTAAAAATCTTGCCAAGTTAATATTGGAAAAGTATTGTTAAAATAATTGTCCCTTCCCATATACATAATTCCAAAATACATTATATATGGAATAATTTTAGTTTATTATTCGCTTTCATGAATTATTAACCATATAATTGGTTTATTTATCTCATTCTGTTTAATTTGATATGTCATAGTCCATATTTGTTGAGATTTTTGTTAAAATTACTAAACTTCTGTCTTTTTGGAAATCTAGGCCCAAAAAAAACTGTTTCCTTTCTTCCACACTTTTACTGCCATTTTAAGTGGTATTAGTTTAATTATAATAAATTTCAAATGGTCACAAATCCTTTCTTTTCCTTAATTACTTATACATTTAACATTTGAACTGTTTTTTAGTGATAATTTCTGAATTTAACATTCCTTTTTAAAAATAGTGAATTTATACATTTCAAAAATTTTCAGTAATTTAAGGTATTTTTCTATATTACTCTTTTAAATCATAGGGTCATTTACAGTAGTTGTTAATTGACCTACCTTACCTAAATCTTGTCAGTTTACATGATTCATTGGTGAATTAACTGGTTTATATTGATTTTTATGAATTCATTATTTGTCCTAGAGTTTAGTATTTTACATGTATGGTTTTTTTTCAAATAAATTTAATTCTACTCCTCCTCTGACTCTTAATAGTTAACATGACATAAAATAAAATTGTTTACAAACTTATTGAAATGTGTAGCATCTAAGTCATGCTACTGTTATAAAAATAATAATTAACATCAATCAGCATTCTATAAAGTGGGATATGTCTGCTGAAACTGTTTTTAACATACATTTAACTCATTGGTATTTTAACACAGCATCCATAATGAAACATTTTAATTTGGATGTATGCTGTGATATAACAAATACAACTTATTCTAAACATATAAATCTTATTCTCTAATAACTCTTTTAAAATATGGAGTTCATGGCTTTGTACAATATTAGCCATTTAAACGTCTTAATTCTATTAACACTTACACTATTATCAGTCCTTTCTGTTTTTACTATTATTATTTAACATCCCCTTATAGTGAACATTTCCACCCACACTTTCTTGTTATTGTCATTCCTATGAATGTCTTGAGATAACAAAGTGACCTAAAATAATGAAATATTGGAAATACCTTCCATTTTAATATTTCATTATTTGTTAATTATTAAATATAAAAGTTGTTTTATAGCATATAGTTTAAGTTATAGTAACACTACAACTTCAAGTTTATTATATTTCAAAATACTTACACTAGTACACTTTCACTGGTGGTTCTGACTTATATTGAGTCTTATTATCTCAGACCAGACCTTTAGTCATAATGGACTGTGAAGATTTGTTTATTTTTTATCACATAATAACTTTAGTTGGTGCACCTCTTATCATACTACACCACACTTTTGTTTATTAATAATTACAATTTTATAAGGTTTTGGGATGTTATACTTTCTTTAATTGTATCAATTGGTTTGGGGTTTATGGTAGTTACTAATAGGTTTTTTATGGTGTTTCTTCCATCCTATTTCTTCCTTTCTTCTCGTCTTCCTTCTTGTTTTCACTCTTGGGTAAACCAAGGTACTCAGTGTTATCTTGACTGATGGTTGGTTCGGAGTATCTTCTTTATTTTTTGATACTGACTTTACTCTTCTTTCCTGGTTTCAGGGTATCTTGTTTATTTCCTGATAATAAACCTTATTCTTCTTTCTTCTTGTGTTTGGGGTATTTTGATTATCACCGACTCCTAATCTTATTCTTTTTTCTTGATTTTGGGGTATCTTGTTTATTTCCTGCTCCTAACCTCCTGGGTAATCTCCTGGTTGTTTAATATGAGTTTTCTTTAATTCTTTCTTTGACTTTTATGGTTGTATTTTTTATAATTTAATGATTGTTTTTCTTTTATTGTGGTTTTTTCCTTTGAAGTAATTGAATTTCATTTGATATTCTTTGAGTGTATGTAATTTAATTATTTTTTATGATCTTAAATGAATTAATTATTGGTGGAATATCTGTCATGCTACAACATATACATATAATATAACAACATATTATGTCCATTACAAATTATAAGGTTTCGGACATTAGCCATCGTAAGTTAAAATGAAGAAACACGACCTTTCAACCTCTATAGAATCAGAAGTTGTCTTCAGGCAAACAAAAAATTAATACAAACATAAATAATAAAACAGTACTGACCATTCCAGCAAAGAAGTATTTCTCCTGTAGTGGCAACGTAAACGACCACAGGAGAAATCCTTTTTTGCTGGAATGGTGAGTAGGCCTACATTATTATTATTATCGTTATGTAGGACTATACTTGTTTAACTAAGATTTGGAATTTTGACAGTATCTATTTGTTAGTGATAGATTTATCTTTGCATTAATTTTTTGTTCTCCTGAAGACGCCTTCTAATTCTATAAAGGTCGAAGCGTCGTGTTTCTTGATTTTAACTTACGATGACTAATGTCCGAAACCTTATAATTTGTAATGAGTATATTGGCGCCATCGATTAAGAATAATTTTAAGAATAACATATCATGTGTTGATTGTAAAAGTATTAAAATAAATACTACTCTCATGCGCAGACTGCTATTTCTTAACGGGGACGCAGTGAAAACATCTCGTAGATGTAAATACTCACACTAAGCGATGCTCAGATGGTCTCTTGTGGTCTTTAAGTAAATTGCACTGTGTGTGTGTGTGTGTGTGTGTGTGTGTGTGTGTGTGTGTGTGTGTGTGTGTGTGTGTGTGTGTGTGTGTGTGTGTGTGTGTGTGTGTGTGTGTGTGTGTGTGTGTGTGTGTGTGTGTGTGAAGGGTGGCACAAATAAGGGAAGAAAGAGTCCAGACGACCGACTTAATGCTGTCAAGGCACACGATGATTAGACAGTAGGGCGTTCATTCCCACTCCACGCCAGAGCATCGTCAGCTCCCTCTATACCTACCTCCCCCAACCCAACCACTACTCCTCCTCCTCCTGCTTCCCCTACTTGTAATCGTATTGTTTGTTTCAACCCTTAGTGTCGAAACATAAAGATAATTATAAGAGAAACCAATTAGCGGCGCTCTGGTTTCTTTTCAGTTTCTACTGATCCGATCGTTTACGAAATTAAGCCGTCTTCATTAAGCAGATAAACGTTTTATTGTGGTCGGATGTTATCGCTGCGCTCAATTTCATCTGTACTGTATTTTTATTCTTTTAGTTCCATGTTACATAAGGAAATGGAAGTGTGGTGATGGCGAAAAAATCCTGTTCGATATTTTTTTTCTGGACTGACGAAAGGAGGGAGAAACATCGATCAAGAATGAAGGAGATATGGGTGAGGAGGAAGAGAGAGGAGAAGAAGGGAGGAATCAGTTGAACAAAACCTAGTCCACACTGGCTCATACAAAAAACATGAAGAAAAGTCATTTTCCGAAAAGTGTTTGTGTGTGTGTGTCTGTCTGTGTGTCTATGTCTGTGTATAGAATTTTATGTCTGCGATGAACGATAACTGCCGCAAATTCAAGCAGAATCAAATAATTTTTTGAATATGTGCCCGAGTTGTAGAGTACTCAAGGTTTATTGATTTTGGTGAAGATTGGTTAACAGAAAGGGGTAATTTACCTGCAACGTTTTATGTTTTAACAAGAGTAAAGTACTTAATTTTGATAAATAAATTATCCTGACAAGAAGGTCACAATAATCCACTCTAGAAAGGTAGATGAAATATCTATAAATTAAAAGGGCAGTTCAAGGGGAGGGGGTAATTTTTTATAAATTAAAATGATAGTTGAAGGGGGAGGGTATAATTTTTTATGTGTACTACGTTATCGGCAACAAATAAGTAGTTTGTTGTTAAAATTCCTTCCCGAGCTGTTTGGCCATGGTCCAATGTTTTCTGCAAACCATAAGTTTCGGCAGTGCCATCGACTTGAGGTGGTATACGTTAGTGACCACAATACTGTGATTAAGGCTAAAGAAAGGAGTAGTTTCTATGGAAATATTTCATTTCGAAAATTATTTTAAATATAAATCTTAGAACATGGAAGTCATGTATGGTTCTGCATACCGATATTTCAAAATCAAGTCCGATTCATTTACGCTGTCAGTTTTCAAACGGTTAAATACACAGTAGATCAGTGCCTGCAAGAAAATTGTTCTAGTAAGATGCATTGTCAAGGCAAAACCCTACAAAAGAAGACTGTACGGAAGCGGTCCTCTGTTTCCCGTACCACTGAGCAACAATATCAGCAAACTGGAATTAGGAGGCAGAGATAAGTAGAAGGTTAACTAAAACTGTATAAGGTAAACGACTGTGCCAGCGTTATTGTGTGGTTCTGAAACTTGGGTTCCTGCGAAAAAACATCTGAATATACATCTGAGGACACATGTAGGTATCGGAGATGAGATTCGTGCGATCCACACGATGGGATAGACTTTTGAATGAAGACATTCGTAAAGAGTTTAACATTTTATCCAATATCGTATTGCAGAGAACAAAGGTTGATGGATTGCTCATCTGAATAGGACGCCAGATAGCAGGCACCCTAGGAAGTTTGACAATACAATCCTGTTGGACAGTGAAGTATAGAAAGACCTATAAAGCGTTTGTGAACTATATACATGTTCCTTTTGGACCGGAACAGGTGATTCGCCTAGTCCCTGATAGAAGAAGAAGAAGACAATAAGAAGGATAAGTCTGGCAACAAAGAGTATTTTGCACTTGTAGCCACCTTGTTAATTAATAAATTAAAAGATATCCACAAGCAGAAAAAAATACGCGTACTTCAAACTATCATAAGAGTGATCCGGTGATACGGTAGTGAAACCCGGATACTAACCAGAGGGCACAGCAAACCTGAAGGTATTTGGAGAAGAGGATCGTGAGACGCACTGTAGTCTCCTTATGTAGAAATGAGGAGTGGAAGACACGAGACAGTAAATGTTTAAATGAACTAACTGTGACTTACAAAAAACTGATAAGACCGTAATGGAGTCTGGCCTTGTTGTGAGAACGAATAATGGGTGAATACCAAAAAGAGCCCTCATAGCAAACGTGGAAGGCAAAACAAGACCAAAGGCCACCCAAGGGAAATACAGGAGGTTGATTTCGCTACAGGCGTTAGAGTGCGTTAAGTACGCCTAATATAGGGCGGGGGGTCAAGACGCCAATGCCCAAATTTCGGCCTGTAGCGCCGTAGAAGCAGGAAGAAACATTGTTTCTTATCAGATATAAATTTTTTTAAAGAAATACATGACATTAAATTTACTTTCCACATTAAATTCATTTTACTTCCTTAAGGAAATGGAAGTGTGGTGATCGCGAAAAAATCGTGTTCGAGATAAGTGGAGATTCTGATTGTACTACCCTCAAAACATGAAGAAAAGTCATTTTCCGAAATGTGTGTGTGTGTGTGTGTGTGTGTGTGTGTGTGTGTGTGTGTGTGTGTGTGTGTGTGTGTGTGTGTGTGTGTGTGTGTGTGTGTGTGTGTGTGTGTGTGTGTGTGTGTGTGTGTGTGTGTGTGTGTGTGTGTGTGTGTGTGTGTGTGTGTGTGTGTGTGTGTGTGTGTAATTTTTCCTATGGAAAACTATAACTGCCGCAAAATCAAACAGAATCAAATAATTTTTTGCATATGTGCCCGAGTTGTAGAGGACTCAAGACCTGTTGATTTTAGTGAAGATCGGTTAACGGGAAGGGATAGTTTACCTGCAACGTTTTATGTTTTAACAAGAGTAAAGTACTTAATTTTGATAAATAAAGTATCCTGAGAAGAAGGTCACAATAATTCACTGTAGAAAGGTAGATGAAATATCTATAAATAAAACGGGTAGTTGAAGGGTATAGGGTAATGTTTTGTATTCATGCAAACTTATTCGACCAAAAACTTTTAAAATTTCAATAAAATATTAACAATTGATATCGTTTAAGGTAAACAAAATATCTTAACCATGGATACGTAAACAAAATAATGTATCCGTTTTCAGAAATTCACAGATTACAAACGCTGGGCGGTATTCCATTTCTTTCGCGTTGTTTAAATAAAAGATAATTTAATGAAATTAATTCTTTATTTTTAAAATATTAACAATTATGTACAATTCGTATTTTGATTATCTTTCTCAGCGTTTTTACCAAAAGCACGCTGATATATTTAGTTTCGTTCTGAGTGTGCGTATTAAAAATAATTTTATAATTAAATAGAACATGGAAGTCATTTGTGGTACTTCATGCCGATTTTTTAATATTTTTAATGTATTAGCTAAACTGCGAAGTCATATTACTTAACAAACACGCGCACACTAGTCTATAAAAATAAAGACGCAACCACAAGCCAATGCCTCGATCAGTACAATGATTAACCAAGTTACTCTTCAAGTATTACTTATATTCAAGGTATACAACAAATGTAAGCCACGTCACCCTCGCTAAGCAAGATAAAACTCTACCAACCGCGTTGCTAATCGTTAGTACTCTCGCGTTTAAAGAGAAAAAATACTGGCAGACAAGTGAAAATCAATTTGTCAATAAAAGTAACAGCGGTGCTTTTGCTGTCACTTTAATGTGTCGGTGAAAGGAAAGGGCTTTGGAAAACTTTGAAGTAAGGAAAGGGAGAGTATTGCTTTGAGGTGTTGTTCCCTAATTTGATCATCTGCCCCGCGGCATGTACCTACTCGGTAAACAGTTTCAGTTGATGGGTAAAGCCCTCTACTGCTGTTGTTGTGTTCGCTTGTCGCCTTTAGGATCTGAAACTTTTACTTTGTTCACACAATTATGGTATCTTCACAACTAAACAGCAGATCTTACAACTTGCTTTCAATATCATATATTTTCGTACTTTATATCAAATTCTTATAATACTACTACTACTACTACTACTACTACTACTACTACTACTACTACTACTACTACTACTACTACTACTACTACTACTTACTACTACTTCTACTACTGTTACTGCTACTACTACTTCTACTACTTACTACTACTACTACTACTACTACTACTACTACTACTACCACTTATGATTATTGGTGTGGAATTATGATACTGATGTTAAGTTAGGTATGTTTCAAACAGTGTGTGGAGCAATCAACCGTATTTTGAGAAACAGGGTACGTCTAGATACAGAATTAAACTTTTACTAAGTTATGGCACTGCCTGTAATGTCCTGATGGTGTGAATTACGGAACAGCCAAGAAACAAGACAGTAAAATACAGGCTTCGGAAATGGCGTTCTTAAGAGTGTTCTAAACTTGTCCGTATAAAGAATGAGGCCACAAGAGAAGAGTTTCAAGTTTTTAACTTCAATGTAAAATTAAAAGATTACAAACAAAGGTGGAAAGAACACTTAGAAGCAATGTTAGATTCCAGGTTGGCCAAACACGTCTGGAAATAGAAACCTATAGGACACACGTGTGTGGATAGACCCAGGGAGAGATGGCTGGAGGATCTTTGAAGGCGGAACAGGCAGTACCTTGCCTATGCCGTGTTGTGAAGATGATGATGATGATGTCTGAACTAATTTGAAAACTACTGCAGCTGCTGACGATGGCAGGCTACTACTACTACTACTACTACTACTACTTTGTTTGTTTATTTAGGAGGAAACCCACCCGCTTAGTTCCATTACGAACTGCAATAACGAACCCTTACAGGCTAAAACCTCTTCACTTTCTCCTGCACCCAAAACACGGGTTTACTCACTCTTAAGCATATCCTCTGGTTTTATGCTGCTCACTTTTTAGAACAATGTGATTTACGTTCCGTCTCTAGGTAATCTCTCTGCAAATGTTCTTTCCCTTTCAGTTTATTCATTTGTGAAAATGAACGATTTTTCATGTTCTTTTTTGTTCTCAAATATCGTGTCTTTCAAATTTTCTACTAAACTTCAAAACCGTCCCCTTTTCGTAGTTTCATCACTGTTCTATACTTAATCCATAAAATATCTCATCTCAAGGACGAACACCTCAAGTGAAGATACTAAAACGTTAAGAAGCAATAATAGAGAAGTTGGCAGACATAAGGAGATAAAATATGAACAAATCTATGCCTAATTTGACTAACATTAGAACCAGATGAACTACTCCTTGTTGTTGTTGTTGTTGTTGTTGTTGTTCTTCTTCTTCTTCTTCTTCTTCTTCTTCTTCTTCTTCTTCTTCTTCCATCAGGGAATAGATAAATCGCCTGATGTGGTCCCAAAGATATACGTATATCCACTTCAGCAACGTTTAGTTGGTCTTCCTAAACTTCTTTGTCCAACAGGCTTGTCTTGCCACATTTCCTTAAGCAACCCATCCTATCCAGATGAGCAATCCATCCTATCCAGATGAGCAATCCATCCTATCCAGATGAGCAACCCATCCTATCCAGATGAGCAATCCATCCTATCCAGATGAGCAATCCATCCTATCCAGATGAGCAATCCATTTCCCTTTGTTTACCACTTTACGTTTCGGTCTCACCGTCGGAGACCGTCATCAGTGTCTAGATTGTCTCTGCCTCATCTTTGAGGTGAACTGGCGGACATCGTGCCAATCTAGACACTGACGATGGTGAGGCCAAAACGTCTGTCTGCATAAAATCTAGACCACGGCCTAACGGCCTGGCGAATACTGCTACCGACTATGTGGCCGCCGCCGGCCCTGAAAGCCTTAGGAACTGTCTGTTTATTTAAGGGGACCAGGTCGTGAAGGCCTGTCCCATGTTAATTAAATGGAACTCAGTTAGGTACAGATATTTTAAAAACCATTCAAGATATTTTTATTAAACTTTTTTCTGCTGAAAGATAAATGCATGGAGCATACCGTACACCTAATTAAATACATGTACTGAAAAAATAATACTTAGGGTGATTTTTTAAATATAGTACTTTACAAAAACGAAATTAATACTTCTTTTTGAAAACATATTAAATATTTATATAAGCTATCATTCAAAATTGTTGGTCTATTATAGTAAGTGTTATGAAGCAAACATAATAACAAAAAACTCAAGTCTCTAGCACGTTCCAGTACAAAGTTATGGGTACCTAAACATGAAAAATATGGAGTTGCGCGTTTAAAGTTTTATAATGTCTTATTCAAATGCACCTGCACTATACACTTCTTCTTCATTACTCTCATTTCCCTTCCTTTTTAGCTGCCTTTTTTTTACTCTGTTCCCTCACTTCTTTCCAGAACACTCTTATTTGCTTCCAGTATCCTCGTTTTATAGCTAATAATATTATTATAAAATATTGAAACGTTTCTTTGAAAGAGGTCAATGACGTCGCGCTGGGTGACTTCACACGAAATAAACATGTAAGATGATATGAAAAAAATGTTTGGTATAACAATATATATACGATTTTAAACAGAAAGAAAAAGAGATTTTTTTATGCTAAAACTAAAAATTGATTTTTTTGAACTTTTTCACGACCTGGTCCCCTTAAAAGTTAATCATTATTTTCTGTCACAGTGATAAATGTAAGAGTGATAGGAGCATGTACCATTCTGAAGATTCAGTGATACTAAAAATAATGGTTATTGAAATTTTTAAGTTTTAAGTAAAATTAAAAAAAGGTCAAATATCTGTGGGGGAAGAAGTCAACATGAAGTGGGATTAAAGAAGTCCAAAAGGATTTAGAAAATGATAATATAAACGCAGAAGAAGCAATTGAAGGTTTGTCGGGCAAAAGTGTTAAAAATGGAAGGAGTCCAGAGTAGAAGAGAGAAAAACACAGGTTCAAAGTGAACTGAAGACAGGAAGAAGAGACACAGTGAAACGGTGAAAGAATATTGGAGAAAAAGAAAAGAACAAAGAATAAAGAATTGAATTTGGCATGTAGTCCTTAGATGGCCGACACAAAAAAAAAGAAAGGTAAAAACATCTGATAAACCTAACTCGTTATACACGATCGAAGGCAAAATGAAATGACCGGGCAAGAGCAAGGAAAGTTACGGTTTGTGCGCTTTTTTAACGAGTGAGCTACAACATTTTTAATTTGGTCAGTAGAAAATATAGGCCTACAGGAGAGGGACCGATGTCGACAAAACGCTAAGAATATAAGAAACGAGGAGAGAAGCAACCGTAGAGAAAGTAAAAGTGAGGAAAGCAACAAACAACAAGAGTAACAAGATTTTGACGACGAGAAAGGGCAGCAAAAAAAAAACAGCATCACAGCGCGGAGGGAGGATCTATATTTAAAGTTTAAAGTTATACACGGTGTTCGGAGTTTAAAAATGTAATCCATTCAGTGAAACTTTAATAGAGAACACGAACAAGTTACGGCGCCTCTCCTCACTCGCTCGATATAATAAAGTTTTGTTAAGAAGAATCGTGTCTGTCTATCTCAGCCTGCTGTGCTGTGTGCCTGTGCCACCGCCTCCTCGATCCATTACCTGAATTATTGATGCACCGTCAACCGAAAATCCATTGTGTCATCTGCTACCAACTTTATTTATTGTTGTTCATTATTCATTAGGTTTCTCCTCAATAACTTAACGGCTCGCGTTTCTTCTTCTTCTTCTTCTTTTTTATTTTTTGGTCGTTGTTTTCATTCATTAATCAGCCCGGTGAAATATCGTCGCCGGTGCTCTTCGTGTAAATATCGTTTACAACATTTACAAAACTGTTGGTATTAACGCGTGTCTCGCTGTTACACTTCGGGCACTTTATGTTCACAGTAAGATTTACAAAATGCAACGATGATGATTATTTTATATCTTTCTTACCTTATAATTTTGCATTTGCAGTACATTCGTATACACAAATTCTTTCTACAGCGAAATTTTTATGAATGAAACAGGAGGTGCAAGTTGTTAAGCTTTCACAGTGTTGGAATGATTACTATCAGCCGCGCTGTTAGGCCGTCGTCCGCAGGTGTTGTTACTGAGAATCGTTTCGGCCCCACCATCATCAGTGTCTAGATTGGCACGATGTCCGCCAGTTCACCTCAGAGATGAGACAGAGACAATCTAGACACTGATGACGGCCTCCGATATTGGGGCCGAAGCGTTTAATAATTCGGACCACGTTCAAGATCGATGCCACGAACCTGTCGGGTATTTAATAATATAAATTAAAAACAAACAAACAAATCGGTTTCCTATAGCTAATCAGTGGATCACAGTTTGAGAAACACTGTTTACTACATTTGTTAAATTGAATCTGCAAAGACTTTGGACTGCAGATATCCACAGCTCCTAGAGTTGGCCTGATTAATTATGTGGAGTACGACAAGGGTGTCCATTATCACCTTCCCTTTTTAATTTATATATTGACGATGTCATACAAAACTGGCAGATGTGTCTTCCAGACCATTTTATGATTGGTCACTCTTCAATTAACACTTTGTTGTTTGCGGACGATTCTGTCGGACTCTAAAAACAGATTACAGATGGGCGTATATTTGTTAAATGGAATCGGCAAAGACTCTGGATTGCAGATATCCACAATTAAAACCGAGGTGATGGCTTTTTGTGGAACTGATCCCGTACGGGCAAAAATTGTTATAGATGGTACTGTCCTGGAACAAGTTAACAGTTTTGAATACCTGGGCTACAGTGTGTCTTATAATGCAAGCAACGACGTGGTGCATAAGTTGCATAAGTTCAACCTTATGTGCGGGACCATCATCAGGCGAACCCTTAAGTCAGCAAGTAAAGGAACACGCCTAAAATTCTACAAGGTGGTGGCTCTTCCCACACTTCTTTATGGGTCTGAGAATTGGACTTTAACGAAAGGCCAGGCCAGTCGCATCCAAGCGGCTGAAGTGAGATTTCTCAGGCACGTGGCAGGGTATACCCACCATGGCATAGAAGAAACATAGATATACGGCAGGAACTGAATATTATGAGTATACTCGACAGTATTGCCCAGTATCGGCTGAATTGGTGGGAACATATTTGCCGAATGGATGACTGCCGCATCCTCAAACAACTATGGAACTATAAGCCGAGGGGACGGAGAGGTGTGGGACGGAAGCGCTGGAGTGACCAGCTGTAATATTTGCCTTTTTGAAACCGGAACAAACCATTCTTGGTTTAAACCTTGAGGATGATGAAGAAGAAGAAGACAGTTTGAGAAACACTGCGTTATACGAGAGAAGAGGCAAAAAAATCTGATCTTTACTTCTCAATCCCAATTCTGACGTTGCCTGGATACGTTGCAATGTTTAACCATCCCCTCGTGGAACCAACGTCTCTTAGAGAAGAAACTGTTAGCAAGTAGCCCTTAGAAAATGACTTTCTCTATGTGAAGCATTTTTTTTATTTACCATTTGCTTTCGTCGGAACTTTCCTTTATTTTTATCTACTTTTTGTTATGGTTTTATTCTTCTTCAGTCCTTTCTATTTCTAAGTCTTTTTGGTTGCTTTCCCTGAGCCAAAATACATTCTTCTTTTTTCTTTTAGAAAAAACTAAATGTCTCAGCATTGACCAAATTAGCTACGGCCGGGCAGTTAGGCCGTGGACGAAAGTTGTTAACGAAAACGTTTCGCCCTCACCGTCGTAGGCCATCTTCAGTGTCGGAGATAGTTTGGCAGTTATTCGCCAATTAACCCCAGTACTGACGTTGAATATGAACTACCAATTGGTGAAGGTAGGTAATTGGCGAACAACTACCAAAATGTCTCTGACACTGAAGATGACCTCCGGTGGTGGGGCCGAAACCTTTGTTATCGTTAACAACTTTAGACCACGGCCTAACAGCCCGGCTATAGCTAATCTGGACAATGTTGAGCTGAAGATGAGAGAACTTGCCCGTGAGAGCTGAAGATGTAGTTTAAATGTGTTGTCCTTAATTTTAGAGATCTGTTTTAATAGAATGTGAATTACCATCTCTAACTAAAAGAAGTAAAAGCCAATATTCTTAACAATATTGTTGTAAAAGTAGTATAATCTTGATTTTAATTTGTACAGGTTTCTAAACGAAATTGATTGAAACGTCCCTCGAGACCCTTTATAAGGTACATAACGTGTGTCTGTATTTATTCAAAACTCTTGGCATAATAATTTTTAGTATAAGCGAAAGTATAATTCGCTTATAACAAAAGTTTTCTTAAACACGTCAACTGATCCTGTTGTTCTGCAAAATTAGAATGTTTGTTTTATTCTTTAGATTCTGTACCGGTGTAGAATTGGTAGAGAACGCGAAAATGGACGCCACCGCGTGGTGAAATATTAGGTTAATGGCCTTTATCTTGTAGTTTAAAAGAGAAACACAATTTTGTGGTAAATTCAGATTTTCATTAAACTTGTATTGCAACCACTAACACGCAATTATACTTTCCATAAGCGCTTTCAAGCCTTTCGGCTCATCTTCAGATGGAACACAACAACCTACCTAAAAACCTTCACCCCTTTATATATCTTATCTACAACCCGGAAGCGTCAATTTGACATAAACAAACGTAGCAGTTAAACACCCTTGTTATGCCTAAGCCAGCAAACAATCAGCCGGGTCACCACCCCTTGTCAAAGTACTTTTCCACTGCTGCCTGGTAACTAAGTATTAGACTGCTACCAACCTTTATGTTCTACATTTCTCGCTTCCCTAATGTGTGGTAAAATATATCTTCATTATCAAATTTTCCCTTTGAATTAATTAAATTATTTAAATCCTTTTTTTCTTTTCTTTAATATTTCAAGTTCTTCTCTCAACTTTCTTTCCACCGAATTATGTTCAACCTTTAAAATTTTATATTACAAGTTTGTTAATCCGTTAGAGGAATATGAAATTTTAAAAGTAAGATACGAGGTTTCTAGGTAGGTTGTGTTTCATCTTGTAGTTATTTGGCAGGATTGTAAATGTACTCTCAACAACAGCGACATAGCAGTGTATGACCATCCCGATGGAAGGAATGTAGGCCTACATCAGGCTAAGAATAAAATTGAATTGCATCATGGAATGAACTGCGGATTCTTTGAATATTCAAACGACGGAACTAAGATTTTGTGAACTACACCTGCACAGAATGTCCTCTCAGTTTGCAACAAATGCAAAGTATAAATTTTTTCTGAAAATAATTTGACTGAACTACAAAGTTCGTAGCTGAGTAATGCGAAAGTATTTAGACTTATTTGGACCTCTGCTTTGATGTGTACTACGTTTTAAGAATAGAGACTTCTTCTTCTTCTTCTCCTCTTCAAGGAATAGGTTATGTAAACCTGTACCGGTACCCATCTCATCCTCGGACGACCGACCCACGTCTCTTCTACCAATGGCTAAATTGGTAGGTGAGCACTGGAAATACTAAGAAACTTTCAGCATCAGAATAACTGATACAAAGCCATCAAATTCTATCTCATAAAGACAAAGGTGAGGGCGAATCTCCTGCTCCCTAAAACAGGGTGTTTTCGGGTAAGATATGGTAACCCTGACAGAACAGCCTCTGGTCCTCCTGGTAGGGGGTTGTGCAACAGGCCAGTGACATGTTCATGTAAAACTTTGAAATATTTGTAGTATCCAAAACAGCCTAGGAGTAAGGTAAGAATAGAGACATAAAGCATAAAAACAGGTACAGATGCTCCCTTTAAACTCAGACTTGGTTGGGTCGTGTTTTCTGCATAGCTTTTCCTTGTGACGAAAACAAGATTCCTCAAGGTTGTGCGTCCAACAGTATTTTCTTTTTTCTTTTCTGCAATGAACTAATTTGTCAGTACCGTTCACTTGTTTCCCGTTCTTTGAGAGGTACAACAATTAAATCTCCCTAAATTTTCTCAGAGCTGCTTTCAAGTGTTCCACTCTTTTACTTGCTACAACACCGCCTGCTGAACTGATACATAACGAGCTATTAACTGCGTTTGGCGCTTCTTCTCCAAAGCAAACTAGACAAGTTACAACAATGTTGCAATATGCTGACTATTTATTTTATATTCATTCAATATTGCACTTTACATAACCAATTACTTTGATTCCTCTCTATTTGATGATCATCATCATCATCATCACCACTCCACGGACTAAACTAAAGGAAAGGCTTTAGACCTGTTCCGGAACCCATCTCGTCTTCGGTCTACCGATATCTCTCTTTCCAGAAGGGTGATAATCCAAAGCAGCCACAGATAGACGGATATAGGCATGCGATTCAAGTGTTCACACCATCCCCTTCTGCGTTCTTCAATCTTCTGGTGCAATGATACAATGTTTAAATCGCGTCTAATATCCTCGTTCCTTCTCCGATCCAGGAGAGTACAACCTTACGTCCCTCTTAGATATTTCATTTCGGCTGGCTGAATCCTCTGCACCTCTCTTTTACCAAGAGTCCATGCCTTACTAGCACACAAGAATGTAGGGACAGCCACAGTGTTATAAAATTTCATTCGGGTATCCTTCCGTGTTTCATTTTTCATGTACCTATGAATCGATCCACATATGCATCTAAATTTCGTTAGCTTACCATCCCAGTCAATATCAGTTCCGTATGAGATTTTAATTAACTCAGGTAATTAAAACGACTAACCTGATCCAAAATCTGATTATTCACGACTATCTTAGTTCTCATTGGGTACCTGCCCTGAAATGCCATCGTTTTAGATTTTGTAGCAGAGATGTGTAGCCCATAGTCTTGTATGATGCTATTTAACGTAAATATCGCCCGCTGTAACTGGTCTTCTGTTTTCTGTATCATTACCTTGTCGTCTGCGTAAGCAATGCATTCACATGAAGTGATATTCCCGAGCCAACTTTAGCTGTCCATCACCGAAATATGTCGTCCATGAAGATATTAAAAAGTGTCGGTGAAATAGGACACCCTTGTCTCACACCTTTAGTTGTAGGAATATCTCCTGATAATTGACCATTCAAATCCAGACAACCGCTGTCTTGTAATATAAGCTCCTAAGAACTTTAATTAATTGCGAAGGGAAACTCCTTCATTCCATTATACTCCAGAGTAGCGAACGTTTCACAGTATCAAAATCTTTCGGCGCATCTATGAATGCCAGATGCGTCTCCAAGTTAATTTATTAATTTAAGCTCTCTATTTAATATTACACTAAAAAATTATTTGATAAATGTTCGGTTGAATAACTATCCAAAACGTTAACAGTAAACTTATCTTGCGGCTCTTAGAAACTTTTCACCGTAAGTGGCCCATATGTAAACTACTGTTCTTTGAGGTCGACATTCTACACACTTTAGAGCGTCATGCGAGGTAGCACAATAAACATAAATAAGGATAAAAAATGGCTAGTAGAGAATGTGTGTGGGAACGACGAGTGTGTGTAGAGAGCGAGAGAGATATTGTGAGGGGGGAGCGAGGCCCAGAGCAGAGTATTCGGCGGAGTCGAGCACGGCGGAGTCTTTGCAACAACTGCTGCTCCTGCTCTGCCCAGCACTGAATATTTTAACTTTGTAAACAGCCAAGTCATGTTCTAAAAGGTTGTTGTACTGAGCTCTTTATTATTTACCAACTTAAATAATTCACATCGCTTTTAAACTGTCAACTTAGTACCTACGACATTTTTTTGTCGTAGCTTCCACCCCTCTCGCCAAAGCGCTGCTACGCTCCGACTGCATCGCCTCCCTTCCCGAACCGCCGAAGTACAATACAACACCGCCCCCGCGTCGACTCCGGCGTCACGGTATGAGAGCAGGGACAGGGGGGGGGGGAGAGAGAGAGAGAGAGAGAGAGAGAGAGAGAGAGAGAGAGAGAGAGAGAGAGAGAGAGATTTTGCGAATAGGGAGAGAAAGCATTTATAGATCTCACTCACCCTTATATTCTAACTGTGTGTACATCGGACTGGTACTCTGCTAACCTTGTCAAAGTCAATTGAACACTCAATGCCACCCACTCGACCTTATTTCCACCCCATGCATGGTCTGTGCGTATATTAGCAAAAACTGTACTTGCCCTTGTATCCAACATATGACAGACACAGGCGCGTGCGCCCACACACAAACACACAGTACAGAATAAAGCAAGAAAGCATGTAGTTATGACAATTTAGTAGACACAAATCTACTAAAAACTTTGTTCCTACAAATACTACATTCAAATTTTTCAAAATCGTACTCCAACATTGGATAATGTTACAGAAGTCACTCAGCCAACTGAAACAGAAATTCGCCAGCCACAACGCTACACACAAATGAGCAAACGGATGGTGGAATAAAAGTTCAAGGAGAGAGAATTAACGTGTTAAGATTTGCAGACGACGTTGCAATTATGGGTTAAAGTGAACAGAACATATAATGGACGAGGTTTTGAGCAAAGACTACAATTTGAGAAAAAATGTTAATAGAATTCAGATATTGTCTGTAGTAAACACGGACAGTCCAGTATGAATACTGTTACACCATAACAGAACATTCTCCGTGTTTCTCGGCTATTCCAGTGGAATCCGGCTGTAATGTGTGTGTGCGTACATGTTGCTGCTACTTTGAGATGAAAGACAATTACGTGACACTTGTCACGCGTCCGTGGTCGAGACTGATCCAGATTTCACCAGTCCGCGCACACTGTTTTCAAGGCGGCAAGCAATTACGCTCTAGTGTTTTCTAGTAGCGTTATTGACGCGTAGTATGGATTATTCTGCAATCTCAGCGAGGTATAAATACAAGCACTCAGCGACGCTTAGTCAATAAAAGTAGCGATTTATTCCAGTGCGGTTCGAAGTATTATGGCGAAGTGTTATGTGTTTTATAATTGTGCGAGACTCTGTTGATTGACATTATTATTGCACGTGAACAATTTTTATTTGATTTGTTGTAAGACATTATCTTGTTGATTACAAACTGTTTAATTGTGATAATTAAAGCTGGTGATTAGTGACTTAATTGGTGTCCTGTATTTTGTTTCCCACTCTACCATACGACGATCAAGGGGACGTCGTAACAATATATTGCTGAATGGGAAAAATATAGAGGACGTTAGGGGGTTCATCTAATTTAGAAGTAAAATCACAGAAGACTGAAAAAGTAAGAGAGAAATTTTGAGTAAGATCGAACAGATTAAAGTTAATTACCGACTCCTAAAGAAATAGCTCTAGCAACAAGAAAGAAGATCCTGAAGAGTTACACAAGGATGTGAGACGTAGACAATTAGAACAGAGGAAAGGCTTGAAACACTGTAAATGTGGTTTTATAAGAAGTTACTGAAAGAAAGATTGATTGAAAGGTTAGTAATGATGAGATTTTGGCCAGCGTAGGAGAAAACAGAAGTTTTATGGAAAAACGTTGTGAAGAGAAGGATTGAACTTATTGTTATGCGTCACAAGAATTTGATAAAAACAATAATAGAAGATTACACTGAAGGGAAAAGAAGAAGGGCGAAACTGGAATATATGAAATAGATTATTGGTGATGTAATTCCTGTGAAGAGATGAAACGGAAAGCACAGAGAAGATCGGTGCGGAGAACTGCTACAAACCAATCTGCGCATTCCTAACTAAAGAAGAAGAAGGGACACAGAGGAGTATTAATCTGGTCGCCATTGGAATACAAACGAAAAAGAGGAATATCGCACATGCGATGGGCGGAAGACATTAATAGACTTCGGGTGCACATAATTCGAGAGAGAAACAAGTGGAGCGAAGGAATTGCTTATGTGCAACATTGGATCTTTGAAGTGTTTTAGAGTGTGCTGTCTCGTTGGCGTTCTAAAACGTAAGATAATTCAACAGAGCAGTTAAAGACACAGTCGATGGTTTCCACCTTAGGAAACGTACAGTTACTTCTTGAGCACGCTGGAGCAGTTTAGCCTCTTGTCCTCTTGGAGTTGTAGATTGTGTGAAGCGTCTACCGGAATACTCTCTTGAAAACTCGTGAAAAAAAGTAATTTGAAAAAGAACCGTTAACTGGATATTTGGTACTTAGTCAACGAAGTTTAAATTCAATTTTGGCTTAAAGATTTTGCTCACAAGTATCTTTTTCGTGATGTGAAAAAAATTAATAATTAAATTGTTAGTTCAGCCTTAATTAACCTAAACAAATTAGTATGTTGAATGATTGACAAAAACGACAAAATAAAAATACAACTATTAATTAATTAGTATAAGTAGAAAATATTTATCATCATGCGAAGTTAGATAGCGTCATGATGATTCACACCGTCGTTTACGTTTGAAGATTCGAGGTAGAACGTATAGAAATTTAGAACCCCTGCGTTCTGTAACTAGAGTATTCTCACTCCAGTGAACATTTAGCTTCCTCGCGTCCATCTTCCTAATCCTAAGCTCAATATGCTAAGCACTTTGTAGTATATGGAGCGATTTTTGTGTTATGCCTTCAACGATCGCGAAACGTTGTCATTTAACGACTGTTTTTAATCTGGGAAAGAGGAAAATTCGCACTGGATCATACCTGGTGAATTCGGCGGTTGCCGTATTATTACCATGTTTTTCGCCTAATATTGTTAAACAACCAATAATGTATCCGGATAAAATTTCCACAAATTTTGCCGCTTGCCACAAATAACTTCATACATAAGTGACGTAAATTCCCGAATAATACTCCTTGTTAAGCGCAGCACCTGATGGTAAAAATTTATAGTATACAGTACCACAAGGTTTATGTCTTTATCACGGTGTCTTTAACTCTTTCACGACCGTCTTTGAAGATTCTGTACCATTTATAAACCGCATGTCAATGCATATTATTCTCATCAAAAGCCTTCTGCAACATTTTTATCACGTCACATAAATTTATATTTTTTCTGTTAAATAAACTTAACACAATTCCTTTGTTAGTGCACCCCTGTATAAGTTCTGTGAAATTCACTTGGCATTGTTCTTGGAAGATGGATCCGGTCGTGTTTTATTAAGGGTGTCGATGGGCCGTTCATCCCATCAATCTTAATCGTTTTGTTGACCGGTCGTTCTACACCTCTATTGAAAATTACGGGATGATAGTCGTTTTTTTAAATTTCGTGTATCAGGAGCGGATCCAGCAAGCAATGGAGGGGGAGAAAGGGTTGAATTTGAGAGGGGAATATAAAAAGTTGGTGCATTCTTTAATGGTCTAAAGCATAAATTATAGGAATGAGTAAAGATAAAAATACAGTATGTTATCATCAACTAAGTATGTTTATCAACGTACATTTGGCTACAAGTAGCCTACAAGTAGGCTATAAAATCATATCTGTATTTGTCAGTTCATTATTCTTCAAATAATATTCACTTGCAGTTTAAAATACACACTACTCATTTAAGTTACGTGTCAAGCATAAATTAACATGCTGGTAACGTTACAATTTAAAGTAGGACTAACTTTAGAGTAAAACCAAGAACCCACACAACGTGAAATAAATTTTGTATCAAATTTAAAGTCACAAAACCATTCTACAATCACAAGGCGAAAAAGATTTCGTTTGAAGTGACCATTTGGGGGGGGGGCTTTTCCCCATTTCCCCACTTTGGATCATTCCTGTCGTCTATATATTCCTCAGTAGAAATATTTATACCATTGGCATTGATTTTGTTAAAACAATTATATAAACAAACAAATGAGTTCTCTGGGAGAGGTTGGCTGTATTGAGACAAAGGTAACACGCAGCAGATTTCCATAAAAGCACCATTTTACACCCTTGTCTAAAACAAGCAAGGCTAGAATTTCTGTCGCGCGTTCTCTAGGATAGGGAAGCATAGGGTGGTACCATGCTAGGTAGGACAGGGTGGTCTTCAGAACGCGGATCATGATTTCTTGAAATTCTTGCCGCCGTGTTTGCATAAACAGCTCCCCTTGTTTTACAAAACGCGCCACAAAATGATGCGCGGAAAAAAAACTTGTCGCGCGACTGCATAAATACCACGCAAGCCAGTAACGTCGGGAGTATGTTTCTGCAACAGAAACCTTGACTGTCGCTACAGCTTGTAAACAATTAAGCGCTGCAATTAGGCAGAACAGTGATGTCACAGCACATGTAAAAAATATAAGAGATAAACCGACTTTATCGCTTGGCTAAATAAGTGACGAATCCACACAGGACCAGAAAGGAGATTTTGGGGGAGCTCACTGTAAATTATGAAACGACTTTACATATGTTATGAATGAAGCGTTAAGAAAACTTATTCGTATTAGAAATAAACGTACAGGAAAATGTTTTGCAAGTTTTTAAACTTTCACGGTCAGTTGCAACATTGTTTATGACCCGATCTGTTAGGCGTGGTCCACAGTTGTTGCTTGTCTTTTGAGAGAAGTCTGCGGTGGCCGAGCATCCACTCTGCAACGCTGACCATCGCGTTCTCTGTGAGGAGACCAGGATCTCGTCCCCCGGAGAGTGCCTACTACCCTCGGCTGCACATGGAGTCCATGGAAGTCATCAATCATGGTTCCGTCGCCTATGAATCGAAAGGGAGAAAGCCTCCTGTTAAATAGAATTTGGCATGCTGTGCTCCCAAGCCAAAAGTCTACCTCATCTCTGAGGTGAATTGGCGGACACGGCGCCGATCTGTGTCTCAAAAAAGAAACTGATGATGGCTCCAATGGTGAGGCCGAAACGCTTGTCAACAGCAACAACTGTGGTCTACGGCCTGACAGCCCGGTTCATAACAGCAATTTAATCAAAGGAAACGTTTTCTTTAAAAATGTCTTTTTTCAAAAATGTAAAATACAAAAATCTTACAACTGTTTCGAATATTTTGAAAATAAAACGAATCTAAGCAAAATATTATAGTTTTCTCCAGTGCGGTGGTCAAAAATGATATTTTAACTTCTATGATAATTTCTTTTACTAATCCCGTGGAGCCTCCCCTTGATAAGCCCAAGTCTCAGTCAGAAAATAATAATGGCTTACACTGCACTATAAACAGTGGCGGATTATCGATAACGCTAGGCGGGGTATGCTGCAGCACCAGGCACCAAATCACAAAAACGTTTTGAAGATAATAAATGTGAAAAAAAAAACAAATGTCCTCAGTTCAAAATCATAAGAATGTGTGGGCATACTTTTCGACGAGTTTGCCTTTATGTTTTTTATGTTCGAATTAAGATGATAGAGTCCATGATACTACAGTTTGTCCGCTCAAAGTATTAAACTGGATTATTGATTTTAAAATGATTGATGTATTTCCAAATAAATATATTGCTTATCGTCTGCGTTTGACGATTCCATGTCAAAGATCTGCGAATCTGAAAGATCATTTTCTGTATTAAAACCCATTAAAGATAGCCTACGATAAGTTCAACTATGCGAGATGAGAGATTATCTTCGTTAGCAAGGCTGAATATTGAAAGCGAAATACTTGAATCGCTCGATTTAGAAGAAATTATACAAGACTTTGTTAAGGCGAAATCAAGAAAAAAAAATCGATTAATATTTTCTGAGCTTAAGTTCTACTGTGCTCAATTTAATCACTGCTTAACTAAATATTTGTTGTAATTTGAGAGTTGAAAAAAATAATTGTTAACTTCAGAAATTGTGAATGCCATTTGTCAATTTAAATAATGGATAAAAGGTTGAATTTTGAATCTGTGAGGGGGGCACCAGTCTGATGGCAGCATAGGGCACCACACGCTTCTAATCCACCCCTGACTATAAATACTAAAGTTGTTTACTAAAACTTTCGGGCTTGTTGTTAGAAAAGTCTCCTAGTTAGTACTAAGGTTTCGACAGATATAAAGGTGGCATGGATGTTCCATGTAGTCTACCTGTGAACTGTTATGTTAGAGCGTACTTCTACCATACTGATACGATCAACAGAATCTGAACCAGAAGGCAAGTCAAAGATGTAGTAGACGTAACATATATGTGATGAATATACAGTGGAACCTCACTAATTCGTCTCCCTCTGTAATTCGTCACACACTCAGGCTTTTTTTCTTTTTCTTTGTTAACAAGTAAGCAACATAAACGCCCTAATTATAACCGGGGTAAACAAAAAAAGTTCTGATTGTGGTCGGCATTCTAACCAGGGGTGCCTACAGAGGGGGGGATCGTGTCGCCATTGGCGACATTTACAAAATTTTTGGGGGGGATTTTTTTTTACTATTGCATGAAAAATCTTCCCCAATTTTACAAAACTGTAAAAAGCTTATAACGGACACGTATCAGACGCACAATAAATCTACCCAGTTGACTTTTTCGAGCGGGTTGTAGACGCGATGTGCACGGCAAAAAGGATCTAGTCTTCTACTCGGTGCTTCAAACCGGCTACAGATCGAGTTCAAGGTGTCACCGTTTCGGTACAAAATAATATTTTGAGATAGAAAGCCCCGGTCTTTGCTCGATTAGGTAAGAAATTTTACTGTAAAAGAGAGAAAAGGTCTTGTCAGAAGAAGGGGGGATTTTTTATAAAACTGGGGGGAAGCATCATAGGGGTTAGGGGGATCGGTACCCCTGGTTATAAAAATACCCAGGAGAATGGATTGCGGAAGGTATTGGTTACGAATGGGTACTCCCAAGGTATGAGAATGGGTATTTCGTACTTCTGTACACGGCACAATAAGTGTTGTGTTGTGTTGTGTTGTGTTGTTATAGCGTAATACGTCTTCATAAATTCAGTGCTGATGACTGGCCAAGTATTCCGGAAAACACTCAAAATCTGCAGGAAATAAGTTACAGCCATCTGAAATACAACCAGCGTCTACAGAACCAGAAGCTCTTGACCCCACATCAGAATTGTTAGATATCTGCTAATCCATACCAGCATTTAACAGTTTGAATGAAGACGACGTCAAAAATTGGTGTAAAATAGACCCACCGGACGTAGGCTACGAAATGTTTACTGATGATGAAAAAACACAGCGCTTAACTTGTTTGAGTTTGAAAATTTCCAGCAATAAAAATATGTTCGACAATAAAATTAGTACTCGACATTGCTAGTGTTGTAACAAAACATTTTGTATGGTCCTTAATGGGTTTGTTTCTTACTCCCTCACTAATTCGTCAACCGTTCGGTCCCGTAGATGACGAATTAGTGAGGTTCTACTGTACAACAGAAACAGGAGGTGTTCAGGTTGACCTGATGTTCTCAAACCAACTCCACGCACAATCAACGCATCGCCGACTAGAAAGTTATATTTCATTCGGCAAATAACATAGTAATTATAAATTAAACCGAATTAATTTTAAATGACGTTCATTAATGGTGAGCGTAAACGGGCTCTCTTGCAAAACAGACACCGCGCGCTCGCTCGCGCGTGTGTGTGTGTACTCGCACACAATGTAATGGGGATACAAATGAGAGTGTCATTGATACACTACGGCGACGCGTGCGTGTACGCGCATGTGTGTGTGTGGAGTTTAATTAGGATTTTAATGAATTATGTAAGCGGAGCACAGAGGGAGGGGGTTGAGTTGCGGTAATTCTACGAGTTAATTAACATCAATAAACGGGGTTTGGGGAAATGCACCCCGCCCGCCGCCGTTGCCGTCCCTCCCCCTCACACCACTAACCGAAATTATAATTTCAACGTTGACGCGCGACACAGGCCCGAGTATCATTAGCGTTATCAAAATAACAATACTGCCGGCCGATCATCCCTCTCGTCGCTGCGCTGTCCGTTTGTAAATTGTTTTATGCTAAGGACGGCGTTGTGATGATGACCACGGCGACGTCGACGTCGACGATGAGGATGACTGTGATAATTACTATTATGTTGGAAATGATTATATTAATGATGACGATAGAAACTTATTTGGTAGGGATCGGACCAGGGCCGTATGGAAGCCCTCCACAGATCATCGGGACCTCTGGGGACCCAAATTTCTTCTTCTTCTTCTTCTTCTCCTCTTCAAGGATTAGGTTATATAAACCTGTTCTGGTACCCATCTCGTCCTCGGACGACCCACGTCTCTTCTACGTTCAGTGGTTTTATAGTCCAGTGCCGCTTTCGGCAATCGATCCTCTGTCATCCTTGGCAGATGATCCCACCATTGGTTTCTCTAAATTGAAATAATTTCATTTACGTCCTTTACTTCGATTCTGCTCTGATGTCCTCATTCATTATTCTATCTTGCAATGTATAATTTAAAGTATTTCGAAGAAACTGCATTTCAGCACTTTCAATCTTACCGCATTCCTATTTTGTCATGACTCACGCCTCACACGCATACGTCAATGTGGGTATTTGCAATTGTCTTATAAAATTTAATCCTTGTGCTGTGTCTTGTTTTATTTCTAAGATCTCTATGAATCCTACCACAAATATTCCTAAATTAATTTATTTTCTCTTTTTGACATTCACCAACATGAGTCACTTACGAGAAATGTTCAGACATAAATTCGTTCGAGAAGCTGGTAGAATAAACTGTGTTTATCTATAAATGTATAGCAGTAGGGAATCTAGAATTTTGTCTTCGGAGGGAGGGCTCCGGGGTCCGGTCGAGTCGGCTTCATAAAAAAGAAAAAAACAAGTTAAGTGTAAACAATATTACAATCTTGAAAGTGGCTGATAAACGTGTAATAACATAATGAAATCAATCCCATTAAGGTAATAACATAATGCAAATAAGAGCTATTTAAAACACTGTGTTATGAGGTACTGAATGACTTAATTGATTTTCCTATATTTCATATTTCAAACGTACACGCAAATGCTGTACGTTTGTAGACCTATATTTAAAAAGAGGTTATTGCTGTATTAACATACACAACTGAGAAATTAATAAAACAGCTTAAAAACTAAGGGAATAATAAAATTTCTTTCAACTATCGATTTTCTGGGGAGAGTCCGGTCGCGTTCTTTCCCTCACCGTAAATACGCCCCCTAGTGTATAGTACTATTGTTACAGAACATTCTAGTCTATATCAATATGCATCATTTTTACAACACGCGTGATATACAATGTAAAAGTACGCAGGGGCGAACCTAGCGGGGATATGGAGGATATATCCCCTCCCCGAAATCCAAAAAAATTAAAAATTGGGTGAAAAAATGTTTAACTGGTTTCGTGTTTCTTGAAATGTAATTAATTGTCTTCCAAGTTTTGTCAATTTTAAGAAATTACTATTTAGGTCAATAACAAGTTTAAATAATCTACAATAATAAGCCTTATTCTCAATAATAAATATAACAGACGAAAGTAAATGGTGGAAAATGGGAAGAAGTCGACTTGAAAGAGAACAGGAGGACACGATTTTCCGCTGGTTACAAGCAACTTGAAACATACGAGTCATGTGCCGACGTGCTTTACACTATGCTTGAGCCATGTCAGCTGATTTATTTAATTCCGCCACGAAGGAATTGTTTGCTGTTACCCGTTAGTTGGCCGTAAACCAAAACATACGAAAAATACAGGCCATGGCGCGTACGACGATTTTTGATAGTCACGTGACGTTAGGAGTTGAACACTTCCAGTGTTATCCTATGTACTCCCGTATTTAACGCGCTTTTTTGACCAAATTTACTTAAATATTTCTGATTTTTTTTTAAACTAAACATGAAGTAAACATATAATGAACGCGTAATAAACATATTTCTTTAAATATCAAAAAGGATAAATAAAACATTAGTAATATTTATTTTTTCGTTTTTTACCTTTCTTTCTTTTTCTACTTTGCCTTTTGAAGAAGACTGACAATTATTATATTTTTCAAAAATATTATTTGACACTATTTTACATGATGTAAAATTTACGTCTACAACCCTGTTATACACATTTATATCCACAGCTGTTAACCCTCACTTTCTTAATTTTAACTTCTCTTTGAAGTATATATATTCCACATAAAGGTATGATGACGCTTCCAAGACACACTGTAATCCTATCTGATTTATGCTTTTAATTGATTTTAATGAAATTAGTGAATTGCAGCTATTATTTACCCATTAGTTTTAATTTATTGGTACGATTTTCATTATAATATGAGAAAAACAATACCGTAAGAAAACGATATGTGGTTAAAAAATCCCCCCCCCCGAAATGAAATCCTAGGTTCACCCCTGAACGTGTGTAACTTAACCTTCGTATTATCTTATGTATCCTATGTACTTTAACCTAATGACAAAAATGTAGTACTTTGGGGGTTTCCCTTATATACAACAGGTTGAAAGTTTAGTTGGAACTCACAGAACGCAATCATTCGTCATACATTTCACTATTGAATGTGTGTGTGTTAGGGTGTTGTCCCTCTACGTCAAGTCAGCGTGGCGCTTTCTACACGCAAGTGCGTGACCCCGCCCTTAATGGATTACATGGAACTAACCATGAATGACCGCCCGTGAGGCGGTGTCATCCTATCTATATCTCGTACGTTTTCTCTATTTTGTATAAGTTATATTTTTTACGTGATCTGAGAATAACAGGCGTAATTTTAGCTTTAGCTGAATGAAAAGGACGTAACAACGAAATTCGTAGGCTATAACTTGATTCGGAAATGATTTTCGGGATTCATAAAGTAGAAAAATTATAACCGGCTCTAAATAATTAGTAAACTAGCTTTGTTTCTGGTTAACATTAAACATTTTATAAAAACAAAGTTAAAAGAATGTCTGACCAAATAGGCCTATGAAAGTGAAACACTCCCGGAAAGAGAAAAAGTCTACAAATTTAAATGCTTCAAGAAATTTAATTATTTACTGTCACATCAAATGTTTGTATTAATAAATATTTTCAGTCCTTATTTAACTCAGACGTAATCTAAAATAATTATTATTTAAGGTACTTTCACTTGTGAAACTTACTTGTTGATATTCCCTCAAACGCCGTTTCGGAGTTGTATTCTCCTTCTTCAGTGAGGTTTGAAAGCGGAATGCGTCAAGTAGTCGGTAATTTGTAACGGTTTTTTTAGGTGACTGGTTGTGTGTGGTGGTGTGGAGATGGAACATTGTATCTAAAACATTGTATTTCAATTTTCTTCTGTTAATTCATTGCAACGGTAAAATGTAATTATTTAATATTAAACAATACACCACGTGCTCAAAGTATTAACGTACAGAATGTACACAAAAAACATTTATTTAGAATTATGTCTTTGATACTTTAATCAACTGGCGTATGTTAGCAAATTTAAAGTGATCAGAGGCAGTAAAAACTATGATTGCATACGATTAACTTTGAAACAGCCATTTGTTGCTTAGTAAAGTAGGCTACAAGCAAAGGATTTATTTATAGCATTAGCTTATGTTATTTAGATAAGATCTTTCGCTCTTTTATGGAATTTTGGTTTTCTTGATACGTTACGATTCGACCACAACGAGTACAAGCACCTTGTAACTTTCCGACTTTGATGGATTCGTTGTTCAGTGTCATTCCAGCGGATTTTTGATTCAGCTCTTTGTATACTTCAATTACCGTTGTCTTGAACTGGCTCAGTTTTACTCTTCCCGCAGTTTAAATTCTTAAGTTGCACATTAGTTTCTACTACAAAATAACTAGTACTGTGAAATTGATTACTGGCATTGTTGTCGAAATAAGAAACAACTACTAGTTTCTTAATATGATGAATTTTGATACAGTTTTTCTTTTTTATATTACAACCGACTGTATATAGTTAATGGCACAAATGGTTACTAATGCTCTCCGTGGCTAATGTTCTCGCTTCATGTGAGAGAGACGCGAGTTGAGGCGTACGAGTAATGTGAAGTAAGTTATTCGTCCCTTCTTCTTCCTCCACATCGGTTTTAACTCCCGGGAAAGTCACCCGCCGCCTCAGACGTTGTAACTCGCAACGGTTAAACAACAAAAACAAATTCAGCCTTGCTGTTCTGCATTCAGCACGTGCTCACTTCGTTTTACTGCAAACATATGATCGCAGAGTATCAGAAAAAACCGGCGCTCATCGACCTGTGAGATCCACACAGCACGCACTGTCTCAAGCGACAAGATGTCCTGAGTACTCTATCTGTCCACATGGAATAAATTAATAGCGGACTACTTTTGGGTCTTCTCGAACTTTCTATCCAAATATGTTTCCCTTCTTTAGAGTCAGGGACGTATTTACGGGGGGACAGATGGGACCAGACCACCTCGGAGGGTCGAAAAAAGTTGACGAATTCTGTTAATCACTTTAGGCTTTCTTATTATTTTGCCAACCGTATACGCTAATATAGGCTTCATAGTAATCCTTTTTCAAATATGCAAACAGGTTTATTAGACAGTGTTGCGTATACGTTTGGAATATGAAATATAGGAAAATCAATTCAGTCAATAAATATCTTGTAAAGAACGTTTAATTAACACGTACTTTTGTTGTGTTATTACCACTTGCTTTAATGGGACTGATTTCAGCGTGTTATTACATGTTTTTCAACCACTTTAAATATAGTAATATTGATTAGTCTTAAACTTCTATTTTCTTTTATATGAAGCCGTCTCGACCGGATACTCCCCCCCAAGACCTAATTATATATACGTCACTGTTTAGAGTTCCATCACCGATCTCAAAATATTGCATCTGTTTGCATAAATTCCCACTTGGCCTTCTCATATCGTTTTGTCCTAATACGGAGTTAATAAGTTTCCTTTTTATATGGTCAAAATGAATAGTACATACTAAGTAGTCTACCCACAGATTTGTTCTCTTTGTTAGACTGTATTGTTCTCTTCTCATCTACGTTATTCAACACATCTCGTAGGCTATCCGTCTTTCCAAGATATCCTCTGCACTCTGCGGTATCGTTAGATTCAAAAGCTTTTAGTGGCTCTTTGGTGGCCCTGCCAGGCACTGATTTAGAACCACAAAGCGCCACACCCTACACACAAAGTCGGGAACATTATTTGCTGGGCTGTTAGGCCGTGAGTCTGTGTATAGAGAACTTTCAGCCTCACCATGGCAGGCCAAAATCAGTGTCGAAATCCCGACAATTCAACCCAGAGATGAGGTAGACTATGTATTTTGGTTAAGAAGGCCCACTTATATAAACTTTTGTACCATCACGAACTAAGCTGGGAAGTAATTAAATATTACCTGAATTGTCCGTCTTGTGGTTCACTTGTTTTATATTAAAAACACAACGCGTTTCGGAACTAAAGTTCCATCCTCAGGTTATTTTCCTCGTTAGAGGTCGTCACAACATTAAGACACAAAACACAAAAAACAACAACATTTATAACACATATATAAAACAATCATTAGCACGCGAGAATAACGGTGCGCACCGTGAGGAAGCTACAACGTCTTTAGTAGTTTGGTCTTAATGTTTAGGTATTTAAATACGATCGATGTTTGACCAGCTTCTAATTTGAAATACTTCATATTCGTATCCGAACCACAAATAGATTAAGTAATTAAATATTACCTGAATAGTCCGCCTTGTGGTTCACTTGTTTTATATTAAACATTAAACAAGACGGACTATTCAGGTAATATTTAATTACTTAATCTATTTGTGGTTCGGATACGAATATGAAGTATTTCAAATTAGAAGCTGTTCAAACATCGATCGTATTTAAATACCTAAACATTAAGACCAAACTATTAAAGAGTTTTTAATATAAAACAAGTGAACCACAAGACGGACTATTCAGGTAATATTTAATTACTTAATCTATTTGCGGTTCGGATACAAATATGAAGTATTTCAAATAAGCTGAAAAGCAGCATCAATTGCTATCTGATTGACTTGGGACCACATCATGCCAAATCCTATTTAATAGGTGGCTTTCTTCTCTTCTATGTATAACTGTTCCGTCAGGCAGTCGTCGGGTTCGCCCGGACACTCCAATCACTGGGGCACGTCCAGCTTAGCTGCCCCACCATTGTATTGTATTGGATTGGACTGGATTTTATATGCACAGCGACGAAACCATATTTAAAATTTTCGAGGGACTCCATGTGCATCCGAGGGTAGTAGGCGCTCTCGAGGGTAAGATCTTGGTCTCCTCAATGAGAACACGATACTCATGCTTGACCACAGCCGACTTCTCCGGCTACCTCAAGCGACAACAGATGTGTTCACCAACGCGGGTGCAGACGTTACACCTCGTCGCACGAGCAAGGAAAACCATAGACCACGGCCTAACAGCCCAGCAAACTGTGTAGACGCCGACAGTGAAATATTTACAAAGTGTTTGTTTCCTTCTCTTTGAACTAATGTAAAAAATGTTGTTACCTTAGAGACTTTAGAAAGATAAATTTGGACAACCGCCAGTTGCCGATCGACAAATTCACCAATATACCTGCCATATTCTCTCTGACGTGTGTATTGTATGCATTAGAGGTGAACAATAAATGTTTGAAAACGCTTAAAACCTATGCCGAGCGTTTGAAACACACTGAAGTCAGACCGCGTGACAATAAGTGACACGTGTCAAGTTTACTGAGATGTAATACAAGTGGTGTACACGACACGCAGATAATGTCTCCCGCCACCCTCGGGGAAAACAAATCACCCCCTTGTGTTACCCGCACAGAACACACTATATAAACTTTTAGAGTATCTTTGTTTTGTTAACTCCAGACGTCGCGTCATTTCTCACACGTGGATACGTGTTTCTGAAGAACGCTTTCGAGATAGAAGTCGACTAGTCCCTCGTGACTTAGGATTAGAGTCTGTGCTTGTTCTCTTGTATTACAAGGGTCGTCTGCTACAGCACCCAGTGGATAGCAGCATACCTTGTTAACCAGTTTCTACAGGCTCTACAAGCAAGAAACTCGAGTTGGTTGGAATAAACGTTTGCAAGAGTATAGGTAACAGATAAGTCATATAAGACCCATAAACAGATAAAGAGATAAGACAGGTAAAACAGATAAGACAGAGCACCTAGGACAAACAGCAGTCATCTGCGAATTACAGGTTATCTATCATCTTTGGAAGTTTAAATGCGTCGCACATTTTTAATAATATTTTGCATGTGAAGTCACTTGACCTACGAGGGGTAACCCAAAAATAAGGTCTCCATATTTTTTAAAAATAGAAAAAAAAATGTATTATCAAAACTTTTTACATGGTTGTGAAGCATAAGAACACACTATTTTTCAACATAATCGCAGTTACGTTCAATGCAGTTTTCGAGCCGCTGTGGCAGTTTTAGTATGCCAGTGTCATAGAAACTCGCCGCCATGTCATTGAGATAGCGTTTGACCTCGTCTTTCACCTCGTCATCGTCGTCGAATCGCATTCCACCCAAATGTTCTTTCAAATGTGTAAACAAATGATAGTCACAAGGTACCAAGGTATATTGCCTGTAAATTGCCCAACTTAAATACTGTTACAACCGTCTCCTGATCGTCGTATGGTACAGTGGAAAACAAAATACAGGACACTAATAAATTCACTAAAAACCAACTTTAATTATCACAATTAAACAGTTTGTAATCAACAACATAGTCTCTTACAACAAATAGAATAAAAATTGTTCACAATCAACAAAAATGTCAACTAACAGAGCCCCGCACTGGAATAAATCGCCACTGAAACTGAAACTAAGCGTCGCTGAAGTCTTGTATTTATACCCCGCTAACATTTTATAATAATCCATAATACGCGTTTATTAGGAAACACTAGAGCGTAATTCATTGCGGCCTTGAGCACAGCGCGCGCTGACCGGTATGGTCTGGAATATTCTCGTTGCGGATGCGTGACAAGTGTCCTTCATATCAAAGTAGCAGCAATATGTACGAACACACACACACTACAGCTGGGATAGCCGAGATACATGTAGAACGTTCCGTATTACGTAACAATACGTCTTGCGCTCACTGAGGGAACGTAAATTCACAATCCTGTCACATGTTTTTATTTATTTTTTTTTTATTGGCAATTTGCAAATTTACGATCTACATCTATTACAGAGTATTAAGTAAATGAGATGAAAGAGTTAGGTTTGTAAGGGAAACGTCCAGTGACGTTTCTCCTTATTGGACAGTGTTTTTTAAGGATCTAACAAATATTGAGGCCAAGTTCTGCGGAGTCTTCTCTCGTCGGAATAGCTGTTATAAAGCTGCTCTATTAGCTGGTTTTCATGGTCTGCTGGCTATATTTTGTTGCAATCCTTTCGATTTCGTCCGTTATGAAATGTTTTTTTGAGGTCGGTGTGAAGTGCCTGGCGTACCATGGGACATCCACTAAAGCTCGCAGCACTTTTGATTGAAAGGTGGGGATAGTTTTTATTCTTGTAGGTTTGGCAAGAATTCCATAGCTGAAGTCTGTAGGACCATATAGGTTTCACCATGATTCTGTAAAGTAGCAGTTTGTTATTTAATGACAGCTTAGACTTTCGCCTTGCGCTCACTCAGGGAACGTAAATTCACAATCCTGTCGGATATTTTTAGGTAAGCAGTTAAGTGACTAGTTACATACTCAAGCTAAGAAACGCTATACAGTTAAGGAATACAAATGAAAAGAACTACTTGGTAAACGTCTAAGAAAATCATGTGGTTATGATGGAGAATAATAACTAAGTGTCTTATTATGGAAATAATATTAGTTAGGTTATGACTAGTTGTTGGCGGACAATGTGAGCAGTAACTGGAAGGACGTGAAGGTCCGAACTAATGAGAGCGGTTCAAGAGAGAATTCTTGTGGACGGACAATCAAGACCTGTGGCGAGTTTTTAAGCCGTAAAATCACGATGACGATGACGACGACGACTATGATGATGACGAGGATTACAAAGATGAGGATGACAATGTTGATGCTTCTTCTTCCTCTATTTCTCCTCCTCCTCCTCATTCTTCTTCTTCTTCTTCTTCTTCTTCTTCTTCTTCTTCTTCTTCTTCTTCTTCTTCTTCTTCTTCTTCTTCTTCTTCTTCTTCTCCTCCTCCTTCTCCTCCTCCTCCTCCTCCTCCTCCTCCGCCTCTTCAAGGTTAGGTTCCGGCAGCCATCTCATCCTCGGACGACCCACGCCTCTTCTACCATTGGCTTTGTAGCTCAGTGCCGCTTTCGGTAAAAGATCCTCTGTCATTCTGTGCAGATGATCCCACCATTGTCTTCTGTAAATTGAAATAATTTCATTTATGTCCTTTACTTCGAGTTCTGCTCTGATATCCTCATTTCTTACTCTATCTTGCAATGTATAATTTAAAGTATTTCGAAGAAACTGCATTTCAGCACTCTGAATCTTACCGCATTCCTATTTTGTCATGACCCACGCCTAACTTGCATATGTCAATGTGGGTATTGCAATAGTCTTATAAAATTTAATCCTTGTGTTGTGTCTTGTTTTATTTCTAAGATTTCTATGATTCGTACCACAAATATTCCTAAATTTATTTATTTTTTCTTTTATATCATATTCAGATTCATAGCTTACTTACTACACAGCCGAGATATTTAAAACGGCTCATTTGATCTTAGTCCTTACTGGATATTTACCTTTAAAGGCCGTGGTTTTGGTCTTTCTTACTCAAATTGTCAGTGAGTACTCTCTTACCATTTCTTGTAATTGAAACATAGCCCTTGTAAATCATCCTCATTTTCTTGAATAAGAACTATTTCATCCGCTTATAGCAGGGAACCCGTACAAATTGATTTGTTAAGTTGTATTCCCGAAGTCACTCTGGATTTGAATGTTCTCAACATGTCGTCTATGTGTACATTAAATAAGGCTGAGGAAACAGCATCCCTGCCTATCTCCCTTATTTATTGGAATGTCACCTGGGAGCCTTCCATTCATATCCAGGACTACAGATGCACTTTTTTTGTATATTCTATCTTAATATGGCACAATATGCGTGTACCCCTGGTCGCGTTTTGTCTCTCACACTCTTCTGTTCCGTTTCGTTTTCTGATCCGTTCCGTTCCTTTACTTTCAGCTCTTTTCTACCTCTTTCATTAAATTCTGAAATTATTACTCATATGTGCAACATCTTCCCTCAAGAAAAGAAGCTGCCCTTATTTTCTTTATTTTCTTCTACGTACTTGTGTTCATATCGACTGAGACAGATCGTAACGTACAGATTATCTTTGACAGATACAACTGTAGATTCAACTGTTGATTTTATCCAAACAAAAAGTTACAATGGTATGGACACACAAAAAGAATGGTACAGGAAAGTTATGGAATAGACCCCGCCAGGAAGAAGGAAAAGAGGAAAACCACTTGTCACCTGGATAGAAGAAACTTGGACTATTGATACGACATTACAGAACAATCTACGTGTTTCTCGAACGGGGGGGGGCCAGTGGAATCCGGCTGTAATGTTATGCGCGTACGTGATTCTCGACATGCGTTGCGAGATTGTTCCGGACTCACCGGTCCGCGCCTGCTGTGTGTAAGGCCGGAACCAATTATGTTCTGGTGTTTTCTAGTAGCATTCTTGACGCGCAGTTAGCGAATATTCTGGAACCTCAACCGAGTATAAATACAAGTACTCAGAGACGTTCAGTTTGAGTTTGAGTTGCGATATATCTCTGTGCGTATATCTCAGTTCGTAGTATTATAGTTCAGAGTTATTGTCGGGTGATTACTCTGTGCGTTTAAGTGACGATTTACACAGTGCGGTTTGAAGTATTGTGGCGAAGTATTATGTGTTTTACAACTGTGCGATACTCTATTAGTGGACATTTTTATTGCGTGTGAACGATTTCTATTTGATTTGTTGTAAGAGAGTATCTTGTCAATTACAAACTGTTTAATTGTGATAATAAGTGAAGCTGGCGATTAGTGACTTAATTGGTGTCTTGTGTTTTGTTTTCCACTGTACCATACGACGATCAGTAGACCGTCGTAACACTATATTGAGGGAACGAGAAATTGAACATCTTTAGATGGACAAGCAGCATTGGAAGGTGTGAATTCAATCAATTCTGTAATCTTCGGTTCCGGAAAATATGTCAACATTGTGCAGCCGGAATAATAATAATCTTTGACAGATACACTCTGAGAGATGTATTATATACTGAAATATGTAGTAAAGAGGGGGAGGAAGGGAGAGAGAGCCGAGAGTGATAGAGAAAAAGGGACATAACGGGCAGAGCTCGGTAAACAAAATTATAGTAATTATGAGTTACAACACAAACATTTAGAATTACAGCATATACACGGCAACTTTAACTAATAACAAGCGTAATAAACTTTAGTCTCTTTTCTTTGTCTCTGTCCCTCTCAAGAGCTATGTCTGTCTCCCTTTTCTCTCTCAGTCTCTCTGTCTGCCTCTCTCATTTCTTTCCCTATCTTACTCTCCCCTTGACTATTTGCTTCTTTCGTTCAGTGCTGTACCTTCATTTTCTCACAGTATTTCATAACCTAAAGAAATAAAACGATTTTATTAGCATACATAAAGTGAGACTGAAGTGAAAAAGTACATCTCAGTTTAACAGTGCTTTGTGTTGGAATAGTAATCTTTGCAGTGAATGGCTTCTTATAAATGGTGTGTGTGTGTGTGTGTGTGTGTGTGTGTGTGTGTGTGTGTGTGTGTGTGTGTGTGTGTGTGTGTGTGTGTGTGTGTGTGTGTGTGTGTGTGTGTGTGTGTGTGTGTGTGTGTGTGTGTGTGTGTGTGTGTGTGTGTGTGTGTGTGTGTGTGTGTGTGTGTGTGTGTGTGTGTGTGTGTGTGTGAGAGAGAGAGAGAGATGAATCTATGTACATGTTGGGTGTGATAACAAATACGTCTTCTGTAAGATTGGAGTACCTTAACGACACAAAGTTATATGTTAAACTTAATAAAATTATAAAAACGGAATAGTAATCTTGCAGTAAGTGAGTGCTAATATATGAGGCGCGCGCGCGCGTGTGTGTGTCTGAGAGAGAGAGAGAGAGAGAGAGAGAGAGAGAGAGAGAGAGAGAGAGAGAGAGAGAGAGAGAGAGAGAGAGAGAGAGAGAGAGAGAGAGAGAGAGAGGAAAAGAGGGAGATGAATCTAAGATCTAAGTAGACGTTGTACATGTTGGGTGTGATAATAAATACGTCTTCTGCAAGGTTGGAGTACCTTACATTTCAATCATGGTGTCATTTACGACACAAAATTATAGAAGCTTAATAAAATTATAAAAATGGAATGGTAATCTTGTGGTAATCTTGCAGTAAGTGGCTTCTAATAAATGGTGTGTGTGTGTGTGTGTGTGTGTGTGTGTGTGTGTGTGTGTGTGTGTGTGTGTGTGTGTGTGTGTGTGTGTGTGTGTGTGTGTGTGTGTGTGTGACACAGAGAGAGAGAGAGAGAGAGAGAGAGAGAGAGAGAGAGAGAGAGAGAGAGAGAGAGAGAGAGAGAGAGAGAGAGAGAAGAAAAAGGAGGCGATGAATCTAAGACAATACGGTGCCTTCGAGTACCTTACATTTTCAATTCTAGTGTCATTCTATCCTAGTGTGATCCCGTGTTGTTTTTGCTGTTTTCCGCAAAATTTCGACGATTCATTTCAGCCATTTTCAGGTAGCGTTTAGGTGATGAACATCACCCTCCTCGATGACTTTTCATCCATTATGAGATGGGATGATGTTCGCTGCTCCTATATCTACTGTACACTGGTGTGGTAGCTGAAATGTGCGTTCCTCTTAGTTCACGGTCGACTTATCAGCTGCTGGTGTAAACGTAAAGTAACGTGGAGTTCTCGAGAAACTTTGTACACAAACGCACGTTTCACGATAATTAATCAGTGTTTACGAATTCGTTTTGTGTAAATAGTAACTGTTTTATAATATTATGACCACGAATGCGCAGTGTGTATGAACTGACGATGGTCTATGACCGAAATCGATCGAAAGTAAGAATGTGAGTAATTAAACTTTATTATAAATCATATGTATGCTGCCTTTAGGTTATGAACAATGAATACACCACAATAGAAGATTGAGGTTATAGGTACCATTAATAAGCAATAAGTGTGTGTATATTACACCATCACATTATCATTAATGAAGTACCGGTTTCCTGGCTGGGGATGAAGTCGTGGGCTTTCGTCTCGTCTGTCGAGGTCGTCCAAGCTCCTTCAATCTCGATGACCTCTGTTAAGATGCGTTTCTGCAACATTTCCTTGGCAGCCAGTAGTTTCGTCGCGTCCCAATCGATATCGATATTACGTCCAGTTTAAGTTGTATACTGGGCTAACGCATGGATTGTCAGCCCTTTGATCACTACAACTCTGTGTTCTCTGACGCGTTGGCTTATGTGACGGTTTGACTGGCCAAACAAGACGCGGTTGAGGTAACAAATAAGTAGAGAGGTGTGATAAACCAGTATTTGAAAATAACAGGTACGAACGAAACCGTTCCAAAAAAAATAACACGTACAGATACCTTTATTACATACGTATTCTACATATACTTGTATTATATACTTTGTTATAAGAAATAAATTGAAACTAAATAAGCTGTTACTGTTAAAAAAATTATAAGAAACAAGACAATTTATAGGTCTATCTTCCTTTGAGAATACTAATTTAAGTTTTCACTAGAAGTAAAAATTCCATTTTGGTTAGACAAATCCGTTGCGAAACTCAAGCGATGAAATTTAGAGTGCACGTAATAGCACAACAAAGAATGTCAAAAAAAATTACGTGAGATGTCCAGTGAAGTCAAAATCATCTCCGAAATCACATTAACAAAAAGTACTATCTGGCCTATCAGCCACTCTGTAGGTTATAACACAATATAATTCGCTTTTTCAAGTTGGTGACTAGTATAATATATAATTTGTTATTGTAATCTGTGTTACATACATCTGCTTAACACACGAGAATAAATGTAACATCAGTATGAATTTTTTTAATTTATTAAAAACAGCATCGTCTCTTTGGCATAGAGATATTCTAAACCTCGCTGTTTTCCTTCGTTTCGTACTTGGATGGCAATCGCCACATGCGGAGAATAAAGTATTCAGCAACAAAAAGTTTCTTTGTACTCGTAATACTCGTAGTAGCCTCCTCGTTTACTTGTTTATTCGTTAGTTGCGTAGGAGAGTCCCGCGACTCGGAACCGCAAGTAATCGGAACGGGTATTTCGACTTTCCGGTTTTCAGTTATAGTTGACTCGGAACAGGTATTTCAATTTCAATTTTTCAGTCACTCAGTTTATCCGTTCTACAAAAATATCGTTCCCAAAATACTGGTATAGGTATATCGGCCCACCTCTACTACCCTCGTTCTGTGTTTCGGACTTCTCAGTAACGATCCGACAGTTTCATAAGGTCTTTTGACCCTGATAGTTTCATCTTTGCTTACTCATTTTCACCTTCTAAAAAGCTGTAGACTGAATTAATTCGGAGAAATCTAAAATGATGGATGAGGATCGTCGTCTGTGGAAGACAAGTAGGATATTGACCAATGAATTTCTTTGAACGCGCAAAGAGGTTCTGCTTCGAGAAAGGTGACAGGTGTTGTCACTGAGACCTGTAGCAACACCAGCTGACATATCCACCAACTGTTTAATGCTGTCTCATGGCGTTTTACAAAACAACAGTGCAATTATCCTTGGAACCGTGATTGACGTCAATTTTCTACTGTTAGCAATCGACTACAACCATAACAAAACGGCAATAAAACTATAAAAGAAAATCATTGTTATTTTTTTTTTTTTACTAACACAACTGACTCTCAAGCGTTAACAATAGTCATTAACACGGCCGTAAACGACGACAGGATTTTAAAATAGTTACGACATTGTTTGCAAACATTTGTATTCATATTTTTTAGATCGTATTCTGTCTTTTTTAAATAATTTACAAATCTCTAAGGTACACGTCCGGATATTTCGATTGCATGGAAGTTGAATAATAATAAGTTTACAGGAGGAATTTGAGTTTTTTAGAATTATGTCTGCAATATACTTATTGTTATGAAATTATTGTAAACGTATAGGCCTACACCCTTATCAACTTTAATTATAATATGAACTACCAGTAAACCCGTGCGAAACTTTCGCACATTGAACCTCCCCCCCCCCCAAATGAGTTAGTCTTTTGTTGGGTTGTTGAAATTAAATACTCAGCGAAGTGTATACACAAAATAGCAAAGTGAGTTTATTAATGTGAACGTATTTACAATTTACAGTACCTCTTTGTATACAATATTTGATGTCAGAATGCATCATCTTGAATTTTTTGTTATTTTAACTTACATTTTAAACAAACAATGTGCTTAACGTAAACTGAGTATGCTGTGTCAGAAGTCGGTAAAAAATCCTATCCACTGATACCTTATTCATCGCTGTAGGCTTTGTATTAGTTGAGAAAAAGGGATGTTGACAACAGAAATAATATATGAACTATAAGATCAGAGGTAATGTTAATAACAAAGAAAATAGTCATATGGGGTTAACTTGCACACGCGAGCGCACACGTCAAATATAACAAAAAGTAAATCGAAGCGTTTGATACTTGCTCATGTGAGGATCTCGTTTCAAAAAATTTTGTGTTCTTCTTATCTTCTGACTGGGCAGCTACCAACTAAAATAGAAACACGGGAGAGCCGAATGGGAGGGAAGTAGTTGATAAATAAGAAAGACATGAGAATCATTAGAGTGCATTATTGATGAAAAAGGAATAAGATTTCTACGGGAATGAATTTTGTAATTGGTTTACCGAATGTTTTCGACTGATATTGGCATGGATGATCGATATTGATTAAGAAAATAAAATTCCTTTAAAACTATTAGAGCCCAAAGCGAATTCATCTTTTTGAATATTATCTTTGTATAAGAAAGGTAAGTCGTAATTAAACATAATTCATAACAATTTTAAAATATCGGAATGGAGAACCATACATGACTTCCATATTCTACGATTTATATTTTAAATTATTTACTTGAATTCGGTTCGATAATTTCTAACAAGTTAGGGTGTTCCTTGTAAATCGAGTTTTATGTTTGAAAATGAAATATTTCCATAGATACTACTTCTTTGTTGCCAATAACTAACGCATAAAAATTATCCGCTCCCCCTTCAATTATTTTTATTTATAGAAAATTACCCCCTCCCTCTTCAACTACCATTTTTCTTTATAGATATTTCATCTACCTTTCTACAGTGGATTATTATGACTTTCTTTTAAGGATACTTTATTTATCAAAATTAAGTACTTTACTTTTGTTAAAACGTAAAACATTGCAGATAAACTACCCTTTCCCCTTAATCAATCTTCACCAAAATCAATAGGCCTTGAGTCCTGTACAAATCGGGTGTAGGCTATATGCATAAAATTACTTGATTCTGTTTGAATTTGTAGCAGTTATCGTTCGCCATAAAAAAAATCTACACGCACGCACGCACACACACACACACTTTTCGGAAAATGATTTTTCTTCATGTTTTGAGGGTATTATAATTAGAATCAGCCCTTATCTCGAACACTATGTTTTGCGATTACGGAACATGGAAGTAACAAAAACTGCTTAATAATATCCTTTTCTATTCAGAATTCACATTTAAAGATAAAAATATATTTTAATTTTAAATTAATATAAAATACAAACAAATAAAAAAAAATGTAGAAGAAATAGTTTATACAGGTCTCAGTTCAGTCGGCTGAAGGAAACTTTAAAAAGTATCGATGTTCCATACTCCTCTACTGGAACGAAGTATGGACTATAGGTGGAAAAAGGATTTATTCTTCTTTTTACGTTTCGATACCTGCTCTCATGTCTTCCTCAGGAGTGTGTGAAAAGAAAGAGAACAGATATCGGAACATACAGGGAACGCAGTGATATACGAAAAGCAATACTCTATACAAAACGGGTTATATACAAGCTGCATTAATGTAAGACATTATCTATATTATCTTCTTTTATGGCGTCACAGTTCGGAGTCGATAATCATCCGCCTCCATGTTTCCCTGTCCTTGACGATCGCTGGCCATCGTTTTATTTTAAGAAAAGTGTCAGCATCCCTTGCCACTGCGTCAATCCAGCGATGCTTGGGTCTTCCGACAGGCCTTCTCCCTTCGATTTGACTAAACAGTATCTTCCTTTCTATTCGGTCGCCTTCCATCCTAATGATGTGTCCTGCCCATTGCAATCTATACAGTCGGATGTTTGTGGCCAGATCATTGTTTTTATATAGCTTGTATAGTTCCTCATTGTAACTCATTCTCCATATCCCATTGACTTGGATTGGTCCATATATTCTCCTCAAAATTCTCCTTTCAAAGGTATTGACTATGTTAGCGGCTCATTTGTTCAGAGTCCAAGCCCCGCTGTCATATTATGTTATCGCCGGTCTAATCATAACTTTATATAATTTGGCCTTGGAATGACGGTGGATATTCCTTATCTTGAATATAATTGTCAACGAAGCTATATTTGCGGGCTGTATCCTTTTCCTTGTTTCATTTGTTTCTTCATTATCGTTTCCAACCCAACATCCAAAATATTTAAACCGATTAACTATTTCCAGGTTTAGTGGTTCGATTTCAAACTGTTCAGGTTCCCTCGTTTTCCTTCGAGTGGTGGTTTATCTACATTAGTAACAGGAATGTACAGCAATTGCGCTCAGACATAGCGGCCGACAAGCAGATGCTCATTATTGAACTCCATCAGTCTCCCTAACACTGTACGCACATCCGAACCGCCAAATATGTCCACAATTCCTGAACATACACATATATTATGACATCTTATTCAATTGAAATAACCAGTCGCAAATTTTACCACATTTGACGTTGGCAGTAACAATGCCGTGCTCTTAATACATGTTTGTAATTGTTGAAATTCACATAACTCTTCGAATTAAAATTAAAATCTTGCGCTGTTACATATAAATTCATGAATACTTTATTATTTGTATGTGTTCACTCATTTGTAGGTGCAAACTTGTGTGTGTGTGTTTTACGTATTCACGTCAGTTGGTACATGTGTAAAAATTAATTCATACTAAATGCGTTTGGTCTGGCCGCCGTTGACGTGTATTTGTACTATTAAAATTAATCTTTCTGTAGTAGTGTTGGAGTGCAAAATCCAAACGGGCGCGCGCCCGTGCCAGAGCGGCCGCAGTAACTATGCCTACAGCTGGATTAAAACGTGCGGTCGCACAGAAAACAATATGTACGTGGGGGGGGGGGTCTCGAACCTATGGATTACCGGCGAATACCATTAATTGCGTGAGATCACTTTTCCAATATCTACCGCACAACGCACATATTTGTTAATCCGTGGCCAACTAACTACGCATATCCTCTGCCACACGCGCACACACACACACGCACGCACTGGCATATTCTCATTTTCTCCCTCTATTTTGTCTCTATCCCAGTTTAAACAGTCGATGATTAGGTCCGACCATAATTGAATTATTAGTATTTTAACACTAAGCGTGCACACAAACGTAGACCTACGAACGGAAACACAATCGATTGTCCAATTCATTGTCGGCTCCGTGATGAAATTATGTTTGGGCAACGCGATTATGGAACTGATGCTAGATTAATGTTAAAAATACATTACAGCCTACACATTTTGAAAACTCGGTTTATCTTTCTGTTTTGACTAATGGCTTATGTTTTGTCGTTTAATACACATTGACAATACCACACAGCTAACAAGCAGAAACAGAAAAAATGAAAGGTACTTTTCCAATATCCGTATCCACACTACGTTTTCGATGTTTTGAATATGCGAGTGTATCGATATACTACGATGTACTGTTTAAAGAAATATGAGCCATGGTTAGGAAAAATATGACGTTAAATTTGTCTACACGATGCTTGAAAGTGAGTAACATTGATAAAAAACAACGTATTTTTAACAAGAACAACATATAAAATGTAAAGTGAAAAATAACATTTATTTCTGAATACTAAGATTAAAAAAACAGCAACGTATAACAAATGAAAACAAGATATGTTATTCGTTAGGTGATCAATATTCTTTTATGTTATTCAGTAAAATCTCGGAAACTTAACTGGAAGGAAATTTTCTGCGAAACACAAAACATGAGAGACACGTATAGCATCCCGACTTACTTCGATTTGGTTGCTTTTCAAGTGATCTGCACAAAAACCGAGTATTAGTGAAAAAACGAGTATTAGTGAAAAACAAGTTCTGACACAAAAAGGGAGGCCTGTAGTAATAGGCAAGTTTAGTAATAGGTATAATAATCGCCCTACTTCTAGTTGTTTTTTTTTCTCGTGGATTTCACAAAAAGCGAGTATTATTTTAAAGGCATATTGGTTTCAATGTGTAATTTTAGTTTGTATGTTAACCTAACAACGCCAACTATTGGCGTCACAGGCCACATCGAAGTTATATTATTACTAGAGACGAAAATACTATTTTACAATACAATTACAATGGAACACGATTTCAGTCTTCAACAAACTATTTCATAACATACACAAATAAATTTTCACAATTTCTATTGTCTAAATAAAATTCAAGTATAATAGCTGAAATATTATTACAACACATAGACTCCAAAAAAATCGGTATGGAGAACCGTACATGACTTCCATGTTCTAACTAATTATAAAATTATTTTTAATATGTACACTCAGAACAAAACCAAATATATCAGCACCCTTTTGGTAAAAACGCCGAGAAAGATAATCAAAATACGAATTGTACCTAGTTGTTAATATTTTAATAATAAAGAATTAATTTGATTAAATTATCTTTTATTTAAACGACGCGAAAGAAAAAGAATACCGCCCAGCGTTTGTTTTCTGTGAATTTCTGAAAACGAAAAATTATTTTGTTTACGTATCCGTGGTTACATAGCATGGAACGATATCAATTGTTAATAATTTATTGAAATTTTTAAGTTTTCGGTCTAATAAATTTATAACATCAATACAAGAAATTACCCCCTCCCCCTTCAACTACCCTTTTCATTTATAGACAGTTCATCTACCTTCTACAGTGGATTATTATGACCTTATTTTCAGGGTACTTTATTTATCAAAATTAAGTACTTTACTCTTGTTAAAACATAAAACGCTGCAGGTAAACTACCCCTTCCCCTTAACTGATCTTCACCAAACTCAATAGGCCTTGAGTCCTCTACAACTCGGGCACATATGCCACATATGCAAAAAATTATTTGAATCTGTTTGAATTTGCGACAGTTATCGTTTGCCATAGAAACAATTCTACACACACACACACACACACACACACACACAATTTTAGGAAAATGGCTTTCCTTCATGTTTTGCGGGTAGTACAATCAGAATCTGCTCTTATCTCGAACACGATTTTTTTCGCGATCACCATAATTCCATTTCCTTACGGAACATGGAAGTAATACAAAAAAATCATAAATTCATTTCATCCAAATGGCATACGGATAAGATATGTAGACGATGGACTATATGTATGTAATAACAAAAACACAAATGCAGATAACATATTAAAACAAATCAATTACATACACTCAAAAATACAATACACAGAAGAAAAAGAAAAACAAAACAAAATTAACTATTTAGACATAACCATCACAAGAAACAATAACCAACTACAATATGCAATATTCAGAAAACCAACCTCCACTAACCTCTTGCGTCACAAGGCAATTTCTTTCTTCAATAAAACCTAAGAATTCGGCGTTATTCTTTACGGACTACCGGTAATTTACGTAAACCTAAAAGAACTAACATATTTAAACCAATGTAGACTTATAAGTAATTTAAACCGATTAAAACGTTTTTAGTAGCAATATTTAATGGTGACTGTGTGTATGTCCGCAGGAGACAGACGGCGGAGGAACGGGAAGCGGAGAGGCAAGCGGCGAACCGGTTGATGATGTCCCTGCAGGCGGAAGCGCTCAGCAAGGGGATGTACCACCCAGCGGCCGGCACCGGGGACAGAGTTGTACCCGCCGACACGGGCTCCCTCAGCGCGCTGCAGAACCTGCAGCCGTGGGCGGGAGCGGCGCCTACCATAGCCGCCTTACAGCAGCCGCACGACCACCATCCGGCGTCTCACTACGCAGCGGCCATCAATCAGACGCCCATCGCGTCGCCGATATGTTAGGATACACTGTGGCGCATGTAGCATTGAATTAATGGTGTTTTATGAGTCAGACGATCGGTATAATGTCTATCCTTTGCCTGCATAGAAGTCAAAGTTGTGTCTTACGCCGAGTCATTTACAAAGTACCTCAAAGGAAGGGGTCAGCTTTCCTGTTCTCTGTTAATTCTTCACGAACGATAAGTTTTTTTAATGTGCTATCACTTTCCCCCAGCAAAATTAAATAAAAATTTAATCTCAAAGAATGAAATAAAATTTTAATGCCAGTAATTTATATTATCTATCTTTTATTGAAATTATTAAAACATAAAACATCTTCACTTATGTATCTTTATGTTATCGTATATTTATGTGATTATATAATTACAAGTTAATGTATTTCGATAAATTGCTACTGACAGTCGTATCTCATTTTATCACGCTTAAAAACGGTAAACAAATTATTCAAAATAAATTTCTCACTAAATGCAATTCGATATTCGAACGTATTATTGTTTTTGAAATACAATAATCTACTCGACAATCAAAACGTTTATGTTTGGGATGATAATAGATGCCATTTCGTCTTTTGTTATTTTTATTTAAAGTTTCCTTTGACATTACGACAGTTTTCCTGACTCTGCGGCAAGTAGGCCTATTCCATACACCCAAAGTGGTGTAAAAATACTTTAAAATTATTCCTTTGTAAGTAACTCGTTGAGATTCCTGCAGGTCTCCCATGTAATATCTTCAAATAAATACACTGCAAGTAGGTTTATTTTCACCTGATGCACGTTTCACAGAAATTATTCAGTGTTTGAATTGTAATTGAATGTTCCCCTTGCAATATAGTTAACAAATAATCGATTTTATTTTGATTCTATTTTCGATTGTTGTAATGTTTATGTAGTCATTTATTTATTATATATTTACATACAAACCTTCATGTAAAAATCTTTCCACTAATGATAATATGGAATATATCAACTTTACTTATCACGGAAACATAACTCGTAAACTAAGCAAACCATTTAAAGATACGAACTTAAAACTATCTTAGAACACAGATAATATTGTTTTTAATAAATACAACCTAAAACTAAATTCAACATTTATAATAAACATAGAAATAGAATCTCCAGATTGCAATAAATTTTTCTTAGGCCAGACAAAGAAAAAAACTGTCCGAGAGATTCATTCAACATCGCAATGCGTTTTTAAAACCTAATGTTTACAAATCTAATTTAGCCACACACTGTTTAAATACTAATAATAAACATAAATTTCCAGACATTCAAATGTCAAATTAATTAAAAAGGTAACTAAATGAATATCTGGGAAAATCTTAATATTTACAAACACAATAATAATAATCTACTAATTAAAGAACAAATTCAAATAAAAACAAATCAAGGCGATTTATTTAAAAAATTATTAGAATAATAAAATAAAACAAAATATTAATAAATAGCTGACTATGTAAACATTACAACAATCGAAAATAAAATCTAAGTAAAATCGATTATCTGTTAACTATATTGTAAACGAACCATTCAATTACAATTCAAACAACCCTTCTGAAGATACAGAATAATTCCTGTGAACCGTGCGGCAGATGAAAATAAACTTACTTACAGTGTATTTATTTTAACTACATTAGCAAATATATTTTTATTTTGTACACGTGAAAGCTTCTTATAGGCCATTGTGGGTATTAGGCTGGACATTACACGATCTTCTGCACTTAACAAAGATTCAAACTGTGCATACAACCAACAACGTGAACTAAATTTAATAGCGACATAACAGACGTTCTAACAATGAAACGTAGGCCGGCCGAGGAAGCCCAGAATTCGTCTTTTCCAACTCGTCTTGTCCGGCATCTTCGTTGATATAAGCATTCGTTGAAGTTGCATGAGAGTCGTAACTCATAACGACTATCGTAATTTGGTTTGATCAATTACATTTGATTCAAATCAAAAAGCAAACATACTTAAAATAACGTCGAAGTCTCTAACGAACTGGCTAAAGCTAACGGACTAAGGATCAAGGTCATGGGTACAAATTGTGGAGTTATTGGTAAAGTTACCCAAGTCCACTTTGGTGAATTTACGGAAAACAGAAATTAAAGGTTTTCAAGTGCAATGATAAGACATAAAATTATTAAACTGATTTTCAAGAGAAATTTTTACTATTAATAGTTTTTTTGTTTATATAGCTTGCGGAAAACGAAAAGAGTTTTTTATTGAGTATATAGCTTGCGAAAAAAGTAAAGAAAAATAGAAATTAATAAAAAATAATAATAAAATGATTTTTTGAAACATCAATGGACTTGGATAGTTTTACCACTAAACCCTCGAAATATTTATGAAAACAGACCATAATATAATAATAAATAAAGGTCTTCATAAACAAACGACTAGAGTTGTTATTCCATTATAGCATTATTGGTTCGAAGAGATTAAGTCAGTGTTTCACAATAATTATTCCGACGTGTTCAGGACAACTTGAAAATTGTTCCCGTGTAGGCAGAATTGAAATTTAACAATACACAAATGAAAATTGTAATAATTAAAACGATTATTGCATATTAAGATCAAGAAAAGTAAAAACTTCACATATTTGAAATAGGAAGTACAATATTTAAAAAAGAAAAACAAGAAATAATTTTATACATAATAATGTAAAAAACTACTTATCTAAGGTCGACAATCTATTGTCGTGTAATTGAGAAACACTGTCTTTTTCTTGTACAACATATTTTAAGAATACTGAATCTGTACTGAACAAATATCAGTTATATCTCTTGCTTCACACCGACGTGCACACACACACACACACACACACACACACACACACACACACACACACACACGCACGCACGCACGCATGAATATCAACAGAAGATGTGTTTGGACAACACTTGCACTCTCTGTGTATGACTCCCTGCCTTATCTCACGGCGTTATTGTAAAATCGGCTGTCTTGAGTCAAACAGCAAAAAAATGTGTAACAAATATTATTCCAAAACTCATTTAAATGTCAGGCTTAAAATAAACAGAATTCTTGTGCGATGCGTGATCAAAAAATACCAGGATGATATAAAAATATGCAAGAGTTACAGATTTGTAAATTTGTCTCCTTCAAAATAGTCTCCTTCCGCAGTAAAACACTTCTTCCAGCGCTTTTCCAACTGCTCGAAGCATGTCTTAAAGTCATCTTCTGTAAGAGCCTTGGTTCTCTCGTCACGTTTTGTCTTATCTCTTCTAAGTCTTGAAATGATCTGCCTTTTAATTGATTTTTTATCTTCTGAAAGAGAGTAAAGTCACAGGGAACCTCTTTAACCAGGGAACACTTTTAACTCGTAAAATTAGTCAAGAAAACTTTAAAAAGTGGCAAAGCTATACGACCTGAAGATGTTACGTGATCTGTACGGATTCCACTTCTCTCAAACTAAACCTTAATCTTCTAGTAGCTATTCCGTCTTCAGTGTTACTTTTCCAATTACAAGGTAACAAAGTATACTGAACCTGCATTCAGTTATCTTCAGCACCTTCAGAAGTGTTTGATGCGGATGCGTTTATGTTATCCGCCATTCTAATACCAGTTCCATGCTTGCAATCCACGACTACCACATAATTAAAAATAAATAAATAACACCTAAAGTACAAAATTATCAATATGTGATAAAAATTTCTCTTCCCTTCCAGGATGACAAGAAATACATATTTAAGATTTTTTTAAACTAAGTTCAGAATTACCAGCTACTGCTGCTTCTTGAAACCATTTAAGAATAGTCTGATAAGAATAGCCCTATTTCTTAACACTGTATCAAGACTGCTGTTAATAAGACCGAAGAAATTTAGAAACAACTGACATAATTAATTTATAAAAACACTAATCTGCAAATTTTATTAGCCTACTTCTTTACGAGGCTTTTGTTACGAATGCCACGGTACACAGAGTTTCAGAATATAATGGATTTTAATGAATTTATTGTGACTTAGTAACAATATTGTCATGTCAGTGTAACACCATAATCCATTCTTCTTAGATCTTCCAGTACAACATCCAACCACATTATCTTAGGTCAGCCCCACTTTTTGCTTTTATGCGCCCTCTGGATTTTCTTCGGCATACGCTGATCATCCATCCGCTCTAGCCATTGTACTCGTTGAACCTTTACAAATCTTACAGTGTCCTCGTGCCTTTGCTTTTTTGTCTCCTGGTTATTTCTTATTCTCCATTCGTCATCTTCTTTAACCGGTCTATAAACACGTCTTACAATCTTTCTTTCAAAACTTCTTAGTGTTTGTTATTCTTTTTTTTCAATGCCCATGACTCGCCTCCATAAGTAACAACAGGCCTGATGAGTTTCATATATTTTTATTTTTGTATTACGACTAATAAGTGTGCTTCTCAATATTAAACTGTTGGCATGATATGCCCTATTTTCTATTTGCATCCTGTCATGCATTGTCTTATTTACGGACCCTTCATTATCTGTCATGATACCCAGGTATCTGAACTTAACTGCATCTAATAAATTATCTTCTATGCATAAATTACATAGTTTTCTTTTCGTTTCTGATGAAGAAATTAGCATGTATACTTAGTTTGCGGATACGCCAAGTAGGCCTACAAACCTGTTGATCGGATTTATTATAACCAGTGATTCATTTTAACTTGTCAGCTTACTGAATGGAAACAAGTCGTTAAACCGTGAGTGACTTTTGTTTGAATAAAAACTGAAATCGAAAGTTACTAACGTTAGTAAACTAAAGTGATTTACTGTTAAGACGGTGTTTGACAAATTATAAAAGAATAAACTTGTGAAACAAAGTTTATAATTAATAATTAATATATGTTTTCGATTTTACAGTTTTTTCTGTATTTATTTTTTAGACTTATACACCTGTTATTGTTGTTAGTCTTGACACTGGAATATCATTGTCGTCAGTACATCCTACGCTAGTGCCGAACAAAGGCAAATTATTATCTGTTATTTTTTTTTGTATATTTTGATTTTTCTAAGTTTTTTTTTACCACATCACCAAAGTTCAATGCAACGTGAAAATTGAAACAAACATTTATATATATATATTAGTAATAATAATAATGTATTATATTGTAATAAGATAGATATATATAAAGTGATTATAAATTTAAAAATAGTAAGTATAAATAGATGTGAAAATTTTTCTGTTATGTGTAACAAAATGCTGTAAATAAAAGAGCTTTATATTGTCATTTTATCTGTTGTTCAATTAACAGAGTTTTCTTTTTTTTTACCTTCTTTTAATACAAACTTTTTCTTACCGTTAATGAGTAACTTTCAGTCTTACAATGGCTGTGTGTAACGCTTTGCTGTCAGCAGTAGGAGTGCATCAATGGTTAGAATGACTAGTGTCTACCTGTACGTTTTCACATCCAGAATGTAAGGCACAATGGTGGGGGGAGACAATTGATGTCAGAAATGGTAACAATATATAATCTTAATTCCAGTTTATAATACTTATAAATATTTGATTTATGACAATTAAATTGTGTTCCTTTACGACTCACAATTACTGTATGTATCCTACTGATGGAAGCACTATGAAAAGCTATGCTGGATACCAAATAACTGTAAGGCAATGATTTGTACATTAATGAAAAAATTACTACTAATAATGCCACGTTAACTAATGCAAGAAAACGAATAAAAACGAGTAGTTCTAATAAACACTTTGGTTACTTATCATTGTTTTATAGGTCACTTAAGTTTTCCGTCAAAATCAGAATCGATTGCTAAATAATTTCGTTTTGTAACAATTATTTTTCGAATTGCTATTATGGATGATGCTGGGGCTCACAAGACTCCTTAGATAATTGAGAATGCTGTTACTCAGTCTTTTACGATTAAATAAAATATTATTAATAAATTGTTAATAAACACGATAGAACACTCGTAGGAACAGTGCTAAACAAACCGAAAATAAGTTACGGGCTATAGATTAAGTTTACAAAATATCTCACTGTTGACGTAGTTGTTAGACTCGTCGATAGGTGGGCAGTGTTGTCCCCTGGTGTCTCCCCCCACCATTGTGCCTCACATTCTGGGTATGAAACCGTACATGTAGACGCTAGTGTCAGAATGAATAGTTAGTTGGCTGTTTGACTTCGGTAGTCTCTGCGACGCTCGTGTCACAAGTAACGCCAAAACTATTCCCGAAATCTCTTGCTTGGCACAGGCCTGCGGCAGCGGCTGTCCCACGCTAGTCCAGCGTGTACTTTTTAAGATTCACCCGAGACAGTACGAGGGACAGTTGAAAAGTCCGTGAAACGACATCTATAGCCTCATGGTAGAACTAAAATTTTTCGTACGTTGAGAGATTCATATTTCGTGTAAACACTTGTTAATTTCCAAATCTATCTGTCAATCTATTCACTATTTATCAGCTGTTCGAAATTTACATGCCACGCTTGTTTAAAAAACTGGACAAATTCAAACATCGTGCTTGATTTAATTGTTTGTTAAAAAGGTCTATCACCAATGAAAAATCACATCGAAATAGTAAATGTGTTAAGAGATGCTGCGCTTTCAAAAAACAATGTTTGTAACTAGGCATTCGAGTTTAGATGTGGTCGTATGAGCAGTGAAGATAATCCCTGCAATGGGCGCCTAAAAAGTCAAACAACTCCGGATATCATTAAGAAAATGTCACACACAGTAGGCCTATTGGAAGATCGGCGACTGAGAGTGGATAACATTGCTGAGATCAACAGGCGCTTTATGTGAGTGTGTGTATCGGATTGTAATTCGAGAACTTGGTATGAAACAACTTTCTGCAATTTGGGCGCCATATTTGGAGTTGTTGCACTTTTTAGGTGTCCAGTACGGGTGTTGTGTAATGTGTTGTGTTTTACACTTTAGTTATTTATAACCCGTAAAGTAAGAGAAATGCTGCCATTATTAGGTTTTACTGTTGTCATAAATATGAATAGGATCTTAACCCCACAGCGATACACTTCTGGGGCAATTGCCGGTCCCTCTAATGTGAACACTGGAATTTTATGTAGATTGCAAAAGATACAGTTAATAAATTGTCAATTACATTATATGATTGAATAAAGTATAACACATACCTTGTGTCGGTAGAGTTTCTTTTAAATGCTGAACTCACGTACATGTTGCCTGAAGTCGTGATGCTGGATGATGAGATGAAAGGGGTTAGGGGCGTTGTTAGGGAAGGCCTTCCCAAAGGGATGCTGTGGATGTTGCTGCAGATCCTTCACTAACGAGGCCACTAGATGTATTATAAAACACTGAATTGACATCGCTTCCATATATTTTGAGACATGGCTTGTATTCTTTGCCATCGCTTAAGGCGCCCAACGGGTATATTTTCTGACTGAGTTTCTGGCATTGATACCAATGGTCTTCCAATGAGAAAATGTCCTGGAGTAAGTACATCGAGTTCCATAGGATCAGTTGATAAGCTCGTTAATGGTCGAGAATTCAATATTGCTTCTATTCGACAAGTGAGAGTTTGAAGCTCCTCTAGTGTTAATATTTGATTCCCAATTGCTCTTTTTAAATGTGTTTTAGCACTTTTGACAGCTCTTTCGCACAAACCACCTATATGAGGTGCTGCGGGTGGGATGAAATGAAATTTAATTGCGTTGTGAATTGAAAATTCATTTAATTTATTTTTTGTATCCTCTTGACGCAAAAGATGCTTAATGATTTTATCTATTTTATTTTGTGCACCAACAAAATTGGTCGCATTATCTAGATACAGATCGGAAGGAAGTCCTCTACGAGATATAAAGCGTGATAACGTGATAATGCTGCTATAAAAGTTTCTGTTGAAAGATCGGTCGCAATCTCGATATGGACTGCCTTTGTTGTAAAACAAACGAATATGCAAAGATAAGCCTTGACGACTTGTGCTCTTCTCAGTGTATGTAGATTTATTTCCATGGGACCAGCATAGTCCAACCCTGTTTTCTGAAAAGATGGCGCCGGACGAATACGAGCCTCAGGCAAGTTTGCCATTTTTGGAAATACGGTGGTTGGTTTGGCTCGAAAACATTGCATACATTTGTGAATACGTGATCGTATAAGGCTCCTGGCAGATAAGATCCAGTATTGTTTGCTGAGTAGCGACTGAAGCAGTTGTGGTCCTGCATGAAGATACTTTAAATGATAGTAATCGACAAGGAGATCTGTAACAAAATGTTTTTTTTTTTGAAAGTAAAATAGGATGTTTTGCATCTTCATTTAAGCTGGAGTCTTGAAGACGGCCTCCTACCCTTATCAATCCATCATTTCCAATGATTGGGGATAAACGCTGTAATTTAAGACTACATTTTTGTCCTCTCTTGATGTTGTTAATATCTGAAAGGAATTCAGATTGTTGTACTAAACGACAAATCCGATATGTTGCTTGTTGAATCTCGTGTGCCGTTAGATTTCCCGTATATTTAATTTTGGAAGTTAAATTGTTCCAAAATCGCAAGAGATATGAGATTATTCTCTGAAGTTTACTCCATGAGGAATATTTTTGCAAGATGTTAGCCATAGATTGTGTCTCCTTCACAGATATAAAAGCATTTAAATGTGTATTTTTAATTTCTAGAGGCTGATCAAAAACTGGTATATCTTCTGGTTTCTTTGGCCATTTAGTAATATCTGCACTTAGCCATGAGGGACCTCTCCACCAAATGTCATGATGAATAAGTTGCCTTGGTTGCAAGCCTCTAGAGGCACAATCAGCAGGGTTTTGCATAGATTGTACATGAGACCAGAAAGTAGGGTGTAGATATTCCTGAATTTGAGCTACACGGTTCGCTACAAATGTTTTTAGCTTGTATGGTGGTATTGATATCCAACACAATACTATTTTAGAATCAGTCCATGCATGGACAGAATTGATAGAAGTTGTTTTGGAAAGAATACTTATAGAATATTTCATAAGTTGTGCTAGTAGGTATGCGCCACATAACTCCAGTCTGAGTAATGAAATGTTCTTTAGGGGTGCTACCTTGGATTTTGCTAAAATGAGAGTGATTTTGATGTTATTTAAACTGTAACACGTACGTAAATACACACAACCTGAATAACGATGCTCAGAAGCATCACAAAAACCATGTAGTTGTATGTTTGTTGCCTCAGAGGCACCTATATGACGGGGTATTGATAATTTCTCCAAAACAGGCAACTCTTGTAGAAAAGTATTCCATTTGTTGGCAATCTCTTTAGGAAGGGAGGTGTCCCATTCATAACCTAAAGTCCACAAGAGTTGTATAAAAGATTTAGCAGTAAATATGACCGGTGACAAAAAACCACATGGGTCATATAACCTAGCAATTGTAGACAGAACTGTTCTTTTGGTTTCAATTGAATTGTCAGTTATGCTAATTTTGTAGGTAAAACAATCTGTGTTTGGTAACCATTGTAAACCTAATATGCTTATTAGTGGGTGACCTGGATCACGAAAGTAGATAGGGGTTTCTTGATGTTCTGCTGGAATATCACACAGTAATTTTGGATGATTAGCCGTCCATTTTCTTAAGTGAAGTTACCACTTTGAAGTAGTTGAATGACGTCATGTTGTAACGTTAAAGCTTCTTCAAGGTTGTCATGTCCCAGTGCTAAGACGTCAACATAAATTTGGCCCTTTAAGCTGTTGAACCCAAAGGATGTTTGTGTTCTTCATCTTCCGTGAGTTGTTGTATTACCATATTAGCTAAATATGGACTGACTTGAAGCCATGCCATACGTAACAGTGTTGAGTTGGTAAACTAGTAGTTGGCTTTGTGGATTGTCACGCCAAAAGATTAGTTGGTAACATCTATCCTGCTCGTCAAGGTCGATAGAGCGGAACATGTGCTTTACATCGGAAGTGAATTTATAACGCCTGAAATTTATTATAATAGTAGCAATGTCATTATGTAATTTAGGACCAACATGAAGTAACTGATTAAGCGATACATTATTACTCGTCTTGCAGCTTGCATCAAAAACAACTCGAAGACGTGTAGTGGTGCTGTTTATGTTTAAAAACACCATGATGAGGTAAAAAATAGTGTGGTTTGTCTGTAACTACATTGGTACACAGTTTCATGTGTCCTGTATTTAAATAATCATTCATAAAATCACAGTATCATTCTTTTAGCCCAGGTTGAGAGTGAATTTTCTTTTCTAACGCAAAAAATCTTCTTTTAGCAATGCTTGATGAGTCACCAAGAAGTTCTGAACTTTGTTTGAATGGGAGTCTGATAGTATACTTCCCAGTGACAGGACATCTATAGTGTGTTTTTTGAAAATGGTTTTCACATTCAACTTCATCAGGTGTAAAATGGTCTACTTCAAGTGGTTGTTCTACTTGCCAGAATTGAGTCATAAGTTTGTGAAGAGGATCTTCATGAACTTTGAATAGTGAAGTAATGTTACTGTCACAGTGGTCATAGTTGTCTGTGCTGACGATTTTTACCTATTATGATGAATCCAAAATCTGTGTCTAAAGCATAGGGCATGTTTTCACCTAAACTGTATTTTGCAGGTTTAATTACCTGCATTAGAATGTCTGCACCTATAAGCATTTGAATAGGACCCTTCTTATCAAAAGTGGGATCTGCTAATTTAAAATGAAGTAGTTTCTCCTTGATTTCTGGAGATATGGTGCAAGAGGGCAGTTCCCCAGTGATTTTGTCCAATATGAGGACTGGAAGAGACGTGCATATTTGTTTGTTGTCAAGAGTGAGTAAATCAATGTATGTTTTACCCTTAGTTTTAACAGAAGCACCCGAAATTCCATTGACGTTACAAACTTGGTTAGAGAACTCACGTTTTATTTTGAGTTTAATAGCTATATCCTCATTTATGAAGGAACAACTAGAAGCCGAATCAATAAGAGCTCTTGCTATAACAGTGTTCTTGTTTGAAGACATTAATTTTACAAGAGTTGTGCCCTAAAGGGTGTTGTATTTGTTATAACTAGGGTTCTTCATTGCTTGAACAGAGTGCAATGTTGTTTGTGAATCAGCTGTTTGTGATACGGCAACCGGCAATGTTGACTGTGACGTCACACCGTTTCGCTGGTTTTTTTGTAAAATGTAATAGCGTATTATGACGTTTGTTACACTGGCGGCATGTACTCTTACATTTGCAATCTTGATAAGTATGGTCACTTAAACAGTTTGTACACAAACCACTTGTTTTAATATAAGTAAACCTTTGCTCAGGTTTTAATTTGGGAAAATTAGGGCAGTAAAAAATTAAATGTTCTCCCTTGCAATACGAACATTCTAATTTACTAGTTTGTACTGTAAGTGTTGTTACATTTTTATTTTTGACATTGGTTGATTTAAAAACATTGTTAACAGGTTGTCTTCGAAAATTTGGTTTAGACACTTGTGTTAAACACGCATTCTCCATATGGGAGCACTCGTCTTCTAAAAATTTAATGAATTCCTTTGGTGTTGGTAACTCATGTGAATTGTTTCGCTTAGACTCAAAGCGTGTGCGCAGTGAGAAGTCAAACTTTCGTAAAAGTAATGTTATTAAGAGTGGATTGTTGTCTTGGACATCCGATCCTAAGCTATTTAGAGCTGTTGCATGTTCGTTAAATTGGCATATGAGAGCTCGCACGTTTTTTGCATTAACATCGTGATAAGTAGGCAAGTCAATTAAATGATTTAAATGCAATGATTGTAATATCCGTGGATTGTGGTATCTCTTAACTAGAATATCATATGCAATAAGATAGTTCTCATTAGTAAGAGGTAATGATTTTATTAAATTCAACGGTTCATGTTGAAGTGAAGAAAGCAAAAACTGAAATTTCTCAGTGTTGGTTAAACTTTGATTTTTATGCACAGTTGTGTCAAACAAATTAAAAAAGGCAATCCATTGGGAGATACCGCCATTAAACGTTTTCAGTTGTATTTTAGGTAATCTGATACCGCTTCCGGAAAACGTGTTTGACAGTGTCGTGTTGTTGTGGTTGTTTTGTTCGTTGGATGGTAAAATTGGACGTAATTTACTGCTTATTTCGATAAATAGATCATTGATTTGATTGCTTAAATCTTGTACATCCGATTCTTCTGTTTCGTCGTGCACAGTAGCGTCGCTAAATAATCTCTCTAAGTTTTTCTCAAAACGTTTATGTTTTTCACAAGTTTCCTCATATAGGGATAGCGCCCTTTGTTTACCTGATTCTGTTAATTCGTAAATGTCAATTAATGTCTGTGTATGTTGAGATATTTTACTAAAGCGATTAAAGAGTAATTTACCTTGCCGAGAGAAACTAGTGTATTTCATTTTGATTTACTGAACTGTTCGGTATAGAGACTGAATTGTTAAATAAAGATAATAAAATTATGCTTCACTGATTATAATGTTTACTTATTGAAATGAATAGCCTAACAATGTTATCAAGACAAGCAAACGACGCTTGCACTGTCTACGCGCACAGGTCCAGTTTTGTTCAAAACACAATAGACATTTGTTTTCAACGTGCACTCTATGTAACGTGTTCAGTATTGCTTATAATGAACGTAACCGACTCAAATTAACTGTCTTTTAAGCATGTCCAGTATTGCTCACAGTAGAGAAATCCGGCCTGGAGGACCAAAAATATGTTGTGTACTGTTTTATGTTTTACACTTTAGTTATTTATAACCCGTAAAGTAAGAGAAATGCTGCCATTCTTAGGTTTTACTGTTGTCATAAATATGAATAGGTTCTTAACCCCACAGCGATACACTTCTGGGGCAATTGCCGGTCCCTCTAATGTGAACACTGGAATTTTATGTAGATTGCAAAAGATACAGTTAATAAATTGTCAATTACATTATATGATTGAATAAAGTATAACACATACCTTGTGTCGGTAGAGTTTCTTTTAAATGCTGAACTCACGTACACGCAGTATGTTGCCTGAAGTCGTGATGCTGGATGATGAGATGAAAGGGGTTAGGGGCGTTGTTAGGGAAGGCCTTCCCAAAGGGATGCTGTGGATGTTGCTGCAGATCCTTCACTAACGAGGCCACTAGATGTATTATAAAACACTGAATTGACATGTACGATTTGTATTCATGAAATGTTCACACACACTGTTATCGGCGAACTGAAGTTAATTGAATGTAAAAAAAAAATATATTAAATGAAAAAGTGAAGTAAGGTGATGCCACACATGTATTGTATAGGCATACTTTGGCCTAACAACCTCCACGCATGAGATGTGAGTAAGTACTGACTTGAATTGTTCTATCCTGTAGACTTTGCTTAGCCCCTACTAATGGAGTGATTGGTTTTGATCAATCAGGATGCATAAATTTAATTGTAAATTAAAATCATGTTCAAACAATGTCTTGTTACATTAATAATAGTAAATCAAAATATGATTATATATATTAAGTACTGTCCAACGGGGATCACATTCAGTACTAGTACGACCACGATTAAACTTTAATGTCCATATACAATCCATTGATTTTGAAGCTGCAACCTTTATCAAACCCATTTCGATGTGACTTTCCATTGGGGCTAGACCTTTTTAACAAAGAATTCTTGATTTTATTCATTTTTCAAAACTGCGTGACGCGTATGTCTTGAGTAACTGTTGAACAATGATAAAACTGACAGATAGATTTGGAAATTAACAGATGTCTACATGAAGTATAAATCTTATAGCAACCGAAAAATGTTAGTTCTACAGCTAAGCTAAAGATGTCGCTCCACGAACTTTAAATCCTCGTATAGAACAGCTCGAGCTGTCTCAGCTGCACTGTCGTTCTAGGCAGTGTAGGGTGTGTAGTCCCTTTAAACTACTACATTTGTGGGCTGACCAAAGCCCCGGATGTGCAGTTCGCCACCAAATGGTGGTTCGCCACCAATGTTAGGTCGCACAGAATGAGAGGCCAACCCGTGGTTGATGAGGGTCGTGCCAGGCAAATATCCTGGGTGACAAAATCAACTACTCGGGGCCTGATAGACCCGTGTACAGTCTGCGTCCCAACTGATCCGGGTAACCCGGGTTTGTCTGCGATGTACTGGCTTGGACTTGAGGTTAGTCTATAGTTTCGGCTGGGCGGTGCCGGCTCTGTGCCCGCCTTGAGCGGTGGAGTCGGTGTGCTGTTCTGCTAAATCCTAGATAGTATGATATTTCCGGAACCCGCGAAGGGTTAGAGCTGCACGTCTATAAGCCAAGGGCACTGACTACAACATCGTCAGGCGCCTGGTTAGTGTTCAGAACAATAGACCTCGATGGAGAGCCGGGGATGGTATAAGCAGAGACTTGAAACATCTCCGTTATCCTTTCAGTTTCTGTCGTCCTAGTTAAGTGTCGTAAGGTTTGCAAGTGTCCCTTTGCAAAGTCATACGTGCCTGTTGCAAAGTCACCAATCCCGTCGACACCATATGACGTCCGTGCCCACCGTCTAAGCTGGTGCGGCTCTAAGCTACTTCAGGCGAATACTTCAGGGAGCTGCGGAGCTGCACCCCAGGCATTGAGCAGAGCTGGAGCAATCCTTACTTGTATCCTTACCATATCCTACTAAGAGAATCCGCATCTTAGCTCCTTGTGGTACGAGTAATTGACCGTACCGCAATGCAAGAAACTAGCGTTCGTAGGGTTGTGACTCGGACAGACCAAAATGACCAAATACGAATCAAACAGATCACACAACTTATTATTATTATTCCGGCTGTACAATGTTTACACATTTTCCGGAGCCAAAAATTACAGAAGTGATTGAATTCTCATCTTCCACTGCTGCTTGTCCATCCAAACATCTTCTTCAATTTCTCGTTCCCTCAATATAAGCCTAGTCTGAATTTCCTCTATCCAGGTGATAGGTGATCTTCCTCTTTTCCTTCTTCCTGGCGGGGTCCAGTCCATAACTCTCCTTGGCAATCCATAACTCTCCTTTCCTGTGCCATTCTTTTCGTGTGTCCATACCATTGTAACTTTTTTTGTTTGGATACATTCAACAATTGCATTTTTCACATTCATTCTGTCCTTAATGACGTTATTTCTAATTGTCTCACGTCTGGAGACGTCTTGCCGAACGTCTCTGCTGTCATTAATTTTGTTTTTGTGTATTTATTAGTAGTCCAAACTCAACTTCTGTCTGCTTAATCTATACTACTTATACCTCGGCGTTGAAGGTATACGATGGGACAGAGCATGTAATGCTTGTAACAACACACGCAATACAATTTTTCTTACCTTTAACTATTTTATCATCCTCATCATCATTTCCACTTCACGAATTAGGCTGAACTGCCTGTTTCGGAAACCATCTCGTCCTCGGACGGCAAACACTGCGATACCCTGTGGGTTTATAATTAAAGGCAATTTGGGAAAGCGATCTTGCTGCATTCTTCCCAAATGCTTACACAAGTTGGCCTTGTAATCCGTCATTCTATCCTGTAATTTAAAAATTTGTAATTCTCGTCTTATCTGTGCATTACTTATTCTGTCTCGTATTGTGCACCCTTTGACCAACCTGACAAATTCCATTTATGCTGATCTTTAATTATTTTTTCCAATTAAATTATCTATTCTATTTGATTATAGTTAGGGCCTATATGATAGTCCTATTTGAAATATTATAATTTCAAGACTACTATGAGATTGAGTCGTGAGGCAGTACCTTTGAAAGATCAAATTAAGAAAGCTCAGTTGCGCTAGTTTGGTCACGTTCAGAGGATGAAAGGGGATAGACTTCCAAAACAACTGTATGAGGTAATAATTGCTGGGAGAAGACCTAGGAGCCGGAGAAGAGTGACTTGGGATGACAATGTGAGGTACTCTCTGCAGGGTCTGGGAGTGGCCATGCAGAGACCACGGTGGCGAGACCTTTGCTCAACCTCTACACCTTGCGGTAGAAGAGGATCGGAATAAGAAGAAGTATTTAGTATCTTAAAATCTAAGTAAGTACAGCGGAAATGTTAATTTTAATCGTATTATCTGCAGACTGTCATCTAGCAGATATATAGCTTAGTAGAAGATTTGTGTGACTCAAAAAATATTAGATCTTATTGAAGAAAGGAATAACTTAAGGGATTTCGGTAAGTGTAAGGCGGTATCGTTTGGAGAAAGACAAGTGGCTGAAGGAAGTTAGTGAAGGAGCGACTGAGAAGGATTTACTGGGTGGGAAACCAAACAATGCATAATCCAAGATAAGATCATTGTAGTACTAAACGCAAACTACAAGCCAAGTAGCGATAATCTTGGAAGGTGAATTGTTGTTTGACGTTGGGAGGTGAGTAACCGCTGGAAGTACTATATTGAGGATCAGTATGGTGATGAGAAAGTAGAGTAGATAGATACATATGTAGATAGAGTGAAAGAATATATGGAGGAGGAAAATTTAGTTGAGAAGACATAAAGCGGGATCCAGTTTTTGTTGCACTGACTAAACTCCGAAGATTTCTGAAGGAGTGAAGGAAGAGGTCTAGACAAATCTCTACAAATTTTGGTAGCATATCAAGCCATAGTTTGATAATTAATGTTCTGCAGTTTAGAACGGAACATTCTTTTGAATTTTATAATGAACATTACTATTGCTTTTTCCAAGTAAAAGCATTCAAATGATTGTTTGAGCTATAAAGTGTTTGCTCTTCTGTCCCAATCTTCCAGATTTTTCCTAACTGTTGTTAAAGTTAGAATCAAAGAAAAGCTGGGCCAGTTTTAGATCAAACAGAGGATCTGGGGAGGCGATTCTGACATTACATAAAATTCTACAAAGAAAATTAGAATTTTGCAGAAGAACACATGTAACGTTTGTTGACTAAGAAAAGATGTTTGATAAAGTTAGTTGAAGATTCTGTTTAGAGTGATGCGTAGAGTAAGAAGGTTGGCACCAAATGTATAAAGGGGCTAAAAACTGTAACTGATATAAGTGGGCACTGAAATATAGCTCGTAGTTTCATTTATGCGTTGTTTTTGTAACTACGCAATTACATGAGTATTTCTTTTCCTATCCATACTTGTATAGCCTGCTCTTAGAAACTCCAGTTCTGCTATTCATACTATTCCTTTTGTTTGTTAAAGTCTATGCCTTATTTCCGTATACCAGATTTGGGATGGTCATGGTTTTATAGAACTTCATTGTCGTACCGGTCTGGCGACCTCACATCACACGAACCTCTAACCAACCCCGCAAACGAGTCCGCTCTCTCAGAACCCTCAGTAGCAATGATCGCTGCTCCAGCGGACTACTTAGTCGAATCTACACAACCTGTATCCTCCAGATCATTACATACGCTCATCCCTTACTTCTGACTGCCGACCCAGCCCACCTCAAACCCTACCGAATCACCGAACGGCGAACTCTTCGACTTATCTACCGCAGACCTAACCTCACCAAAACTTTCAACAGCGCTCTGTATGCACTAAGCAAACTCTTTCCTACAATAGATTCCTTCCTGTATAAGCTGAACTAGAAATTCTCACAAACCGCAACACAACGCACTTCTCTACAATCCATAGCCGCCTCCATCAACAGAACTACTCGCAATACCCGAAGAGCTTCCTCCTCATTAACCGTCTCTTTACCATAGTCGATGGACCTCCTTCCAGAACTCCTCGCCGCCGGCGTCAAAGAAATAGAAACACCTAATTTCCAATTACAAACATACTCGACCTGCCATCCTTCCTGATCACACAATAATCTAAGTTTCCATAACTTCTTACCAAGTCTTTAGCCCTCTTCTTTGTGGCCCCCTCCTACCATCACGGCTCTCTGTCGCCTCCTCCCAGCTTTGGCTACTCGTTCCTGACTTGGCCGCCCTCACGTATATACCCTGCCACGTGTCTGAGGAATCTCACTTCAGCCGCTTGGATGCGGCTTGTCTGGCCTTTTGTTAAAGTCCAATTCTCAGACCCATAAAGAAGTGTGGGAAGAGCCATCACCTTGTAGAATTTTAGGAGTGCTTCTTTACTTGCTGACTTAAGGGTTCGCCTAATGGTCCCGTACATAAGGTTGTACCACATCAGAGCCAAATTATCATAGCACGTAAAAATAAAAGACCTGAATTACCAATCTTTCGTTGGTAAATGACCTGAAGATGGTTTGACTGCCGAAAGCGCTCGTCAATACCAAAGACAACATAGTGGTTTGTATAAAATTACTAGTAGAAATAAAAATAAAAGGTTTTAGTAAAAAGTAGCAACGTGAATGGTGATGTTGAATCTCGGAAAGTTGATAGTTTCTGTGGTCAAATAATTCGTAAAATATAGATTTAGGAACGGGCAGCATGGAACCATCTGTATATTATCTGAATGTATCAAAAAAGAACTTCAACAGAAATCGGTTTATCCGTTTGAACTCTGTATGATAACACACATACGAACAGAAAACTCAAAACTGTTTTTAGGCTACACAACAGTGGAGATTTCCACATAATTAAGAACACTTGGATTAACTGCAACACATTTTATTGAGAATAGTTTGTGGAAAAAAATCGTCGTCGTCACCGTCACTTCACAGTGTAGGCTTACAGCCTGTTCCGTCTTCACTGCAGCCATCTCTTCCAGGGGCTACCCACAGATCTTCTGCCAACACGTTTGTAGTACATAGTGCTTTTCTTTCACAGTTATCATCCATGTTTCACTAGCATACGTAAGAACAACAGATATTGCCATTACTTTATAGAACTTCATTCCAAGCAAAGCAAAGTGCGATACCTACTCTAAAATCTTATCCCCAGCAACTATTTTGGAACGGTTAGGGAATTTCTTCTTAAAGGCCATAACCTTCGTCTCTTGCTTTGAGATATTTTAAAATTATATGTCTTACATACACGGTTCAAGTGGTATATCGATTGCTGCAGAGCATCTTTTAATTTTTTATTAAGCTCAGTTTCCTTATCTCCCAATCCACGTACTTTGCATGTAGTGAACTTTAATCTTTCCACAGTACCAAACCCCTTATCCTTTTTATTCCTAGTAATAACTCCATGAAATCCATCTGGCTCCTTCTGAGTATTCAAAACAAAACAATTTCCTAATACAGGTTACCAGCCTATAGCTAGGTAGGCAGGTGATGGGAATGCCACCTCAAGGCATCCTGCTGTGCCCGAATTTCTATCGAAGATTGCTCTCCTAGGCCAGTTGCTTTCTCTACAGCTTGGAGCTTCACCTACCGCTTGGTTTGATTTCGGAGTGTCCGTCTCCTAGTCTGTAGAAATCTATCCCATTCCATACAAGGCAGTATGGGGCAGTGCTTATTTTATGGCGGCACTTGTTCGCTATGTCACAGCATTGTCATAGGGATTATATGGATTTTAGCTGGTGTGACCACGCCACAGTCACCCACCACACCCTGCTAATACTGCCGCCTCGGTTCGGTACTGCTTATTTGGCGTAGACTTATTCGCAGCTGTCCTTCTTATCTGATGGAACCTTCGCTATCCATCAACTGCGACCCGCCCAGTAGCTGAGACTCGCCCTGGGATGGAAGAGAGTAAAATTAAAATAATGCGATTTGGCAGATACTTTCAGAGTAAATCAAGTCTTTTCGAGTAATATTTAGTCAACAAAAATGTTTCAGGCTCATTTTATTTCAATACAATTCGCAATCCAAGACTTCCTGGTTGTCTTTTACTGCATTATGTTTATAGAGAACACAGTTTACAAAATTCAATCCATCAACTTCTCCATCTTTCAGCTGTTAAATTTTTTCGTAAATAACTCTGGCGGCTGGTGTTATGGTTGTAGCGTTGCACAACCACCAATATAGAATAACTAAACCACAAAATAATATACAAAAACATTAAGCAGCTAAAAGTACCATAAATTTTAACGGAGAGCGTATTAGATCCTTACGCGGTAATGTTCGCGAACGATTCAAAAGTGGCGTGCAGGCCGGTGGTTGTAGGCTGCTTGCAACTTCAATAGTAAATAGCAGAGCTTACTACGTACACAAACAAATGGGAGGACGTGTGCTACTCTTCACAGTTACCCTATTTTCCAAATGTAAGCTTGGTGGTTGAAAACTTTCAGCAACGCTCCACTAGTAACGGAGTAGCGCAACTTTGTGTCATGAAATCAGTACAGCCTTCTTGATTTATAAGTTATGTCAGGTTTAGTGTTTACGTTGGTTCAAGATGAACGTTATCCCTTGTTTGAGGTTACAAAATTATAGTAATAATTTTGTATAACTGTGATTATGAAAGTTTAATACCTTTTAACCTCTATCCCATCCACTCAACCAACTACTGCAACCACCAAAATTTGGAACCACCAGCCGCCACTGGTGAATAACATAAATAATTTTAAAGATAAAGTGAATGAAGTTAACGATAAATTATATGAATAATTTAAAATTTCTGTTATACTTTTTTTGACCTATCCTCGCAAACCCTTCATCGTTAAAATTCATTGATTGACGGTCACTATAAAATTAAGAATATGAATAATAAAACAAATAATATTTCAAAAATATTGTTAAAATTCTTAAAGCTAATTACTACAGTTCTTTTATTACACCTGACTTTTTATTACGTGTATGTAATTCAACACATTATTTTACAAGAGAATATTTAAACTTTAAACAGTTAAATTATTTTTCTTACAGTTTGTTACTGTAGGTCTCTATGTTGTTGATACCTCAAGATTTAAGGCGAACATCCTTTTTTTGTACTCTTCCTAGGAATTCTCCTCTCATTCTTCTGTAACTCTTCTTTCCCTCACTTTTTGGCTTTCCCGTCCATTTGTCTTTTAATTGTTGACTGGTTGTAAGGAAGGTAAAAAGGGATATGTATTTTGGGTCCATGATTTCCACGCACAAAAGCTGCTGACACATTGGTTACCATGAGAGGTTCTCTCATATATTCGGTGACGGAAGATTAGAGTTATCATTCTACGGAATATATAGAATATTACATTATTCTATATAATGTTATATTGATCAAGTATGAAACACGTGTGTTTGGTTTTCAGTTGTCTACTCTTGACAGTTTCTTTGTTTTTAAATGTTCCGTCTTACACAATTAAAAACGTATACGTTTGTTTGTAAGATAGTATTTGCAGATATTAATAGTATAAAATAGTTTATGGACTGGAGATCTAGCGCAATGAGGATATTAGAGAAGAACTACACAGATATTCTCCATAAACGATAAAATCCGGACACATCGAGGGATTGGTTGCAGTATATGGACAGAATGGAGGATGGACAACTACCTAAGATTGCGTTTCGATATAGACCCTTTGGTACAAGAGACGTAGGAAGACCGATAACGAGATAGAGAGATACTCTGTGAAGACGGAACAGGCAAAGTGCCTACTCCGTGACGTGCAGAAGAAGAAGAGATCTAGCGGCTTTTGCTTATACATTACACGTAACAGGATCCTACAGCTACAAAGAGGATGCTTCTACTTGAACTCTGACGCGCGCGCGCACACACACACACACATGTGCATCGTCTCACAATAACACATTGAGTGGCATCACCGGACTCCAATTACTCCAATTATTTATCTGCTGCTTCTATAGTCAACTATATAGATCATAATTGATAAAAAATGTCTGGTTTCCCGTTGTAATGTTAATATATATGCAAAACACGAAAATCGAATTCAGCGTAATGGTTGTTCAACAAACGTTGAGATCACTTAAGAGTAAGAAGCCAAGCGTGTGCTAGGGTATTCCAGTGAAATTGCTGAAAAGCATTACCAATAAACTAAAGGGTATATTGGATACGTTATCTCAAAGGTGTGTGGTAATAAATGTGAATTACGTCAGTTCACAAAAATGGCGAACCATCTAATTTACGCAATGATCGCTGCATTTTTGTAACGAATACCTCAAGTCAAGTTTATGTGAAAATACTAAAAAGATGAGAATAACCGCTCTGAGAAATAGAAAAACAAGCGGAATTTAGGGTCGCTGTAAACACCACTTTTACTGCTTCACAATCTAATGAAAAGAAAAGAATCTACCATGCAATGAGAAAGTCTATAGTCCTCCTGATTGTCTATTCCGTGGGCCCAAGGCTTACGATACTGTACCAATCAAAATATTCTTGAAAAAACATCTTTTGATCAAGTCAACTCTAATAAAGGCAACACAACATCTATATCAGATGTCTGTATTTGTGAACAGTATAGGAAATGAACTTTAATGTAAATTCTTTTATTGTAACTGAGGGATTACATTAAGACTGTAGTTTGTCTCCAACACTATCCAAAGTCTCCAACACTAGACACAAATGAAATTCTGTGTTAAGCATGGCCACTGCGTGTACTTCCAATCTCCAATGAAACTATGCTGTACACATTAGGCCTATATTTCGCGGACGACCAAATAGTCCTAGACAAAAAAGACCAAAATCCTTCATTTTATGAGAAACAGATTAATAACTAAATTTGAGGAAAGTGGTACAGTTGTGAATATGAATAAAACAAAATATACTGGAACCAGCGGCGGCGCTTATGTAAACCGCCCCCCCCCGCAAGTTAGGAGATAGCGCCCCCCCTCACATACAATTGTTTGGTTATTCCCGTTATGACTTAATATCGGAATCGGTGTATTGATGACTGATTCGCATAAATTATAAGGGTCTAGGTAATTATTTATCATAATATTTAAAATAAAGAATATGAAAATAAGTTGTAATAATCGGATTCATAACTTTGTCCGTTTACAGAACCGACCGTCTGTCTAATAAAATCTGTTAGAATGTAATAAAATAGGAAAATACTTTATTTGAATAAATGTTGATAAAAAATTTCCTCAAAGCGAATCAGTGCTTGTAAAGGAAACGAGATTTTAAATATTACAGGATTAAAATAAAGTTTTACATTAATTGTAAATAGTTTTTACTATATCTAAACGTTACTTATTAAATTAAAAGTTCAATTAATTACAATAGACAAAATATAACATGAAGATCACAATACAATTCATAATGTGCAAAATTACGAAGACGTACCACGCAAAACGTACAGGAAATCTATTGTATTACACTGAAATTTTAATTTTCTTAATTCTACACTTAGTCCACTTAAAAAAATGCAACATGTGGCTTAAATAACATGAGTATATTGTTACGCAACGGGACATTCTCGAACAATGGAGTGTGTCATTCCACGTGTTTCTCGGCTATCCCAACTGTAATGTTTGTGTGCGTACATATTGCTAATTTGTTAAGAAAGACAATTACGTGACACCTATCATGCGTCAACAATCGAGGATGTTCCAGACCGCACCGGCCCGCGCACACTTTGTTCAAGGCCAGACACGACACTGTTCTAGTGGATTCGAGAGCGCCCGTAAGAGGCTGTTGTTTAACACATCATCGAAAAAGTGACAGATTGTTCTGGCACCTCAGCGGGGTATAAATAGAAGCATCCAGCGACGGTCAGTTCAGTTTACGTCGGGCGATTACTCAGTGGATTCAAGCGATTATTATTGAAAAGTGATATTGTGCGGGACTCTATTATTTGAAATTATTATTGGTGAAGAAAAATTAATTTGAATTATTGTACGAGTATAATCTTGTTGAATAACTTGTTGATTACAAACTGTTATTTGTTATAAATTAAAGCTGGTGATTAGTGACTTAATTGGTATCTGTATTTTGTTTTTCCACTGTACCTTACGACGATCAGTGAGACCGTCGTAACATTCTTAAAAGTTGGTACAGGACCAAATTACCATTTCAAAACTGCATTATCAGGGAATTTGATACAGTAAAGGAATCAATCAGAAAATTGAAGTCTGTATTCCACACCTTCCCATTTTCGATGCATAGAAGCGACAGTCCAGAGAGAGTTGTGACATTTTGCTTTTCAAATATGATTTGATGATTTTTAACTTAGAAAACGATATTTCAGCTGTTGCTGTTATCACAGAGGGAGTCATGAAAAGAACGTAGAGAGTACAAACTTTGGAGGTTATACGTTTCACTCCCCCGCCTTTCTGACACTTATTTACTCTCTTTTACGTTAATAATATCCGGCAAAGTCTCATATAAAGAAATACCCGGTAAAGGTGCATTTAAAAATCGATCAATTATTTATATTTCGTGATAAACTTGTTGAAAAACAATCAGGCATTTCGCATCATTTTCCATCGCTATTCTTTACCCTACCATTAAGATTGCGCCCCTGAATACCGTGCGCCCCCCCCCAGTTGCGAGCCCTGCTGGTCCATATCGCCGCCCCTGACTGGCGAAGAAAGTCAGGACGTGTTGTAAAATGGTAACAAAAAAATGTACATTGGCAAACATGAATATCTAAGAACGGAAACTAATGACACTAGAGGGACAGATAAGGAGACAGAAACAGTTAGTTAAAGGCAAATGCTTCATACTGTGGTCAAAACTGGTATCGAATGAAAAGCAACGAGGTATTTAAATGTACGAGGGCGGCCAAAAGAGTTAAAATCTTATTTTTCCAATTTCTCCATCAATACGTTTTTAGTATTATTATAGATATGACATTCATATAAAATAACACAAAACACTTTTTTTAACTCTTTACGTTATGAAATTTAAGAAACAGGAATGTTGCTAAATTATATCATCAAGCTTAAAGGTCAAGTAGTAGTCTTGCTGTGCATATTGTTTAATGCACTCTTTTATTGCATCCCGATGTTTAAGTTTCTGTGCAAACGGATAAGGCAAAAGTCTTTCCCCCTTAATGGCAATTACCGTAAAAAGACAGCTGTAAAGAACGAAAAGGTAATTGCCACGGCTGTGACCCCGCAAACTATGTTTAGTTCTGATTCAAAGAAGCCGTTTCCGACCGTGGCGGCGGCACTGCAATCGATATGACAATTCTCAGAAGGACTCTCCACGACAAAAGGATAAAAGAGAACAATACTGCCGTAATACGTACACACCAAATTGGGCAATAACTTTTATAGCCGACATTAACTTCTGTGACGCGGTCGGAGAAAACTCGGAAAAAATAGTACTGCTTACTGAATAACTCATCATCTAGCCGTTTGATAATACTGCTTACTGAATAACTCCTCACCTAGCCGTTTAATTAATACGTCTCAGATGCGATTCCTCTGTTCTACTTCCTTACGTTAATAATGTGCAGACGGGCATTAAAATTATAGTGCAAATTCTATTGTTATAATTCGACGATATTAAGTAGGTATATGTCAACCTGACATATAGTAAAAAGTAACTGGATAGGTAATCAAGATATATTGTTGAAATAACATTAAAATGAACCTTCCTACTGTTTCTCGACCCGTCAGTACCATATTTTTAACAAATTAAACGCATTATCAATTAAGAAGACCAACTGCTATGTAAATAATTTTTAACTTCTTAGCTTTTTCGTAGTAAAGAGATTTTAAAACAGAGGCACGTCAAGTATTTTGAACAATTCAAAAATAACATAACCATTTATAAATAATTTTAAAAACATTTAAACAATTTAAATATAGTGAAATGGAAGTAGTGACGGAATGTTTGCTTCCTGTATAACTGCGCCCGAATTAATTACAGGCAATACCTACTTGCACCCTCTCTCTCTCTCTCTCTCTCTCTCTCTGTTACTGCCGTCAGTGGCTTGACTGGTTTAAAGCGATTGTCTAGAGCTCCTTCTGTTCTGAAACAATTTCCGATAACCTACAACTTCTACGCCGTCAACAGTCTGCAACAGGTACTACAATCTCTGACTTCCCCTGAAGTTCTTCCTGCACCCTGTGCCACGAATTCTGGATGCCTCGAGCAGTGTTCCAGCAACCTGTCTTGTCGTCTCGTTGTAGTGCTCCACAGACTTCTCTTCATCCCGTTACTTTCACATTTGTTACCTTGTACCTGTTTTACTTTTATCATTCTCCAATAAAGAACATATCACATTTCAAGTGCTTCTACTTTTCGTCAGTGAGCTTTAATTTTGTCTAGGTTTTTTTTGAAAGAATGCCTGTGAGTGTGTTCAAATACAGACCTAGCAACAGAAGAAGAAAAGGCAGACCTAGATTAAAATGGATAGAAGGGATCGAAAGCAGTATGGAAGAAAAGAATCTGAAGAATATTGTCTAGGTCTGCACCCATATAGTGGGATACACCAAACCTATAACTTCAGATTTCTTCCTAATTCGTAATCCAATACTTGATAATTACAATTTTTTATTGAGAAAATTGTTCTGGCTTGCACTGTTCTGCTTCTGATGACCCAGAACGATTATGTTCGTTCTGACCTTGTGATTCTGCTATCCAAATAGGTAAATTCATCCACTTCCTCTACCTTACCCTTTCCAATTTTAATATTTAAGGAATCCCTACTTACGTTGCTTGAGAAATTCATGACTTACGATTTTCCTTGTGTCGATTTTTAACCCAAAATTCATCATGCAGTAATTTTACCGTTTCATTTAATAGTTTTATAAATTTCCCTAGACGCGAATTAAACATTGTATCGTTGCACCAGAAGACTGAAGACTACAGAAGAAGATGGTGTGAAAACTTGAACATGCCTGATATCCGTCTACCCTGTGGCTGCCTTGCGTTATTACCCTACTCGGTCAGTAGACCGAGGAGGAGATGGGTTCCGGAACAGGTCTCGGCCCTAATCCTTGGAGTGATGATGATAAATTTCCCTTGTTTCTTACAAGTACCACAATATAATTGGCAAACCTTAACGCCTTTTACTTTCTCTCACTGATCTATTATTCCAGTCTCAAATTGCATTTACTGCCTTGTGTGTGTGTGTGTGTGTGTGTGTGTGTGTGTGTGTGTGTGTGTGTGTGTGTGTGTGTGTGTGTGTGTGTGTGTGTGTGTGTGTGTGTGTGTGTGTGTGTGTGTGTGTGTGTGTGTGTGTGTGTGTGTGTGTGTGTGTGTGTGTGTGTGTGTGTGTGTGTGTGTGTGTGTGTGTGTGTGTGTGTGTGTGTGTGTGTGTGTGTGTGTGTGTGTGTGTGTGTGTGTGTGTGTGTGTGTGTGTGTGTGTGTGTGTGTGTGTGTGTGTGTGTGTGTGTGTGTGTGTGTGTGTGTGTGTGTGTGTGTGTGTTTTAAACAATAAATACATTTGAAGCCCTATAGGAATTTATATCTTGGAGTCACGTTATAAGTAATGACCTAGTAAGCAATGGCATTCAAAGAAGACTGATTAATGACAATAATGTACATTAGCAGAAAAACGTTTTTTTAAGTCACAACTTATACATTGAAACACACAAAGGAGGAATTATATAAAACACTGATTCGTAGGTAGCTAATTGTTTATGCAGTAGGTAGAGAACTGAGCTCCGTTAACAACTGTAACAGTCCAACAAGAAAATTCGAAAAAAACGTTTAAGCAAATATACGGATCTTAACATTTAATTTGTTGACCGTTGACGTATTTCTCATAACTCTCACCGCTAATACCCAAATTTTAATTTCCGGCCAAAATTAACAGAAAATGCTAAACCGATCTTTCATTCTATCTGCGTCAATGATTTTGCCAGTACACAATATTTGGCGCTTTTCATGTTAGCTCTCCTTAAATCAATACCAGAAACATAAAATCTTACGTTGTTTTATCTTTTTATTCGGTCATTGTTCCAATAGTTTTTCAAGTGTCTAAATCTTTCTCATATCCTGAAGTAGTCAAGTTGTCCTCTTAATTACCGTTTAATAATTGGTTGTGTACTTTAAAACCTATCCATACAGACACTAAACCCAAGAGCCTCTTTCTCCTATTATCCTTCTTTCCACTACTTCAGTTTTTAACGTTTGTTAAAAAGGATTGAAGCTCGATCTGGGTTTACCATTACACTCCAGAAACGAAACGACAAAGCATGGTCTGGAAAACCGCGAGTGAGCCAAATTTGCAAACTCCGCTGGGAAAGTGATGGCTACGGTGTTTGAGTCCCGCCAAAGATTCAGCAGAACCGTTAGGCTCTAGATTAAACGAAAACAATTTACCGGCCCGTGGCACCCCTTTCTCATGGTTCGAACATAGAGAACAATATTTTACTCACTACTTTTTGGAACACAGTAACCTAGTTTATTGCAGCGATATTCATAGTGTAATGGAGAAATTTAGCTTAAAGCATGATGTCAATAAGTGTAGGTTTTTGATAGATTCATCTGAAAGTAGTTTTAAAGCAATAGGCCGACTTCTTTACACTAACAATATATGTTTTTTGCCGACCCGGACATTCGTAAACTTCTTACAGATGACTTACAGATGATGTATTCGGAAAAAAGGCGTGGCGAGTGTTCAAAGAAGTGGTGAAAATTTTCTTGGGAACAATAAGGAATCTGAGCTTAAGTGTATAGTAAAAAACATGTTGGCAACATTTAAAGACTTATGTTATTCAGTAGGCTTGATAGATACTCTTTCTAAATTCACACAGTGACTATTTGGTGTCTTAAGTGAATAGCAGGATGGAAGGTTTCACTAAGATATGGAGGAAGTGGAAAGCAGACGCCAAAGAGGTTGGAACGTCAGCATGATTACGTATTGTTGTTGGATGCTCCGGAGATGAGGATGAGAGTTGTCTACAAGAGGAAAAGCGGCAGCAGAAGCATCTCCAAGAAAAAGAAAAAGGCAGTATAAACTTTTGTAAAGCTAACACAATGCTTGTGTATAATGCAGTGCTTGTGTAAAGAAATAAGTCTTAATTTAATTTATGTTCATAAAAATGTATGTTCCTTTTCATCCATTTTTACACGCAATTTGTGAAAAATTCTTACGTAATGGTGGAAGGTTATGGTAATCATATTTGAAATCAGCGCGCTAAATAACGTAAAAATCAGGTAATACTCCTGATTTGCGTTTTGCAGGTCTATGTAATCAAGAAAGCTAAACCTGATTTTCGAAACGCACCAGAAAATTTTAAACTTTCTTCCCACTCACGAGTTTATCCAATCGTGAGTTTTTTAAGTGAAATTTTTAAGAAAACATGCAGATTCAAAACATATTAGATAGTTTTTAACGCTGCACTTTAAAAAAAGAAAGTTCGTCTGGGCGTAATGTAATCTGTTATATATGTATGAATCTAAAAATACTTCTTTCTTTATTTACTCTTAAAATCAGTTATATAAAAACTAAACAAATATTTTTGTTCTTGTTATTGAACGAGCGAAGCGTGTTTTCAGTTTTCACCGGACCGTTTGCCGTTTGTCTGTCTGTCTATCTGTCAGTTTGGGGTAGGCCCTATGTCTCACGATAACTTTTGAAATCATCAACCGATTGTAGTTAGAAACTTCGCATGCGTGTCCGTACTTTTATCTTCTTCTTCTTCTTCTTCTTCTTCTTCTTCTTCTTCTTCTTCTTCTTCTTCTTCTTCTTCTTCTTCTTCTTCTTCTAGGATTAGGTTATATAAACTTGTTCCGGCACCCATCTCATCCTCGGACGACCCACGTCTCTTCTACCAGTGGCTTTGTAGTTCAGTGCCGCTTTAGGCAATCGATCCTCTGCCATCCTTTTTAGATGATGATCCCACCATTGTCTTCCGTAAATTGAAATAATTTCATTTATGCCCTTTACTTTGAGTTCTGCTCTGATATCTCCACTCCTTATTTTATCTTGCAATGTATAATTTAAAGTATTTCGAATAAACTGCATTTCATCACTCTGAATCTTGCCGCATTCCTTTTTTGTCACGCCTCACTCGCATAAATCAATGTGGGTATTCCAATTGTCTTATAAAATTTAATCCTTGTGCTGTGTCTTGTTTTATTTCTAAGATTTAAATGAGTCGTACAACAAATATTTATAAATTTATCTTCCTAACTTTTTACCTTACAGAACCCTATTGTTTTTACTTTCATGTTCCGTAAGGAAGTGGAAGTATGGTGATGGCGAAAAAAAATCGTGTTCGAGATAAGGGCTGATTCTGATTGCGCTAACCTCAGAACATGAAGAAAAGTCATTTTTGAAAAGTGTCTCTGCGTGTGTCTGTGTGTCTGTCTGCCTATCTGTCTGTATGTGTGTCTGTGTTGAATTTTTTATATGGCGAACGATAACTGCCGCAAATTCAAACAGAATCAAATAAGTTTTTGTATATGTTACTGAATTGTAGAGGACTCAAGCCCTATTGATTTTGGTGAATATCAGTTATGGGGAAGGGGTAGTTTACATGCAACGTTTTATGTTTTAACAAGAGTAAAGTACTCAATTTTGATAAATAAAGTATCCTGAAAAAAAGGTCATAATAATCCACTGTAGAAAGGTAGATGAAATATCTATAAATAAAAAGGGTAGTTGAAGGGGGTGGGGGTAATTTTCTATAAATGAAAATGATAGTCGAAGGGGGAGGGGATAATTTTTTATATGTGTACTGCGTTATCGGAAACAAAGAAGTAGTTTGTTGTTAAAATTCCTTCCCGGACTGTTTGGCCGTAGTCCTATGTTTTCTGGAAAACCAGACATTTCGGCAGTTCTATCGACTGCCATCATCAGTGAAAATCGAGTGCGCTAACGTGAGGTGGTATACGTTAGTGACCACAGTACTGTGATTAAGGCTGAACCAAGAAATAGAAAGCAGTAGTTTCTATGGAAATATTTCATTTCGAAAATTATTTTAAATATAAATCTTATAACATGAAAGTCATGTATGGTTCTCCATACCGATATTTTATATTAATACCTTTAAAAAATATGAGGTGGGAGGGAAAACTTTGTGGTGTGAAAATTGTGAAAACCCATGTGTGAATCGCAAAAGGCCGTGTGCTGTATCAGATTAAGAGACATTTAAACCATAATCTGAACACAGAGTTCATTTTTTAAAATATCAAACTTTCTGGACGTCAGGGTCTGAAAAGTGGATGAAATTTTTGACAAAATCGCCAAAATTTGTATGTTCTATCTAATTAAAGATTATTCCAACTAACGTCTGAATGTAGTGTTAAGTTTTGGAAATTTCTCAAACTTTTTGGACCTTGGGTCCAAAAAAAGAGACCAAAAATTTGAAAAAATTGCGAAAATCCAGCAGGGTGTCAGACTAAAAGGAGCTGAAACCTAAATCCGAATTGTTGCCTCAAGCTTTCACGGCCGGAGTCGGGGTTATTCCGGGCTATCAGGCAGTGGTCCTATGTTGCTGGAATAAGCAAACGTTTCAACCACTCCAATGGTGGCCACCTTCAGTGCCGTAAGAACCAAAAAGTACTGACAACGGTCAGTAAAACCACAGTACTGTGGCTAAGGCTTATATTAGCTATAAGCAATAACAATAAGCCATAAAAATAACCCTCTAAAAACTTATATATATGGGGTCCATATTAGGGCCGCCAGCCTTAGCCACATTGTCACTACTTGGGTATAGTAGGGGGTACTTGGGTTGGATGGGTTGTTTTTTTGGTTGGAAACAACCAATGGAGTGGTTGAAACGTTTGCAGTTTCCAACGTAGGACCACGGCCTGATAGTATAGGACCACAGCCCGGAAAGTATTTATAATAACCAAATCCGAGTGTTTCTAATTTTTATTGTTTGTTATATGATTGCGTGCTTTACAAACGTTATACGCCTATTAGTAAAGAATAGTAGAGAAATAGTGATTATTGTAATTTGTCTCATAACTGGAAAATTATCTAATATCGAAATTTATGTAATACTAAATGTACATCGTTAAAATAGTGAGCGAGTTCTGCAGCCTAGAGAGCATACAGTACTAGTTATCTGATTTTTACGTACAGAAGTGGCGTATCTAGAATTCGATTGATCTTGGGTGGGGGGGAGTCGAGGCGGCTTCATACAAGAATAATCAACATTACTATTTTTAAAGTGATTGAAAAACATGTGGTAACATCCTGAAATCAATCCTGTTAAAGAGGACGGCAATATCACAATAAAAATACGCGTTATTGAAACATTGTTTACAAGATACTTATTGACTGAACTGATTTTCCTGCACAGTATTTCATATCTCCAACCTATACGCAAATGCTTTATGATAAACATGTTTGTATAGTTAAAAAATAGTGGCCCTACTTCTTATATTACCGTACACAACTGAAAAAATCGGTATGGAGAACCATACGTGACTTCCATGTTCCAAGATTTATATTTAAAATAACTTACTTATTTTAAAATAATAATTTACTCATTATATCAATACCAGACGTGAAATTACCCCCTCACCTTTTAACTACCCTTTTCATTTATAGATATTTCATCTACCTTTCTACAGTGGACTATTATGACCTTCTTTTCAGGATACTTTATTTATCAAAATTAACTACTTTACTCTTGTTAAAACGTAAAATGTTCCAGGTAAACTACCCCTCCCCCTTATCCGATCTTCACCAAAATGAAAAGACAACTTGGTCATATGCAAAAAATGATTTGGTTCTGTTTGAATTTGCGGCAGTTATCGTTCGCCATAAAAAAATTCTACACACAGAGGCGCTTTACGGAAAATGACTTTTCTTCAGGTTTTGAGAGCAGTACAATCAGAATCAGCCCTTCTCTCGATCACGATTTTTTTCGCTATCACCATACTTACATTTCCTTACGGAACATGGAAGTCTTCTCTTCTAGGTTAGCACCCCATAGGCTGCTTGGCAGCAACTCGCCATTCTTCACGCTACTCTGCTTTTTTTTTCAACTCACAAAGTGATGTGCCGTTCATATCGACCATAAGCTGTTTCATGTAGTCTAAACGGGGTCGACGTCTGTGATTCTTCTCTTCAATAGTTCCTTCTATTATTCTCTTAACCAACCCATTGTGTCGTAGTACACAGAAAAAAAAGATTTGGTTGTAATTACCAAAATAGCTTGGTTAAGGTATTTGGTTAATTCTTTTGGTTGCAACTAACAAATTGTAGTTATTGTAACAAAAATGGCTTGGTTAACTGTTCAAAATTATTTGGTCACAATGTTTGGTACAAATAACCAAAACATTCAGGTTATATTTAGTTTTTACAGACACTTGACCTTCTCTTAGGAGTGCAACTCCCTCCACATCTTCACCCCTCGCACTGTTCCCACAACACAACCTAACCAGATGTCCACCTTACATCCTACGCTTAGTCTTCCTTCACAGATCTTTGTTAGCTGATTTAGGTCAGCGTGGTTTGCAAATACAACACACGTAGTTACGATGAGTGACGAGTTTGTTCAGAAGTGGATGAAAGAAAACGGATTTTCTCAGGTTGTTCAGCATTTTAAAGGTAAATACCTACATTACTGAAAATGTAATCCGTTAAAGATTAGGTGTAGCGTAACGAATTATCTGTTGGTACTTACCACTATCTAGCGTGAATTTAAACGTTACCGAAACAACATTTTATGCGTTTAGACTACATAATCTATATTATGCATTTATTGGAATCGTATTTCTGCAAGAATTGGTACCGTTTTCAATATTTCTATCGTATAGGACAAAATATTTTCAGATTATTTTTATTATTGTCTGTATGCCTAACTAAGGTTGGTCGGTCAATTAAGGTACCGGTATATAATAAATGCTGAATATTGTGAAATACAGTGTGCCCACAGGACAATAAAATTAGGTGTCTCTTGTGTTCAGATCTGTAAGTTCTTTTTTTAATCTAGAGGAGGTAATCAAATGTAGATGTGGTTAATATAAAATCTAGTGTTTTAAGAAACAGCCCGTTCGAGATATTAATAATACTTGTACACTTTCAGATGAAGGAATTGATGAAGAGGCATTATTAGCGTTATAAACGAAAATATGAAAACGAAAATTTTAGTTAGTTTAACTAAGCGTCTGGTTAATAAAACTGAGTGTTTGGTTCATCCAACCAAGATTCTTGTGCTAAGGTGACCACATATTTAGTTAGAATGAGTATAATTTTGGTTATTTCAAATAAATTATTTTGTTAAACTGACAATGAATTTAGTTGAAATAACTACATAATTGGTTGATTTAACCAAATCCAAACCGATTTGGTTACATTAACTAATTCGGTTTTGGTTAGGTTTTACCAAACATTTGGTTAGCACAACCATAATAGACCAATTTATTTGGTTAATTCAACCAAAAGAATTTGACCAAACTTTTTGGTATTGGTTACCAGAAACTATTTTTTGGTTATTCCAACCAAACAGTTTTTTGTGTGTATATGTCCTATAAACTAGCTCTTTTGCCTTTTACATTTCGCAGAAAGCTCTTCTCCTCCTGAGCTCTTCTAAAGGCTTTCTCATTCGTTATCTTCTAGCTCCAGCTTATCTTGAATATTCTTCTGCAGCACCAGGTCTCAAATGCTTGGAATCTTTTCTTGTCACTTTCTCCAATTATCCAAGATTCACTCCCGTATAGGGCAACACTCCACACGTATGTCTTTACTAGATTCTTCCTTATTTTTAGGCTGATAGTGTTTGAAGTGAAGAGGTTTTTCTGTTTATTGAAAACAATTTTAGCCTGGTTAATTCTGCTTATAATTGCCTTACAGCTACGTACATCACTTGTGATTTTACTTCCTAGATAGTTATATTCTTTAACTGGCTGGAGAACATTATTTCCAAGAGCTATTCTGACTGGATCTTCTTCCTTCCGACTACAGACTAGGACTTTGGTCTTTTGTTAATTTATTTTCATGTTGAATTCATTCTTCATTACTTGATCCATTGTGTCAAGAATCTTTTGTAGATCTTCGTTGCTCTCTGCAGTCACAGCTATGTCCTCTGCGAACCTAACCATGTCCACTTTTTCCCCGGCTATGTTTACTCCGAGATGAGTGTCTTCTCTTACTCTATCGATCGCTTCTTGGACGTAGGGCTACGAACTAAAGAAACATGAAGAACACCGAATTAAAAATAATAGACTGTCTAAAAATTATTAGACTGTTTTAAAAATAAAACAGTCTAATAATGGAAGGCTAATAATAAAACAGTAAAAAATAACAAAACTCATCAATTCTTTTCGACCCTCTGGGAGGAGGGTCCGGTCCCGTTAGCCCCCCCCCCCCCGCCTCTGATGTACAGCAATCTTTTTATTGGACTAAAGTATCTTTTTTTTTGATATTAAACAGCTTAATACCCGATTATGCGTATGATACATTAGTTATAAGATGTATAATTGGGTCATACAGCACGCCTACGTATGTTGATGGGTTGGACACAGTGATCCATCCTGGCGTTGGCTGAAGGCAGTGCAGGTAGCCTGAGCCTGAGCCTGGCTAATTTGGCAGAACGTCAACGCTCTATACTAGACGACTCCACTAAATGGCGGCATATTTCCAAACCGCTCAATTTGTCTTCTCACCACATTATAAAATAACATCTTTTCTCGCTTCAGCGCTAAGTCGATTTGACCTCGCCCGTCCATTTTGTTTTGTCCTGTTGTTAGTTAACATTTGTGTTTTACAAGCAAAACGTTTTTAAGCGTATTAACAACAATATCTGCCATTGTTCAAGGCGACCCGCTCGCCGATGGAAAGAAAATGTTCGTTCCTATTATTTTTTTTTAAATTGAAAACGGACCTGTGGCAACTGATACCGCGTGTTGGGTGTTATTTGATTTCGAGCGCTTATCGTATTATTTTTAATATATATATAGAACGAATTGTTTTTTGATTTTCCTAAATAACAAAAACTATTTCATTATAGATAACCAATGTGTTGAAACTACAATACATTTTAAATGGCAGAAGTCAATTAGCCTTTTTTATAAGAATTTCTGATAAAATATTAATTTAAACTATTATCATTTTTCTTAAATAAACTCCTTTCAAGTTTTCAATAATAATTAGGACGTTTAGATGCTGCGAAAAACTAAGCAAACCCATCGATAAAATATAGGTGAAAACTAGGCCTATATCCACCTAATAAGTTTTATTTACGCGTGCGCGCGCATTTACTCACTGCGTGCTAGGTTTATTATTAACTTCGAGATAAAGATCCTCATCATTGCACTCATAAATCTATGCGTATTTGTCATGTGTTTTCTGCTCAAGAGCAGGTTTTACAAGGCATGCTGCCTCCACACTTTCCTAACCTGGACTAGTCGCTTCATTTCTTGATATCGCATCCGTAGATCGTCCATCGTCTGGCCTCTCCTTCGTCCAGTATTATCGCACACAAACACAATTCTAGCCCTAGAGGCAAGTGACACTGTGCGGGACGAAGGGCATGCCCGTCTCCCGCTATTGTGCTGCGTCCCAAGCTTCAAATAGAGCTCCTGCCGCAGGGACCATAGATAATCTGGATGTTAAGGGTGTAGCCTGCTACCGGCCGTGGGTATTCAATTAGTTATCTAATTGAGGGTGAGTATACGCCGAGGCCGGGTCCAAGGTTCACCTGGCACAGATGGGTTGCAACCGAAGGCGCTAATAATGTGATTCCCCTGGAAGCGGGCGGTACTGCAACAGAATTTACGGGACAGTGTCCGTATAGTGGCGTCCAGGGAACTGACACACAAGGATTCTCGGATGGTTTTGTTTTATGTCAGGTAAGTGGGCTTTGCACGCCCAGCGCAATCCTCGGTCCAAGAGAGACTGAAGGCTTTGCTTATGGGTCTTGGCCAAGTAGGTAATATGGGACTCGGGTAGATAACCATCGGCACCACATAGGTGGTGACGATAAGCTTCCCTAGGCGGCGGTCCATTGAGTTGAGTCCATTGCAAAGCAGTGGACGGAGTTGATATAGATTATACGATGGGGGGTCTTTCGGGCTACTTGCTCGGAGTGTGTACGTCTGGTAAGACGACGATCTAGGTGGATCCCGAGGTACCAGGGCAGAGGAGTGTCGCCTACGTACAGTCTGTCAGGGAGCTTTCTACGTCTGAAGAAGACTACGTAGCTGTAGATGATATCCAACACGATCGGTTTCTCTTTCTGTTAACGGCTTCCTCATAATGCATTTCACCTCTTTCTATGAGTATTGGCAGAACATCAGATATTTTAACATTAGATAACTAAGCAACACTTACGTGGAGGAGGTTTGTGGGCCACAATCTGAGACAAGCAGATGACCGCTGAAACATAAAATAGAAATGGCGTCCACGGTGAACGATATAGACCACAGGAGAGATGGGGAGACCACGTAACATGAATCGTGAGATTAGACTGAACAAGACTGACATGGAGGGAGTATTATGGAAGAGCCCTGGCACCTGTAGATGAGTTGAAAGTGGACGAAATAAAAAGAAATGTTTCTCTATAGGCCTACTCTATAAAGGCCTATTTACTATTCATTCCTACGTAAAATTGAATAATCTGTGGCTAGACCTTCAACAAAGCCTTAAGTAAGTCGGTAAGTCTACGTAATGAGTAATATTTTATTTTTATTTTTATTTTTTAATTTTTTCAAAGAAGATTTTGTGTAGGTGTAGTTTCCCTATCAGTGGTAACCAGCCTCCAGCTAGGTAGTTAGGTGATGGGACTGCCACCTTATGGCTTCCCAACGTGTCTGATTTTCTGTTGGGGTTTTCTCCCTCCACGCCACAAAGCAGTGGTTTTGTAATTTTTAATCAAGGTTTTCTTCCTCTAGCCCAGGAGTCTCCAAACTACGGCCCGCCGAATGGTCATTGTCCGGCCCGCGGCAACCCGGCCGATGCTGCGTGCTGTTTTAAATAGATCGTCTAAATACTTCAAATATAACATTTTACTAAACAACTAAGCAAGAAATAAGTTCAGTAAAATGTTATAATGTTTTGTACGATTTTAAAACATTTACGTAGTTAATGTGCTTGTTCGTCTGGCTGCCTTGAATGAATCGCCCTTTTCATTCGCATCAACCTAAAGCGAAGATTCCTATTCCCACCGTGCGCTCGGCTCTAATTCCCCCCCTTTTCAAAAATTAAACTGGTAAAATCAAAGTACAAGGCTAACTTGTCAGACGAACACTTGAAATCCATTCTGGTGACAGGAGCATAAAAATTTGACTCAAAATGGACAGACATTATATGTCAGAAGCAACTCCACACATCCCATACGTACGTAAGAAAGCCAAAAAATAATACATAAGAAATATCTTTGAATGTTATTTTTCCTTACTTTTATTAACATTATTTTGAATAAATTAATTTGTTTTCTTTGTCTACATCTACTTAATATTATTTAAATAACTATTTTATTGACTTGATTATTTCGTAAACTTAAAAAAGTGAGGTCACAAATTATAACTGCATAGATAGGTTACATTGAAATTATTACAACAGAGTCTATATCTGGAGGTAGGAAAATTTTATTCATTAACACATTAAAATTGACTATTGTCTTATGGCTTTATAATGTATAATTGTTTAATAAAGAATTGTCTTTCAACAAATGAGTCTATTGGCTTTTTTAACTATTGTCAGAAAATGTGTTATAGCATTAGTATTCCACTTTATGAACTTGCATCCTATGTACTGTTGCTATATATATATATATATGTTATTGGCCCGCCTGACTTCCAAGATTTTTCAATTCAGCCCTCAAGTGAAAAAGTTTGGAGACCCCTGGTCTAGCCTTTAACGAACCAACGCCGGACTCCATGGCAGCAGCTAAGAAGTTAGAACGAAAAACTAACACACCCTAGCCCTCGAATACTCTAATACTGTCGGGGTTAAACATTGTTTTCCAGAATGTTTAATATATGAGTTTAAAAAAAACAGTAATTTTTTATAATTATGATAAATTTGGTATTACGCTAATTTATAATTATGATACTGTAAAAATTTTGGCAACACACAACAAGAAAGCAAAGTAAGCAACGAAATTTTTTATGTAACTTACATTGAAATTTATCTTACCGTAAGTTTATTATGAATATCTAAAATGGAGTAGGCCTACTCAAATGTTTGCGATAAACAGTACAAACTATATTCAATGCCATTGAAATATACGCTAACAAACCAATACAAATACGCGTTATTGAAACACTGTTTTGAAGACACTTATTGACTGGTTTGATTTTCCTATATTTCATATTTCAAACGTACAGGCAAACTCTATGTAATAAACCTGTTGATATATTAAAAAATATATATTTACTACCAGCCTATATTAGCGTGAACAACGGAAAAATATAACAAAATTGTCTAAAAATTAAGGGATTAACAAAATTCGTCAATTTTTTTCTACCCTCTGGGAGGGTCCGGTCCCGTTCATCACCCCCCGTAAATATACCCCTGGGAACAAGAAAAATCGCGATTAAAGATAGAACGTTTAAATTAAACGATGGATAGAAATAATTTTTACTTCCATGTTCCATAAGGAAATGGAAGTATGGTGATAGCGAAAAAACTCGTGTTCGAGATAAAGGCTGATTCTGATTGTACTACCCTCAAAACATGAAGAAAAATCATTTTTCGTAAAGTGTCTCTGTGTAGATTTTTTTCTATAGCGAAACGATAACTGCCGCTAATTCAAACGAAATAAAATAATTTTTGCATACGTTTCTGAATTGTAAAGGCCTCAGGGCCTATTGATTTTGGTGAAGATCGGTTAAAGGGAAGGGGTAGTTTACCAGCAACATTTTATGTTTTAACAAGAGCAATTTTTTCTATGACGAACGACAACTGCCCCAAATTAAAACAGAATCAAATAATTTTTTGCATATGTGCCCGAGTTGTAGAGGACTCAAGGCTTATTGATTTTAAGACCTAACGTAAATACAAAAGTAGGCCTATATTGTTAGATGTAAATGCTGCTGTAGTTTCCAAGTTTCCATTCACACATAATCGCAAGAAACCTAAATTCGCGTTTACAGACTGCAGCTACGAAAGTAAGAAAGAGGGAGACAAAGACAGAGAGAGAGAGAGAGAGAGAGTGAGAGAGAGAGAGAGAGAGAGAGAGAGAGAAATGTGAATAGCATGTTATTAGAGACACGCGAGAGCGAGACACGGGCCCACGGACGCGGCGCCCGTCCTCATTATGTTCTGTCGTAAAGTTGAAACTGAGCTCTGTCAGAATTCGGCGACTTACGGTTGATTGCTCTTTAATTTAGCAGACTTCTTTGCTTACATTGTTACAGATCTCTTTGTCAATGTTTTTTCCTCCCCGAGTCGCCATTAACTTTATTTCTCGCGACACAACCGCTGGCTGTCTTCATTTCGCTGCCTTCTCCTGGAAAACAATGTTCAGCGTTATAGTATTGTTTTTGTTTAATTCCTGTCAAGACGTATTATTCTAAATGTATCAAATCATCCTCCATATAACAAAAACACATTTTTATTTTTGTTTAGTTTTATATCATAACTTATTCTTGACATTAACAAAGTCTTTACGTTGCTAGATCTGATTCCAAGTTCGGTGAACATTTTTTAGAATTAAATTATTATTATTCCGGTTGTACAATGTTTACACATTTCCCGGAACCAAAGATTACAGAAGTGATTGAATCCTCATCTTCCACTGCTGCTTGGCCATCTAAAAATCTTCTTCAATTTCTCGTTCCATCAATATAATAGTCTAAATTTCTTCTATCCAGGTGATAGGTGGTCTTCCTCTTTTCCTTCTTCCTGGTGGGGTCCATTCCATAACTCTCCTTGGCAATCTTTCCTGTGCCATTATTTTTGTGTCCATACGATTGTAATTTTTTGTTCGCATAAAATCAACAATTGAATTTTTTACATTTATCTGTCCTTAATGACTTCATTTCTAATTTTCTCACGCCTGTATACTCTTGCCGAACGTCTCCAAAAGTCCATCTCTGCTGTCATTAATTTTGTTCTTCTGTGTTTATTAGTAGTCCAAACTTCTGAACCGTAAGTCATGATTAGGATTAAATAATTATATGAATTAATTGTTAGAAACGAAGATATAAGAAGGAAAACAGGGCGCATATTTACAACAGCAGAAAGAATAGAATCCAGACAGTTGTTATGGTATGGTCAGGAGGATGGAGGAGAAGCGATGGCCAAAGAAAGCATTGACTTACACACCACAAAACAGGAGAAGAAAAGGAAGACTGACAACACAATGGAGAACAGGAATTAGGAACAGCATGAGAGATCGAGCTATTGAAGACGATGACTGGAAATGTAGGGAGAAATGGCGATCGAAATGCGGGATGTGGCATAGACTGTAGGACCCCCCGCTAATAAGTACAATGAATGAATTGTCGAATTAAATCGATTTACCCGTTCAATTATCTTCATCAACATTATCATCAGTAACAACAGTTCTTCATTTGAGAGCCACGTTTTATTGGTATCGTTGTGAACACCGAATGTGTTGCCCCTACTATGATGTGGCATCCTCAGTGGCAAAGGTGAGAATGAACATCACTCCGACTGGGGGGTTGGAAGTCGTACAGAGTCCCGAGTCTCAAAGTCGACTCCTGCCACTGCGTCAGTTTGACGGATTTTATATTATCGGTCTACCTGCGGAAGGGCAGCAAGGAACCCTCGATGGTGGATTATACCACCGGAGCTAACAAACGGAGTCGGTTTCAAGACTCGCCTGGCTTTGGATTATATTTGCCGAGTTCAGAGACTAAAGGACCAAGATTAAGAGATCTAATAGCCGTTCCAGATTTACTTTCCAGCATTGGTAAAATGAGCTACAGTGTTGCCAGATTTCGTGTGTGGCGATAGTGCATTCACGAATTGAAGGCGTTTGAAGTAGACTTTACCTGATTAAGACGTCTAATTTACAGGGAGTAAACCTTTTTTAATGATGAACTACAAATTATTGTATAATTTTATTAGTGTTTTATTTATGGTGGAAGTACTTATGTGTTAACAGTACCTGAAGTAGAATACTCAGTTCTCAGTTCTGAAGTAGTAGTTACTCAGTTCTTGATATGAAAATAACATAAAATTAAAACAGTAATCAAAAAAGACCTTTACTTATAATTGGAGGCGTTGTTTTATTATTTAATGAATAACCATTGTGGACAATAATATAAAATATCAGGTAACTGATGGGTAAAGCAAGGACAATAGAAAAAGTAGGCCTAAGCATGTAAACATAATAATTCTGAATTGTAAATGTGCGGAACGTTTTATTCTTAAAAAATAAAAACAAAATACAGAACAATATAAAATTTATATTTGGTTATTCTAGCCGCCCGACCGAAGAATCTACACCCTGCCAGACGTCGCAGGGTGTCAACAAGGGAGCGGAAACATAGTCCTCTTCTGAGAGCTCTAGAAGAGGACTAGCGGGGGACGTTGCAAACAGCTTAAGTCTCTGTTCGAGAAGGCTCAGAAGAGACTTTCTGTGACAGTGGGCAAAGTATCCCCAATCGGGACAATCGTAGGTAATCACTGGCAACACATATGTGCTGACTAATATCTTATCTAGCCGGCGAAGTGGGGGGGTCATCGTCGGACTCGAAAGTCGGGCCAAAGTTTACTGAGGTGCACCGAAGCCCGTTGACAGAGATTCTGTGCTGACCAGATTCTGTGGATTCGCCAGGTGAATTAGGAGTCTAGGTGAAGCCCGAGGTACTTCACGCTACTAGTCCATGGCTACTCGCCTGGTCCTACGGTCAGGGGCTGAGGTCGCTTGCGGCGTCGCGAGAATATTACCGCTGCGCTCTTAGTAGCGTTAACGGCAACTCTCCAGTTCTCGGCCTGCCCGATACACACATCGAGTTGGCGCTGCAGCTTGATGGCCGCAAAGATCGCATTCATCTCCGCAGCAAAAGATCGTTAATTTGTATTCTGTAATAGGGAGACTATCAAATTTGACTGGTTGGTAAAAAAAAATAAGACACTCTTTGCAAAAGTTAATGCTTTTCAAACTGATCCTGAAACCTGTTCAAATCTACGGCATCCAGTTCTGGGATTGTGTTAAAAAAAGTAACATCGATATTATTCAACGTTTCCAAATCTAAATACTCAAGTTATAAATGCCCCATAATACGCTGCTCTCCATTCATCAGCATCATCATCTTCAAGGATTAAACCAAGGATGGTTAGTTCCGGTCTCAAATAGTGCCGGTCACTCCAGCGCTTCCTCGGACGTCCCACAACTCTCCGTCTCCTCGGTTTATAGTTCCATAGTTGCTTGGGGATGGGGCAGTCATCCGTTCGGCAAAGATGTTCCCACCAATTCAGCCGATACTGGGCGATCCGTCCGGCTAGTCCTTATTTGACGCAATTTAGTACTGAATATGTCCCCTGGATATGATACTAGCATATCTCAGGGTAAGACGTATGGTGGGGCTGCCACCTTCAGGTTTAACGTCTAGCCCGATATTTTATCTGGGTGTTCTCCGATAAATTGGCTGTCTTACCAGACTAAAGAGACCAGTTTTCCCTGTTGAGATATCCATTAGGATCTTTAATGTGGTGATTTCTCCTTGCCTCCCACATCCTACGTCGTTGACCAATGGAAGGTCATCCGTCTTTAGGGGCAATTTCTTATCCCAAGGACAAGAGTATGCCCTAACCTCTACTTGACAACGACAAGTAGAGGAGGGACAGCTCATACCGGCTGTCACTCGGTCTCCAGAACCGCGTTAGCCACCTGCAGGTGTGCCCATCCCCGACCACTTGGAGGCGAGGCTGGATATTTCCTTTTATCAAGGAATGAGACCATAAGGCATACTCATCCTTTCCAGTACTTTGGGTGACGCTGATCTCCATTGTAATCTAAAATTAAACGTAACGAATTAAATTAAACGGTTTGCTCTGGAAAAAGTTAACGACACTTTAACGAGAACAATTAACGACACGTTAACTAGAACAATTAACGACACGTTAACGAGAACAATTCGCTTGTTCGATAACATGTGTTACTTAGACAAGACGTTTTGAGCTTGTTGTCTAATACCGACAGCTTTAAACGCCAGAGAGGTTGGGTTATTATTCATTAATTTAAACTTCAATGGAAACTAATGGTAGGATTAACTACGATTTGGATAAAAGTGATTTAAAAAACTCATTGATTGCTTCAATGCCTCTTGTGTCGATTTGTTATTACCGTTGAAGTTGTTATGCATGTAACAATATTCTTACTTATTCCCTGTAGGCCAAAGGTCTGTTTTAATAACACAAAAGCGTGAATGTCCGTAGATTAGTCCGGAGCGTATGACATGCGGAGGGCGCCACCGAAGGACGTTTGTTAGTTCTCGTGGGGGGTGGGACACGAAGCGGATGCACCATTTCTTGTGACACGAAATTAGTTGTCGGACGAAATGAAGGTGCGACACGCGAGCTGATGCGACAAAAACTTTATCTCATTTCCGGAACACTTCACTTCATATACCTACACGATCTCATTTAGTCGTATTTTGATTGCCGCTGTCGTCGTTGTTATTTTCATGTTGTTTTTATTAGTCGGACTGTTATAATCAATGAGCGGTAGTATTTAAACTGTGGGGGGGGGGGATCACACCGACTGGCACCGCTCAGTGTCACTCCTGAAACATTTCAGCTTTTTATAATAAGTCGGGATTAAAGTAAAGACCTCGCCAGATTAATGTTGAAGATCGGCATAACACTGTATTAACACTGTGTGTGTGTGTACATATATATATAACTCTGTTGATGAGGATTGTATACGTAAAACGCACATAAGGTGAAAAAATAGTGATATTGTTTGTTACACAATACGTAATATTAGCTCATGTTGTTAATACTTAAGCCTTGAATAAGCTTATTCCATATATAAAAATCTTTAATCTTTTCCGTTTAACTTCGTTTACCATTTATTTAGACAGTCCAAATTCCTGGGCTTCATACCAGGATTTATTACCCCTATTCTTCCTTCTAGATGTCAGGGAGTTAGCCCAGCGACCTACCCCCCAATCTCGAAAGCCACAATTTTGGATTAGGGTTTTTCGTTAGCATTTTGTACAACCACTAAAAGACCGGACCGCCACTTCTGCCGGATCTGCCGAACTGAAGATCCTTTTCTTGACTTCACCGCCGTTGTGATCTTCCGAGATGTCCACCACAAAAACCTTTAATGCTGTGGTTTCTTGCCTCCCACATCCTACGCCGTTGACCAACAAGAGTCATCGGCCTTTAGCGGCAATTTCTTACCCCTAGAACGAGAGCGTGCCCTAATCTCTACTTGTTAACAAATAGGGGATGGACAGCTTACACCGGCTGTCACTCGGTCTCGAGAGCTGCGTTAGCCTCCTATAGGTGTTACAGTACTCAGACAGGAATGATGCGTACCCCACTCCTCTGCTTAAGATTTTATTTTTCGAAGCTCTATAGTTATGGCGAGCTGAATGTCGCAATATGAGAGTCCCAATCGGATAGGACATACTGTATACTTCCCAGATGATCAAGTCATATGTGCAAAAGATGAATAGTATCCACATTGCATAGTTAGAAAACTTTAAGAGGAGTACAGATGAGGCCTGCAAATCAACCTAAGTAAAACAGACTGTATATTTGTAGGTAGAAAAGCGTGAGGCCTATCCGTGGAACGTGAAACAGTAGTGGCTACTCAAAGATGCAAATGTCTAGGATCAATAATAGGAGACAAAACTAAGTGTGAAGAAGATAAAAAAATACGTCTGAAACAATGGAGAAAAGCTATAAAGAGATTACAGCCTGTTATTGGGGATCAGGCAGTTTCTAAGAGAGTGAAAATATTAGTTTATGAAAGTCAGTAGAGGCAATCCAGATCAATTGTTCATGAATGAGAAGTGTGCAGTAGTCTATATCTAAACGAAACAAAGGACAGATTAAGAGCGGTTGAAATTGAGTAGTTCAGGACGAGTTTAATTTCACGATTGTTAAACATGGAGAAGATTAAACATGGTTAAAAACGATGAAATAAGAAGGTGAGCTGGAGGAAGCGTAGATGTCACAGAATCTATCGAGATAAAGCAATTGAAATTGTTTGGCTACCTAAATAGAATGTCCGAAACAAATATGGAATGTCAAGGGATATGGAAATGGACACACCCACTACAAAAAGGAAAAGGGTAGACTGTCATGGAGTAGGGTAATAGAAACTGCTCTGAACAGTAGGGGTCTTCAAATTACAGATTGTGAGGAGAGAAAACGGTGGATGCAGTAGACGTTTACAGATGTAAAATAAGCCACACCATAATATACTATATCTTCATCATCATCATAGGTTCATCTGCTGTATAGCAGGTTTTCTTTATGACCTCCTCCACTGTTCTCTGTCTCCTGCCAGCCTTTTCGTGGTAACGTAATTTTCTACCTTGATGTTGTCCATCAACTGTCGTCTCTTTCTTCCTCTTCTTCTTTTTCCGCTAACCATGCCTTCTAGACTGTATTTTATAATAGAATCTCTTCTTAAACAGTGTCCTATCCAGTTCTTCTTTCTTTTCCTTATTGTTTTTAATATTTCTCTTTTCTCTCCCACTCTTCTTAATACTTCCTCATTTCGTACACTGTCTTCCCATTTAACTCCTTCCATTCTTCTCCACATCCACATTTCAAAAGCTTCAATCCTTTTTTCATCCTCCTTCCTTAAAGTCCACGTCTCCACTCCATACAATGCCACACTCCACAATATATTGAAGAGATATATTATAAATACATAATACTGAAGAGAGTAGTAACACATTGAACAACGGCGACACTGGATTCGCATTAGCGCCAGCAATTGTCAATTACACTACAGGTTAGAAGATTTACAGCCTCTAGGATGATTTCTTTGTACAAGTTTAGATATGAGTACATACAAGCCACCATAAGTAGTAATTGATTAATTTACAAAATTCTTTGTCTTCTACAATTTGTACTACAACATACATTTTACGTCATAGAATGAATGATAAACATTTGGATACACTACGTTCAATGTCATCACCAAAGGACACATTTTGTATTTAAATAACAAACTTTTATTAATACGTATAGACTTCACAATCACACAGTGGCGGCGGCTCGTGGTTCTGACAGTTGGAGGTTCAATGTCTGAATGTTTCTACTAAGATAAGAGCAATTAGCCCATTCCAAATAACACGAAGACAAGTCTCAAGTCACGAAGGGGTGGGTCTCAACACGAAGACATAACTATTGACAAGTTTTAGTAGGGCTAATATTAAGTTTTGTTTATGCTGTTTGTTAATTATTCTAAAAATGTATAGTTAAAATAAAACGATACTTAAATAAGTCTGTTTAATATTTAAAACGTGAAGCGGCCTACCGAGTTCCTTAATTTTGCATTTATCTTTAATAGAGAGAGAGAGAGAGAGAGAGAGAGAGAGAGAGAGAGAGAGAGAGAGAGAGAGAGAGAGAGAGAGAGACAGACAGACAGATAGACAGACAGACAGAGAAGAAAAATTTGTTTTTAAAATAGATTGAACAATATTCATTTTACCAAATCAATGAACAAAACACAAAAATAAGAAATACCTGAACACTTAACACACAAAAATACCAGCAAACACTTTGAAGGTTATACACGCTTCGATCAGTTTAACGTTAACAATTATTTAATGACTATATTAAACACGCTTTATTTTCGTAATACAATTACTTCACTATTTTATTTTATTTTAGGACTTTACTGCACACATTTCCATTGTATTCTAAATGAAGTAGAGACATCTGGCACAAAACTGATGGTAAACTGACAAATCATGTGGTAAAAATCATAACAATGGCGAATGGCGGTATTATGAAAATGTTGAAATTCCCGGTCGGTGCGGTTCGGCCCTCGACGGAACTATTCGCCTCTGTCGCTAACATTTGGGTTTAGCGACTGTTGAATGTAATTTTGCGTACACTGATTTCCCCCTCCAAAGCTGTCTACACAGTCCAGGAGATGCTGAGAGCTGTTCTGCACCTCCAAGCAGTAGTAACGAGCAATTCGCCTACTACCCAAATCCATTACTGTTCAGTCAACAAGATTAATTCCGCAAATCTTGTTATTTAAATATAAAACCATTATCTCAACGAATCCTTAAACATATTTAAAATATTTAGGGGGGTTCACTGAACCATTGAACCTTATGGACGAGCCGCCATGCAATCACATAATACAGTCTCAGATCGGAAACTGTCACACAGAATAACAATCTTTGTATGTTTCCAATTTTAGGACGAGCTGCAAGGCTAGAAAACGCCATTCGTAAGTTGTGTATGTGGTCGAGTGCAATAGTTTTATTCTTTGCGAATCATGTAGGCACTTGTCTCGTACGGCATTTGATGTAACATTATAAGAATTATTAATAATTATTATTATAAAATTACATTATAGACTAAGTATAAGGTGAAAGACTGAAAGTTCAAAACAGTTATCAGAGTTGAATAAAATTAAATTATTGTGTTAAATAAAATTAACATAGGCCATTATGTGAGGACATAGCCAGTAGAACAGGCTTAAGAATTTCTGCAGAAAAAAAAACAAATTTCTCACGAACATTAAAAATGAGCCAAAATTCCTGGTAACAGATATTTGTCGAATAGAGAGGGTTCGAAAATTTAATTATCTAGGAGAGATAATTCAAGAGAATGGCTTAGAAAAATCTGCTATATAAGACAGGATTCATAAGATGGAAAAGGCGTATGGTATAACTAAAGATATTTACTATAAAAAGGGCATATCTAAAAATCCGAAAATAAGGCATTACAGTACAGTAGTAAAACCAGATTGCCTATATGCGAGTGAATGTCTAGCATTGACTTATAATTTAGTCAAACTAGAAATATTAGAAAGACGAATTATTAGGAAAATATTAGGCCCACAAAAAACTTCAGAAGTTTGGAAATTAAGAAGTAATGATGAAATATATCAATGTATAGAAAATATAACAGAAACAATGAGAAAAAGAAAAACTATTATTTTTTGGACATTTATATAGAATGGACGACAATAGGTTGACAAAGCAAATCTTCAAAAATCTGTAGGGGAAGAAGTCAACATCAAGTTGGATTAAAGAAGTTCAAAAGGATTTAGAAAAAAATTATATACACGCAGACAGAAGAAGCAACTGAAAGAGAAGTATTTTGTGCAAAAGTGTTAAAAATGGAAGGAGTCCAGGGTAGGTGAGAGAAAAAGGCAGATTTAAAGTTGACTGAAGACAGGAAGAAGAGACACAGTAAAAAGATGAAAGAATATTAGAGAAAGATAAAAGAACAAAGAGTAAAGAATTGAAATTGGCATGTGGTCCTTAGATGGACGATACAAACAAACAAAAAATTATTGTGTAACAAATACCAAGTGTTTACGTTTACTTGGTAAACGGACAAAACATGAATGCCAACGACAATATTTTATAGTTGAAAACCAAATATATTGTTTATATATAAAACGTCTCTCTTGGAATCTATTCTTAAATAAAATCCCGAGCTCAAAAAAACTGATAAATAATATATAAACGTAGTATAGAAAAAGAAGCAAAAAAGCAAGTAGAAGATCTCAAAGGGATAGCTGAGAAACATGGCCTCCGCTCTCCTCTGCTAAAACAGAAATTATGACCGCCCTATTTAAATTCCCGGAAACATGCCTGGACACTACGTATGGAGAAATAAAATATACTAAAAACTTTAAATATCTTGGGGAAAATGTATCTCAAAACGCCTCAGACAAAGAATCCTTTAAGATGTAAACTCAAATTATCAAAGGCCTTTACTCTAACCCGGAAACTGTACGGAAAGAAAAACTTTCCAGAAGTGCGAAAGTCCGCCATTACAGCACTGTGATCAGGCCGGTGATCATATATGGAGTGGAAACAATGTGCTTTCAAAATTTGGAATCTCTTCTTAAAATTAAACGAAGAATTTTTCGGAAAATTTAAGGCCCCAAGAAAGCCGAAGATGGGTACAGGCATAGACCCTAAGAAAAGCTGTACAGGAATCTGGAAGCTCTGGAAACGGCTTTCCAAAGGAAAAGACGGAGATTCCTTGGACACATGGTTGGGATGAATCGGTCTAGATTATATAAACAAATTTTCAACTATATTTGGCAACTTTCCAGTCTGAACGGATACACCAAACAACTCAAGGAGGAAATGATGAAACTGGGTACCTCTTTGAACGGCTGAGTGAATAGAAATACATACAGAAACAAAATTCAAAATCTTGAGGTTCTCTGCGGTGAGAAGAAGACGAGAAGGTGTGGACAGTGGAAAGGAAGGCGCACAGTGTGCGAATGAGGGCCTTCTGGTAGGAGAAGAAAAGGAAATGATATTCACGGCTAGCCTGTTCGTGTAAAAAAAAAAAAAAAAACAGTATAAAATTGGAAAGTTTCGTAAACTCGAGTTACGTTTGCCCATTAAAACTTGTTATAGTAAACGAAACTTTCAATTATGTAATGTCTAGGTTTTGTCATTTTACAATAAGGACTACGCTGGATTTAGGTTTACCATACCTATTTCCATACCATTTTACTTTTCCGCACCAAAAACCTCGAGCCAGTGAGGCTGTATAAGAGGCAGAAAGTTCGGTATTAGGAAATATGGTCTCAAACAAAAATATAATCCCGTTTTTATTAATTTGTACATTAATAACATTAACCATTTAAATAAACACTTCACTTCTCCCACTATTAAATCAGTATGTGTTGTTTACTGTATGCTTGTGCTTTTAATGTATGTATCTGTGCAAGCTGTTCCTCTCTGTGCTTTTGTCTATTTGCCTGTCTGTCTCTCTGTCTCTCCCTCCCTTCCTCCCCTCTCACTCTCTCTCACTCCCTCTCTATATAACCCTTTTATTTTGTAAATGCATTATAATAGTAATGGTGTAAGTCCTCATCACGACCAAGTTGCAAACAAGAACACACACAAAAAAATGAAACGGAACAATCAAATAAAAAGATGAACGATAAGGCTTTAGAAGTCGAAAATCCTCTAACAATGCAATATTTGTTGTAAGATAACTAAGAGAAAAATCATAGAAATTTATTGGTCTGGTTACTCGTGTTTTGTGGATATCCGTAAAATATTTGATAGTGTTCAGCTTTCGGACGTCGTTAAATTAAAGGTATACCTCAAGGAAAAATTAAGTTGATCTTAGATACATCTACACTGACAACCAGATAAAAAAAATATATCACAGGTAATATCCGGCTGCTGGTACCGTTAGGAAGAGCATAAGGAAAGGACATTCCCTAAACCTTGTATTGTTCAGTCTTTTTATGGTCAGAATAATTACAGACGTAGATAACAAGAAAGGTTATCAGATAAGAGTGTGTATAAGATAAGACTGTGTTAACGACAAATATTCTGTGCTACTCAGGTGATGCTGTCTCAACATGCGCCAATGAGAATAACCTTAAGAGATTTCCACATCAGTGGTTTTAAGAGATTTCAGATGTTTCAGCCTTGACATATCCGCTTTAATCTGAGTGTACGACAATACCCCGTACCCCATACGTTGCAAACTAGTGGTAGATAGCAAGATCATATGGAAAGTCTTGTTCTTGTAGAGATCGTTCTTGTTCTTGTTCATAATACGTAGAGAATAATATATCTTGGAATCTATAAAAGACGCAGAACAGTATAGAAGACGCCACAACAATGAGCTGTACACACGTGTTGAGAAAATCACAGACATCATTAGAAAAAGAAGAATTACTTTCTATGAACATGTTCAAAGAATGAATTCTGACAGAGTAACAGGGAAGTTTTTTAACTTTATGAGAAAGCTCAAAATGTCCAATACGTGGTAAAAAATAAACACGGAAAAAGACATAGAAGAACTCCAGATTACTCAAGAAAACATTGAAGAATGTTTGGAAATCAAAAAGAAATTTAAAAATGCCCAAGATTTTCAGGAAAACCCCAAGAAGAGGACAGGTGCCATCTGGACTGACGTAAGGAGGAAGAGACATCGATCGAGAATGGAGGAGATGTGGGAGAGAAGGAAGAGATAGGAGAAGAAGGAAGCAACCAGTTGAACCAAACGTAGTCCACAGTGGCTTATAAGTACGTAGAGAATTTCATTTAGAAACACACTTAGCCTTCATAAACTACGACAGAGCATTCGATCATATTCGTGGAGACAAACTTTGGTCTACAGTAGAACAAATCGGATACCCCAGACTCTTAATCAAACCAATACAATCCCTTAGGCCTACTACGTAGTAAGACGAAATTTTTCCATCACTGCTATTTTATTAAACCGTGATGGATTTACTTTACAACAAGTTTTTTGTGTGTTTTGACTCTATGTCGGTTGTGGGGAAGAGTATTGTTTATTTGATGTTTTATTGTTTGCTTTGGCCTGAAGACGGCTACTAATTTGTTGTGTAACCGAAACGTCGATTTTAATAAAGAAATCAGTAATCAAAAAAGTCCGTCTTACTAGCAGGCCTAACGTCAATAACCCATCAAAAGTCCGTCTTACTAGCAGGCCTAACGTCAATAACCCATCAAAAGTCCGTCTTACTAGCAGGCGTAACGTCAATAGTCCATCACTGACGTCTTACTAGCAGGCCTAACGTCGATAGCCCATCAAAAGTCCGTCTTACTAGCAGGCGTAACGTCAATAGTCCATCACTGACGTCTTACTAGCAGACCTAACGTCAATAGCCCATCAAAAGTCCGTCTTACTAGCAGGCGTAACGTCAATAGCTAATCAAAAGTCCGTCTTACTAGCAGGCCTAACGTCAATAGCCCATCAAAAGTCCGTCTTACTAGCAGGCCTAACGTCAATAGCCCATCAAAAGTCCGTCTTACTAGCAGGCCTAACGTCAATAGCCCATCAAAAGTCCGTCTTACTAGCAGGCCTAATGTCAACAGCCCATCAAAAGTCCGTCTTACTAGCAGGCCTAACGTCAATAGCCCATCACTGACGTCTTACTAGCAGGCCTAACGTCAATAGCCCATCAGAAGTCCGTAAAATTCCGTCTTACTAGCAGGCCTAACGTCAATAGCCCATCAAAAGTCTGTCTTAGTAGCAGGCCTAACGTCAATAGCCCATCATTGACGTCTTTTTAAGAAATTGAATACAATTCCTTTACAGTTAACATCACAATTGCAATTGATACGAGTATTGACAAAAACTGACTCCGTAAGTTAAAACTAAGCAAACCGTGTGGCAGGGATGTGTTTTATCTCCGACACTACTTAATGTCTATATAATGACCTTGTAAGGGAATGGGAGAAGATTGTACCACCAAGTACACAAATTGCTCAGCACAAATTTTTAAGCATTACTGAGGTAGCGGACTAAAGGGGGGAGTGGGTGGCGGACCGCCCCAGGTCCCACTTAGTAGGGGGCCTCCAGATTTGAAAAATTCAGTTTTGTTGGTAATTTTTAAATTTTAAAATGTCTATTGTCACGTCCTGAAACGCAACACTAGAAGACGTCCAGGATTTAATCGATCGATTCCAAAGATTTGTTCATATTGTTTTTGAAATCTACCTTATAACCCTACCTGATAAAATGTTTACAGATATTTAAAAAAAAACTTATAAAGCTAAGTTTATTATTAGAAGTATATTCATACTAAAAAAAGTAGCGTCAGTTGTACCTGGCGTCAATCTCACACCACGCAGTTATAACCCTACCTCATAAAGTGTTTACAGATATTTAAAAAAAAAAACTTATAAAGCTATGTTTATTATTAGAAGAATATTCATACTAAAAAGTATCGTCTGTTGTACCTGGCGTCAATGCCTCGCCACGCAGTTATAATCCTACCTCATAAAGTTTTTACAGATATTTAAAAAAAAAACTTATAAAACTAAGTTTATTATTAGAAGTATATTCATACTAAAAAAGTAGCGTCAGTTGTACCTGGCGTCAATGCCTCACCACGCAGTCGAAAGTCGCAAATTGAACCCCAAACAGCACGGACGGCTACGGCAGCGGCAGCGAATTTAGAAGGCCGTGCCTCGGTACGGAAATATAAACAGCGGCGGCGGAGTGAAACATGGGACGATTTAACACGTAGGGCCTACGCTAAAAGAGATTTCACCAGTGCAAAACGTCTAACATTTCAGGACACCAAAAATTTACTTAAAATCTCTCATCACAAATTTTACCGAACAGTGGATGATTCGGAGTGCGGAAATCGGGTCATTTGCTTGAACGAACGAATTCACAAAAAAGTGGATCACATATTGTGGGAGTGAACAAAATTGTGAGTGACATCGAAGACAACAGCACGTACAACTGTACAGATATTATAAAGTATTAAATAAATTCTATAAATAGACTACTTTCTATAAATTCTATAATGCATTCTATAAATAAACTACTTTTATTATTTCTTTAAGCTTTATATTTACAATATGAAAGTGGATTTTTATTTCAAACATTACAGCTTCTTATAAAGTTTCCTAACTAGGTGCGTCAATACAGTAATTAGACAATAAATATATAACAGTAAAGTGTTTTTGCTATGTATTACTCAAAGATAAATTAAATTATAAACACCCGTCTTATGGGAGGGGGCCTCAGAAACAAATCCGCCCCGGGCCTCCAGTGGTACGCCACTGATTATGGTCGTTGCTGATGATCAGGTTATAATCCAGAACAGTAAATACACACTTCAATTGGCTGTCCACAGTTAAATTAATTGTGTGACACGATTTAAAATTATCAGTGCAAAAATCCAAGACCATGGAATTCACAGGAAACGATCCAGTACGAACAAAAATCAATGTTGCCAATCAAACGCTTAAACAAGTAGCACATTTGAATTATTTGGTCTATGATCTAACGTAATATAACTTATAAGGAGGACAAATACATTTTAAATAAGATTGACAAATTACGAAGGATATGCAGCATTATAAAACGAACTCTGAAGAGAAAAGAGGTGAGCGGTATTCAATTGAAGCTTTATAAAGTGATGGCAGTCCCTTCTTTGTTGCATGGATCAGAATCTTGACCCCTTAGGAAAGGAGACTTTCGATTGATGGAATCCTTATAAATGAGATTTCTTACATTAGAAAAAAGTTTTACGAGATTTGAGCGTATAAGAAGTAATGATATAAGACAGGAATTATATATCCAGCCGATAACAGAAATAATATCATGATGTAAAGAAACATGGAAGATCTATAGACCTGGATAGAATACTAAGGCAGACTATGAGCTATATATAAGCCTGTGCGAAATGGAAGTGCTGGGAGATCGAAGATAAGACTGTGAAGGCGGAAAAGCCAGAAGCGCCTTATCGTGACAAGGAAGAAAAAAGAAGAAGAAGAAAATTATACATAATAAAAACTGCAAAAAATCAATGACGTTCTTGATTTGATATACTATAGGGTACTTTGCTAAGGACTGACAACTTTACTTTAGCAGTGTTGTCAAAGAGAGAGAGAAATCTGAAAATGAATTTGTTATGAAAATCTGTTATAACAATGTTATAAATCTGTTATTAATTTGCTACAAAAATGTTAATAAATAAAATAATTACAAACGTTTTTTGGGCAAAAGTGTTAAAAATGGAAGGAGTCCAGGGTACGAGAGATAAAAACGCAGGTTCAAAGTGGAGTGAAGACAGAAGAAGAGACACGGTGAGAAGTTGAAAGAATATTGGAAAAAAGAAAAGAACAAAGAGGAAAGAATTGAAATTGGCATGTGGTCCTTAGATGGCCGATACGAAAAAAAATAGTTACAATAAACTATCAAGGTATAGAAAATATAACAGAAACAGTGAGAAATAGAAGACTAGTATTTTTCGGACATTTATATAGAATGGACGACAATAAGTTAACAAAACAGATCGTCAAATATCTGTGGGGAAAGAAGTCAACATCAAGTTGGATTAAATAAGTCAAAAAGTATTTAGAAAAAATAATGTAAACGCAGAAGTTATTGAAAGAGAAGTTTTACGGAAAAAAGTGTACAAAATTGAAGGAGTCCAGGGTAGGAGAGATAAAATCGCAGGTTCGAAGTGGACTGAAGACAGGAAGAAGAGACATAGTGAAAAGATGAAAGAATATTGGAGAGAAAGAAAAGAACAGGGAATAAAGAATTTAAATCGGCATGTGGTCCTTAGATGGCTGATACAAAACAAAAAATAGTTACAATAAATTTACACTTAATAAATAGTTAATACAAAGAAATTCGTTTATTGAAAGTTTAGGAGGGGAGACGTAACACAGCTAGTTAAACTATCGACTGTTGTAATACTTGCGAATATAAATAAAACCAAGGACAAAAGTAACAAATCAGATAGGCCTAGTATACACAAGTGGATCTGATACGGATGTGAAATCAAATAAGCAGTAGCAGGGCTGGCTGGCGGTGTTTTGTTTGCAACAGTATATCCGTGGGTTTGATCCTCCCCATCTAGGTGGTCGCACAACAATTAGGCTCTGCGCTGCCACCCTTCCCAAGAGTGTTTTGTAATGGTTCGAATATTGTTATTCCATTAAGTAACAACTCAGAACCCTTCGACACGCGCCGTTAAACAATCTCATTTCGTGAACACATCTGCAATGAAAGTTTAATACTGTTTCAAAGCCATTTAATAAGATAATTTATATACGTTGTCTGTCTGACTGCGCGTAAGGCGGGAGTAATGTAATTAATTTATAATGCTCATACATTCTGCAGAGAGACATCTTTGGCGTGTCCGTGGCGCAAAAACGTATGAAATGAAACAGACTTATTGCATTAAACAATGAAGACTTACGAAAAACGATTGTTGGTGTTGCTATTCACGCTACATAGACCACGATAACTGTTCTGAAGGCAATACTGCCGAAGTACGTACCAACATATGGTCACGTACAGAAAATAATAACTGATCAAGCCAAACAATTTAGGAATAGACTATGGTCTGAGACGTTAACGCAGCAAGGATTAAAATCCATGCTCACATCAATTAGGCATCCTCAGGGTAACCTTGCCGAACGTGTTAATAAAGAGTTGGATAAGTACTTATATGCGAATATATTGTCATGGTCAGCATAACAAGTGGGCTGAGTACTTGCCGTTCTTTGAAAAATCTATCAATGAAAATTTTAGTGAAGCGACTGGATATCCACCAATTGAACTGGGAGAGGGGCAGAAACCAAGTAGATTTTGGATGAACTTTGTTAGTAAATCGAAAAATCAGAATCTACCTATGCCTATGAGCCAAAAATTATATAACACAGGAAACAGAATAAAAGATAAAGGTGTGAAGAGGATAGAGAGATTCAATCGAACACACAAGTTGGTGGAATTTTAAGTTGGAGATCTTCTTGTTCTTCACTTCATGTTTTAGGCATTCTGCCTGTTACGGTTCCCACCTTTTCCTTGGTCTACCTAAATTTCTTCTTTCTCTGGCTTTGTATTTTCTAGCTTTTACTGGAATCCTGTATTGTTGCATTCTTTCTAATTAATGTTCTTGCCACTTGTTTCTATTAAATTTTATCTTTTTATTTAAGTTGAATACCTGAAGTTCTTGTCTAATCGTTTCATTTCTTATTCTGTCTATTCGACTACAGCTCTTAACTCGTCTTAAGATTCTCATTTCCTGTGCCTGAATTCGATTTTCTTGTGCCTTTGTCGTTACCCATGTTTCGCTGCCATATATAAGTGCGGGGACAGCCATTGTTGTATAAAATTTCAACATTGTCTCTTTCCTCGCTTTATTTTTCAGGCATCGACTGATAGCTCCGCAAATACGGTTAAAAGTACTAATTTTTTGGTCAATATCTTTACTGTAATCGGAGGAAATATCACAACCTAGGTATTTAAAATGTTTTATTTGATCCAGTGTTTTATCGTTTAAGATGATTTTGGCTCTTATTGGCTCTTTTCCTGCGAATGCCATTATTTTTGTTTTAGGAATTGAAATTTTTAAATTGTATTCTTCGCTAATTTGCTGCAGTTTGTATAATCCCTTTTGCAATTCTTCCCTTTTTTTCCCAATTAGTGTGAAGTCGTCAGCATATAAAATTACATTTAATATTGTGTCTTTGTCTAATTATATTCTCTCTTTATGTAATTCTTTCCAGTGTCAGTTTATATCATGTATATAAATATCAAATAACGTGGGTGATAAACTGCATCCTTGTCTTACTCCTATATTAGTCATTACTGAATTACTTATCTTTCCGTCTAGGCTTATAAAAATTTTTGTTTTGTGATGTAGACTTTGAATTATTCTGATATTGGTGTTTGAGATGTGGTGGATATCCTCTTAAGAACATGATCTCCCATAATTTTTCTCTGCTGACACGGTCAAAAGCTTTATCAAAATCAACGAAAGCTATGTACGTACTTAGGTTGTATTCTCTGCGTTTCTCGATTAGTTGTTGCAATGTAAACACAGCATCTAGTGTGCTTATTCTCTTTCTAAATCCCGTCTGTTCTTCTCCTATTATGTTTTCCATTATATTTTTTAAGCGGTCATTTAAAATTTGGCAAAAATTTTGTATGCCGTGTCTAGTAAACTTATGCCGCGATAACTTTCGCAAACATTCGTTTTACCTTTTTTAAAGAAATATATAACCTGTTTAAAAAGATATAAGTTGGAGATATAGTATTAATACGAAGTAATCCAGTAGGGAAGAGAATAGACAACACCGCCAAAAAGTTCTACATAGGCCTTCTTATGGCCTGCTCAGGAAACATTTGCTCTCATGGAGCACTAATTTTTAGGTACATCACCGATTGTAAAGATATAAATATTATGAGGCACTTAGGGCTTTTTAATTTTAATCTAACTGATCGACTTTTGACATCACAGAAAAAAAATATAAATGCGACGTTTCGGCCAGCCAAACAATCGGCAGCCATCATCAGGGTAATTGTAAACTAATGCATGCAAAGAAATAAAAAATACTCTGTCAACCAGTGGTAGAGAGGCAACAAAATAATAATAACAAAACTGCACATAATATTTAATCATAAGATTAAATAATTAAATCAATACTTACTATGAAAAAAATCGGTATGGAGAACCATACATGACTTCCATGTTCTAAGACTTATATTTAAAATAATTGATATATAAATTGAAAAATGTGACTAATTTGACAAATTAAAATTAAATATTTCCATAGAAACTACTTCTTTGTTGCCCATAATGTAGTATACATATAAAAAATTATTCCCACCCCCTTCAATTATCATTTTCATTAATTACCCCTTCCCACTTCAACTAACCTTTTTATTTATTATTTCATCTAGCTTTTTATAGTGGATTATTATGACCTTCTTTTCAGGATACTTTATTTATCAAAATTAATTACTTTACTCTTGTTAAAACATAAAAAGGTTGCAGGTAAACTACCCCTTCCCCTTAACCGATCTTCACCAAAATCAATAGGCCTTGAGTCCTATACAACTCGGGAAGATATGCAAAAATTGTTTGATTCTGTTTGAATTTGCTTCAGTTATCGTTCGTCATAGAAAAAATTCTACACACAGACACACAAACAGACATACCGACACACACACAGTCACTTTTCAGAAAATGACTTTTCCTCATGTTTTGAGGGTAGTGCAATCAGAATCAGTCCTTATCTCGAACATGATTTTTTCGCCATCACCATACTTCCATTTCCTTACGGAACTGGAAGTAAAACACACAACACTCACAAAACATAAGCACAATGCATAAGAACATTTGCGCACTAACAAGGTCAACAAAACACTGTCGTTTTGAAATTTGTGCCAGGTCTCTGGTATTGTTTTATTTTATTTATAGTTTATTGAAAGATTTATTGTTTCATGACTCTGTTAATTTTAGATATTTGCTAATGTAATTCTTCTTCTTCTTCTTCTTCTTCTTCTTCTTCTTCTTCTTCTTCTTCTTCTTCTTCTTCTTCTTCTTCTTCTCTTCTTCTTCTTCTTCCTCCTCCTCCTCCCCCTCCTCTTCTTCGTCTTCTTATTCTTCTTCTTTTCTGCTTCTTCTTCTTTTTCTTTTTCTGCTTCTTCTTCTTCTTTTTCTTTTTCTTCTTCTTCTTCTTCTTCTTCTTCTTTTTCTTTTTCTGCTTTATTCTTCTTCTTCTTCTTCTGCTTCTTCTTCTCCTCCTTCACTACATTGCTTGGGCTATAGCCCGTTCCGACTTCACAGAGTGTCTGACCATATTTTCCAGGGCCTTCCATGATCTCTCGTTCCAACTGGCCTATATTCAAACGCTTGATTAGGAATACGCGTGTCTACCATGCTTTCACAAGGGACTTCCAATTCTGCCTGTATTCCTTTATTGCATCCAGAACCGACTGTAACTTCAGGTCTTTCCTTATAACTAAATTTACTTAACTTTCTCTCGATATTGTTGTTCTTCCTATATGAGATATCGCATACCAAATGCCAATGTAATGCTTATAAAAAAGATGTTTCCACGCTTACCTTATTGATTAAAAACAAAATAAATTGGAAGTAACGAGTTCTTTTATTAACTTTTGTTGTTTTATTCATAAAAATCTAAACCCCAAAACCCGCAGAAAACTCTCCCTTTCCCGCAAGGAAATTTTAGCTGCGCCCTGATGCTTATGTACATTTAATTATTTTGTGTAATGGACATGTGATTATCATGTCCTAAAAGCCGGATCCATGGTAACGTGTCTTATCATCTCTCTCTATTGTCTCTTTCTTTTTCTTTATGTTCGTGTATCTCTCTTACTGTCTGTATAGTCTCTTCCTCTCTCTCTCTCCCCCTCTCTCTCTTTGGCTAATGCCATGAAGACTGCAAGCACACACAAAAAACTGTTTGGTTGGAATAACCAAAAAATAGTTTCTGGTAACCAATATTTTTGGTCACTATAGGGACGACCAAAATATTGGTTACCAGATCCAAAAGATTTGGTCAAATTCTTTTGGTTGAATTAACCAACCAACCAAATTGGTCTATTATGGTTGTGCTAACCAAATATTTTGGTAAAACCTAACCAAAACCGAGTTAGTTAATGTAACCAAATCGGTTTGGATTTGGTTAAATCAACCAATTATGTAGTTATTTCAACTAAATTCATTGTCAGTTTAACAAAATAATTTATTTGAAATAACCAAAATTATACTCATTCTAACTAAATATGTGGTCACCTTAGCACAAGAATCTTGGTTGGATGAACCAAACACTCAGTTTTATTAACCAGACGCTTAGTCAAACTAACTACAATTTTCATTTTCATATTTACGTTTATAACGCTAAGAATGCCTCTTCATCAATTCCTTCATCTGAAAGTGTAAAAATATTATTAATATCTCCAACGGGCTGTTTCTTAAAACACTAGCTTTTATATTAACCACATCTACATTTGATTATCTCCTCTAGATTAAAAATAAAACTTACAGATCTGAACACAAGAGACACCTAATTTTATTGTCCTGTGGGCACACTGTATTTCACAACATTCAGCATTTATTATATACCGGTACCTTAATTGACCGACCAACCTTAATTAGGCCTACAGACAATAATAAAAATAATCTGAAAATATTTTGTCCTATACGATAGAAATATTGAAAACGGTACCAATTCTTGCAGAAATACGATTCCAATAAATGCATAATATAGATTATGTAGTCTAAACGCATAAAATTTTGTTTCGGTAACGTTTAAGTTCACGCTAGATAGTGGTAAGTACCAACAGATATAATTGGTTACGCTACATCTAATCTTTAACGGATTACATTTTCAGTAATGTAGGTACTTACCTTTAAAATGCTGAACAACCTGAGCAAATCCGTTTTCTTCCATCCACTTCTGAACAAACTCGTCACTCATCGTAACCACGTGTGTTGTATTTGCAAACCACGTTAGGTTTGCAAGCAGCTAACAAAGATCTGTGAAGGAAGACTAAACACAGGATCTAAGATGGGCATCTGGTTAAGGTATGTGTTGTGGGAACAGTGCGAGGGGTGAAGATGTGGAGGGAGTTGCACTCCTAAGAGAAGGTCAAGTGTCTGTAAAAACTAAATATAACCTGAATGTTTTGGTTATTTGTACCAAACATTGTGACCAAATAATTTTGAACAGTTAACCAAACCATTTTTGTTGCAATAACTAAAATTTGTTAGTTGTAACCAAAAGAATTAACCAAATACCTTAACCAAGCTATTTTGGTAATTACAACCAAATCTTTTTTGTCTGTGCATCAGCAGTGAAACAAAGGCTAAATGAAATTTTGATTATTGCAGTCAAGTGCAAAGAAGCGAAGAAGGCGAAGTAACCCCTTAATGCTCCGCCGTTGATGAAGATGTTGCGTTAGCGAGAGACGACACAGAAGGCGGCGGTGGCAGCTACAAGGGGTTGCTGCTGTCCACCAACGGGGGTAGGATGGATGGATAGATGATTATGTTGACACGTGACGCTGTAATCTGGTTAACGACGCGCGTGCGTTAGACAACCCCCAACGCACGACAACAATAGCCGACAATTAACCGGTTTCAAGCCCACTTGTAGTCATTGTGAACACAAAGTGTTTCCTGCTCTCTGGACAAACAACACTTCTATACAATGAACGTGTGTAATAGGAAGAAATAATCGATTGCCCACATAAGGTGGAGTGTAGGCCTATGCGGCGAAGTTCAGATTGATCGTTTTTTTACGAAGTACTTAATTACCACTTTCATAATTGCAATCAAGCCCTAAAATAAACGAGTAGATTTTACGTGGCCTAATTATTGCTCGAATTAATTACTTACCTCTATCTAATTATTTGTTGCATTAATTATTTAAGTGGTATGTAAAAAAAATATGTGTCTCTTGTCATTTGTAAATATTGTAGACATACAGTATATAATACACACGCGCGCGCGCGCGTGTGTGTGCACAGAATTCCATTCAATGAAAAAGAAATAAATAGACCCTATTATCAAACAAATTGCAATATACAATGGATACAAAGTCAAAACTATCAATAAATTATAAAATAGAATAATACATAAAATCACTAAACAAAAACTCTAAAAACCTACATATAAAAATCCATCTATTAATGATAAAATAAAAAACTACAGCCTTCACTTATTATGGAAATATAACTCTTAAACTAAGTAAACTATTTAAAGATACAAATTTAAAAATATTTTATAACAATATAGATAATAGGCCTACTGTTTTTAATGAAATAAAACCTAAAACTAAGTCCAATCTGAACAAAAATATGTCCAATAAAAATGAAATATGCAAAATAGAATGTCCGGATTGCAATACATTTTACGTGGGCCAAACAAAGAAAAAACCTCTCAATAGATTCGTTCAACGCCGAAATGCATTTTTAAAACCAAAATGTTTACAAATCTAATTTAACCACGCATTGTATAAAAAATAAACATCAATTTCCCGACATTCTAAATGAAGTAAATGAAGTAACAGACACAGAAAGGTCAAAAAATTAATATTTGTTAAAATCTTAATATTACAAACACAATAACAATAATTCACTAATTAAAGAACAAACTCAATTAAAAACAAAACAAGATGATCTACATAAAATAAATTTACTCAAATAAATTAAATACAAACATACAATATTTGCAATATAACCGTCAAGACAGCTGATTAAGTGAATAAACATTAACACAAACGACAATTTAATTCAAATTAAATCGACTATTTTTTAATAATAAATTCGATTATTCGTTATTTTTAATACTGACATCGAATCAATTCGATTATTTGTTAATTCGTTTATAAACCTCTGATGATACTGATATAATTAGTGAAACGTACGTAAAGTGAAAATACAACAATAATATTACTGAACAATAGGAAACAGCTGATTGAGCAAATAAACATTAACACTATCGACAACTTAATTCGAATTATATCGACTATTTTTTAAATATTAATTTCAATTATTCGTTATTTTTTATATTAAAACCGAATCAATGCAATTGTTTATTAATTCATTTGCAATCCTCTTCTTCATAATCCTTTATATAGTCACGTATAAATATTAATATTTAGCTTCAGTTACAAATATTACGTATATATTCGCCTTTATCTTATGCACTACACAGTGCTGCTTTTGCTCTGCTTAACATTTGATACAGCTTTTAATCACGTAGGCCGACACTAACTTGAAAGGTCTTCTTCTCCTTCTAAGTCTTCCTAACATGTCCGCGTTGCAGACGTTGATAATTTCAGCACTCACAAAGTGACGTAATTTTTCTCACATCTCCTTGAAAATGTTGGATTTGAATGGTTATGAACCCCATTTTTAGGTGCCTGTGGAGACTCGCACTGCATCGTTCTTCCACACGGGTCTGATCTGGTCGTTTGTAGATCTGATAGCCAACGATGTTCTTTAAAAACCAACTGTATTAGAAAATACTAGATATAATTATAATATTAATATTATTCCTTTGGATAATAGAACCCTAAAGTTGGATGCTACCAGTTTATATGTACTTCAATAAAAAAAAATTTTATTTCGAATAAAATCAAGTTTATTTGTTTCGAATTCCACTCGTCGGGATCGAGTTGGAGGAAATTCATCCCATCAACCTTTTTTAGTGTTTGATTCCCAATTCTTGTCCTTTGCTGTGCGGATCTTCCGTCTAAGCTGCTTAGCAGCAGTGTCATGCCACTATTTATACGTTGTTCTCCTTTTGTATTGAGTTATTTTTTAGTCATCAATACGCATTTAAGGAATATAGTGAAACTGATCTGTACAGATATGATTCACCAAGTCCTACGCGCCATTATTTACCAGTTTTTTTTTTATTTTATTAGTTATCTGTAATTTCTATAATAAAATACTATCAAATTGTATTTTGGCATGTAATTTCGCCGTCGTTCCTATCAGATCCCCATGGCAGATTTGTCATCAAAATTCACTGTAGTACTATTTTCGAACTCAGAAAGATCATTCCTAAACAGCAGATAATGTGTTTGTCTGAGTACGATTCCCAACGGAACTACCGTGTTAATTTTAAACCAGAACACACGGTATCTAAGTTAACTCTCGAATAATTCAGTAAATTGTTTCGAGAAGATTTAAACAACTTAGGCCTAACAGTGAAAAGAGACACTGCAGACTCAAATCAATTACTGAAAATTATTGTCTGTGGAAGGGCCATAGGGTTAATATAAAAGCAGTATGAATGATATACATGTTGGTCCAGTATTGCTTGAATAACTAAAATCTGTATTCCATTTAAACAAAAGCGAAACGTTTCCAGGTCATTAATGCCTGTTGGAAGAACGGTCATATTCCGGAGTATTGGAAGACTGCAGTTGTTATTCCGTTATTTAAAAATGTGACCGCAGGTATTGCATTAACTATTGAGAAATCACTCTTCTCAACTAGAGATATATGGTATACGCAGAATTATGGCAAAAATATTACATGCATTTAGCAGAAACTTTTCTTGGTGAAGACCAAAACATGGGAAAGGTCTTCCAGTATTTTTTCTGTTTGCCAGGTAATTGGGAAACGTCGAGAATACAATCGTTTTCCTTACATCGCTTTTATAGATTACCAGGAAGCGTTTGAGACGGTCAACAGAATAAATTTTGTGGTAAATAATGGAGAAATGTCTCACACCTCAACATAGTGGCATAACTAGGAACCGCTTCTGCCGGGGAGAGGGGATGAGACTAGTTTCCGGGAGGTGATGAGATTATCTTCTGGAGGGATGGGCTTCTGGGATTAGCTTGAAGGTTGAACTCCCAGTGTTCCTCAGGACAAATAAGATATTCAAGATTCTTCTCATATAATTATTTGCACAATTATTTATAAGCCTTATTTTAATACACGCAGCTTAGAAATGGGCCTACGTTAGGTGATTGTAGAGTTTCACTGTAGCTCTGGAGGGGATTGGTCCCCTTGACCAATCCTTATTAGCGAATACGTCACTTCCCAACACCTAATAAGGTCAGTTCATAGTCGACAAGTAACAACAATAAAATAAGCAGCAAGCCAAAATTCCTGAGTCGTCTCTCTCTCTCTCTCTCTCTGTCTCGCGCGCGCGCGCGCGCGCGCATGTGTGTGTTTAGTTACGTCCGTTATAATTTTTAAGTACGATAAATCTCTGATTTCACTGCCACCCCGTTGACTCTACCTCACTTCAATAGACAGCAGGGGCGTATTTACGGTGGGGGCGAATGGAACCGTTCCCCCCTCCAGAGGGCCGATAAAGTTGACAATTTTTTTTTAATCTCTTAATATTTTTAGGCTGTTTTATTATGTTCTCAGCTGTGTACGCTAATACAGTAGTAACTACTTTTTAAATATACAAACAGGTTTATTACGCAGAATTAGCATGTGCGTTTGAAATATGAAAAATAGGAAAAAGTAATTCAGTCAGTAGCCTATCTTGTAAACTGTGTTTCAATAACGCGTTTTTTTTTATTGTGTTACTACCGTTTACATTGATGGGACTGATTTCAGTATGTTTTTTCTTTTGAATGAAGCTGACCCGACTCCGAACCCCCCCCCAGGCCAAATTCTACATACGCCACTGATATAGGCCTACAGAAGGCCTAATGAGTTATGGCAACCGCGGCTTTTAATCATTGCTGTCTGGTTTTGTTTACTACGAAACCATTTTCGCTTCATTATGTAAAACGTTTCTAACCTAATTCACGAGAATTGTGCGATGATAGTCGATTGTTTATTATAATTTATTGGCGTGAGTTTTTTGTAGCGCTGTCTCAGAAAAAGGAATACCAGATAACCGCCACACTACTGGGCATAAACGTTAGCGTATCGCATAATGTTTACAAATAAAACACACTCTACAACATATTTTATTGTTTTAAATTCATGCTTTCAGTATCCAAGCCACTTATACGCATAGGCTATGAATAGAATAAAATTTACCTCTTTTATCCGTCTAGTGGCTTTTTTTTTTATATTTCACTACGCGTTTCTGGACATATGTTCCATCTTCAGGCGTAATCCATCAGTAAAATTCGTCAGATAATTAAAACAATTTCCGTATAATTTACACACATGTCGTGAATACATTTTATATTTATTACACACATGTCATATATTTTATACTTATTTACGACATGTGTGTAAATTATACGTAATTTGTTTTAGTTATGTGACGAACTTTACTGAGGGATTACACTTGAAGATGAGACATATGTCCAGAAACGCGTAGTGAAATATAAAAAAAATAAAAGCCACTAGACGGATAAAAGAGGTAAATTTTATTCTATTCATATATTTTATTGTATCCGTACGTATTTGTATAAACATGATGACACAATTGTATATTCAACTGATGTGCATACTGTATACTGTTAGGCCTATATGTGAGGTCAGTCGGGAGATACAGTAAGTGCCGAGACAGCGCAGATACGGCCAGCCAGCATTTCGCACACAGGTAGGTCCGAGCCTGTGTCGGCACAAACCCTCCTAATGACAGGGCCACAACTCACACACAAACTTAGTGGCGCAGACAAAAAACGTCAACGACTCACACACGGGACGGGAATCTCCGTATGTAACCTTTATTGCCATCCGTCTAATCATCACAAAACCAGTGCCATTTCTATAATCATTGTCATTTCGACGTTTCCGTTTCCGTTCCAACACGGTATGTCTTGTGGTGTGTCGCACGCTTGTGTGTGTGTGAGTGTGAGCGCTGTGCATTATGTCTTAAAAGTTCTTGTGATCTTCTGCCCCTGCCGCTGCTTAGCGTTAGTAAGCCGCTAGGAAAGAAAACTGAACAAGCAGAGTTTCTCTTAATCTGAATAGCTTTATTATATACAACAGCTTTAAAAGATTAACACTAACACTATATGAATATTAATATCAGTGACGTATCTAGACCACTGGAGGCGCGGGGCGGATTTCTTTCTGAGGCCCCCTTCCCGTAACACGGGTGTTTATAATCCAATTTATCTTTAAGTAATACATAGCAAAAACACTTTACTGTTAGTCTATATATGTATTGTCTAATTACTGTTTAATACACCTAGTTAGGAAACTTTATAAAAAGCTGTAGTAATGTTTGAAATAAAATCCACTTTCATATTGTAAATACAAAGTTTAAAGAAATAATAGAAGTAGTATTATTTGTAGACTGCATTAAATTTATCATTACTGCAAACAATACTTGGAATTTTTTTCAAGTCAGTTAGAGGTTTTAGTGCAAATAAGGTGAACTTTCTAAAATTGCCGTTTTCTAGTTTTGGCCTCGGAAAACTCTAATAACTGTCCCGATTTCCGCACTTCGAATTTTCCAATGTTCGGTAAAAAAATTCTGATAAGATAATTTTGAAATAAATTGTTGGTCTCCTGAAATGTTAAATATTGTTCACTGGTGTAATCTCTTTTTGCGTAGGCCTACACGTTATCGGCCGGTATTTCATTTCGCCGCCGTTTACGTTTTCATACCGAGGCACGGCCTTCTTGAGTCGCTGCCGCTGCCGTTGCCGTCCGTACTGTTAGGGGTTCAATTTGCAACTTCCGACTGAGTGGTGAGGCATTGACGCTAGGTACAACTGACGCTTCTTTTTTAGTATGAATATATTTCTAATAATAAACGTACCATTATGTTTTTTAATATCTGTAAACACTTTATGAGGTAGGGTTGTAAGGTAGATTTCAAAATAGTATGAAAAAATCTTCGGAATCGATCGATTAAATCCTAGACCTCTCCTTGTGTTGCGTTTCTGGAGGTAACAACAGAACATTTGCAAATAAATAAAAAAATTACCAATAAAATTTAATTTTCCAAATCTGGAGTCCCTCTACTAAGGGACCGGTCCGCCCCCTCCGCCCCCTCCGCCCCACCCTTAGTCCGCTACTGATTAACATTACTTATGTTCGAATAGGCCTATACAAGCGCTTACGTCCTGCTCCCTGACCAAGGACGTAGCTCCCAAGGAGAGAGATCAAAAGGGTACAGACTCTCCGAAAAACTGGAAAATGCTCAAAGTTATTATAAAACTTACGGTTAAAAACAGTCAATATCATATCATAAAGAAAAATTGGATTCAGGATAATCATAAGTTACCTACGTTATGTACATTTTTAGTGGAGTCACGATAGGCCTACAGGGTCCCGTTAAGCAAATTTTGTTTTCAAGAAGCACAGTTTAGAAACATAAGGTCGATTTAACTTTTTAAACTTAAATGACAACAAAAATGATTTAACATTGCGACATGCTTTATAGACTTTTGTAGTAGGAACTGTGTCATTTATTAGGCCTATAGGGATTGAATAAGTCAAATTCAAATTCAAATATTAATATTCATAATTGTTTATTCAAGACTGAAAATAGGACGTAAATGTTTCTTTTGTTCTGTTTTAACGTTTTCTTTAATTCAGTCGTTCCAGGATGTCCTGAAACCCGAGTTTAGAATCCTCATTTCTATCTTTATCCGGATGAAAATATGGACTCCCCCCCAAAAAGGAAAACTCCTCCCTCTCTACAGGAAAGGGAAACAAAACACTTCGAGGCAACAAACTAATAAGAACAAAAATAATGATTAATAATCAAATTCTAGAAAATGTGAGCCATTTTAATTATTTAGGAAATGAGATTGGTTATGACAGGAATTCTGATATTGATTTTAAGTTATATAAGTTCCAAACGATTGTGGGAAAATCAACCGTATTCTTAGAAACAAGGTACAGTATGTTAACAAACAAAATTAAAGTTCTACAAAATTATGGCAGTACTATCCTATGGACAACAACCAAGAAGCAAGACAGTAAAATACAGGCCGCGGAAACAGCGTTCTTAAGAGGAGTTAAAAGGTGCTTTAAACTTGGCCGTACAAAGAACGAGGCTATAACAGAAGAGTTACAAGTTTTTAACTTGAATGAAAAATTAAAAGATTACAAACAACGGTGGAAAAACACTTAGAAAGAATGTCAGATTCCAGGCTAGCCAAACAAGTCTGGAAATACAAACCTATAGGACACAGGCGTGTGGGTAGACCCAGGGAGAGATGGCTGGAGGATCTTTGAAGGAGGAACAGACAGCTCCTTGCCTATGCCGTGGTGTGAAGACGATGATGATGATGACTTACCGAAAAAAGTATTTAAACACGCACACACGCACACACACACACACACATATTACAAGAGCGCGCACGAGTGATAAAAAGTAGGGTGTCCAGAAGAGGTACATTGTTCTATGAGAAAGTAAAACATGGTACCAAGTTCAACGGGCATGTCATCAGGGCCATAGTAAACGTATCATTTGTTCAGACAATAAAGCCGTCAAACAGACAATTATTGTTGAGTTCGCACCCCTGTATACAAAAGGCAAGCAAGTGCACCCCGTTGTAATAATAAACGAGTAGAAAAAAAAAACTCGTCGATAATGCATCATATGCGAAACTATGACGGCCGTTGCTTCCCCGGAGACCCATGCCGTCATACTGGAAACGTGTATTAATATTTTAAAACTTCCTAATCGTTTAGTTATTTTGTTGCTTTATCTCGTAAAAACAGTATGTACACTTTGTGTAGTATTACTGAGAGTAAAATTTAAACTCATTTAGTAAGGAAAAATCTCGAGGAAAATTATTAAACTTATTTCTGGAAAAAAACGCCATTTCTGGGGTAGACGTTACACTAAGATGTCCAGAACTTTACCCCGTATAATTTAAAGGTTTATTTTACAGACAGATGTAATATTCTTTTGTTTCCACAAATTAAAATGAAGTACAGTTTGTTGATATTTCACTTAAACTAGTTTCACATTGTGGATAATTCATTTGATAAGTTCAGATACCTGGGTAACATGAGAGATAATGAAGGGTCAATAAACACGATAATACATGATAGGATACACATAGGTAATAGGGCATACTATCCCAATAGCAGACTATTGAGAAACAAACTCATTAGTTGCGACACAAAAATAAAAGTATATAAGACAGTTATCAGAGCAGTTGTTACTTATGGAGGTGAGACATGGACATTGACAAAAAAGAAACAAGTAACACTAAGAAGGTTCGAAAGAAAGATCTAAGACGTGTTTATGGCGATGTTAAATAAGATGACAAATGGAGAATAAAAAATCACGAGGAGATAGATGAGTTATCGAATCATGAGGACATTGTAAGATTTATACAGGCTCAACGAATATACAATGGCTAGGCCACCTAGAACGGATGAATGATCAACGTATGCCAAAGAAAATCTTGAGGCCGCAAGTGTATAGAAGCAGGAAGAGTGGCTGACCTAGGATAAGATGCTTGGATGATGTGCTAGAAAAATGGATGTGCTGGATTACAATAAGATGGAATTGTCAGGAGACTTTGGAGAAGATTGTTGTTGTAAGCTAGGGCTCACGTTGTGAAATGCTGAAGAAGAAGTTTCACATTGTAGAAGACGTCACCTTCAATGCCAGAAATATTTAGTTTTTCTGAAAAATTTATTCATTTCATTTATAATAAATTCACTTTAGATATTTAACTTTTAGGTGACAATCTCCCCCCCCTACTAAAAATATCCATAATCGCTTAAAGTAGGACTATTTCTAAGCCAGTTCTGTATGTTAAAATAGGACTTATAAACAATTGTAGAAATAACAGCAATTACAATATTTGTAAATTTATAAAGTAAAGTTACAGTTTTCTTAATAACGACAGTTACTTAACATTTGGTAAATAACGGACGTATTTTTAACTTTAAAAACAACTACACATGCGCCAGAAAACGAAGGCGACCCTGTGAATCTACTTGTATCTTTTTCACCCAGACACGCTACGCAATGACTCCTCTAGTCTAATACCTCTATGGTTTGAACCGTCGTCTTTGCACGGGTAAACTAGCAGTTTCTTTAATTTAATTTGAAAAAATTAGAAGATTTTATTGCTGAATTTAACATGGCGTGCTTAAAACATTCTTGGGACAAAACCGCCAACTAAAGTGTGAAGGGGTAATAAAACCGACTTTTTAAAAATATCTTCAGGAAGAGACACTCACTATAGATTTATTAAGAATGCAAATTCAGAGTTAAAGCAATTCTTAATGTCATGAGATTTATTAACTTTAATAATTCAGAGTTAAAAATAGCTTCAGAAAGAGTCTTCACTATATCTTGACTATAGATTTATTAAGAATGCAAATTCAGAGTTAAAGCAATTCTTAATGTCATGAGATTTATTAACTGTAATTTGAATAATCATTAATCAACATAATTATTTTCAAATCAGCGCTTTACCCAGTTTTTCAACCATTATACTTTACGTCTGTTTACTCAAACCCTTGGAGACGCAAAAAATTTTGTAAATTGTAGACGTCAGACGTGAAAATTTAGACGTTAACAAAAAAAAAGAACATGAAACACCAAGAAGGTCTGAAAGAAAGACGTGTTTATGGTCCAGGTAAAGAAGATGACGAATGGAGAATAAGAAATAACCACAAGATAGATGAGCTGTTGAATCATGAGAACATTGTAAGATTCATAAAGGTTCAGCGAATACAATGGCTATGTCACCTAGAGCGGATGGATGATCAGCGTATGCCAAAGAAAATCCTGAGGACAAAAGTTTCTAAAAGCAGAAAGATAGGCCAACCAAGGATAAGATGGTTGGACAATTGTAGAAGATCTTAGAAGAATGGATGTGAGGATTTGCACTGAGATGGCAATGGACAATAGACTTTGGAGAAGATTGGTGTTGGAAGCCACGGTTGGGCTGTAGTGCTGAAGAAGAAAAAGAAGAAGAAGAAGAAGAAGAAGAAGAAGAAGAAGAAGAAGAAGAAGAAGAAGAAGAAGAAGAAGAAGAAGAAGAAGAAGAAGAAGAAGAAGAAGAGGAGGAGGAGGAGGAGGAGGAGGAGGAGGAGGAGGAGGAGGAGGAGGAGGAGATTTATAAAGTTAAATAGGAACAATCCTTAATTTCGCATTTGTCCTGATTTAAAATAGACCAAGCTTCAAGCTAGGTGTCTTCCCCACCAGGAGCAGCTTTCAGCCTAGCTACGCCACTGAAACTGTAGATGAGTTGTTACGACACCAAACACACAACTGGTCTCGTAACAACTCTACAATTGTCGTGATGATGAGAATAAAAATTGTCGAAACAAATGGTTTAGAAATCGAATCTACTCATTGATCAAAACTTACAATACCTTTCTTCGGTTAAAAATATCGATGATGTTTCAAGTTTGCTGTTGCGAATAACTACATGGCTTTCAAGCAACAGCATAACGCTACAATTGCTAAGTAAGATAATTAAAACTAAACACCTGATTTGTTATTGGTAGACTGAATAAATTTTACACAACATAATACATATTGAATAAATTTTACACAGAATAATACAATTAGACTGAATCGTTTTGATAATTTATTAATTAACTTTTATAAATCCGTCCGGCTTATTCCTGTGATGAGCGTAGGTGTCGTTTCCCTATCAGAGGTAACCAGCCTCCGGGGTGATGAGGCTGCCACCTTAAGGCTTCCCAACGTGTTTTCTGTTGAGGTTATCTCCCTTAGCCTTTGGGGATTCCTCCAGGCCACAAGGCGGTGGTTTTGTAATTTTTTCAAGGTTTTCTTCCTCTACCCTGTGACGAACCAACGCCGGACTGCAAGGCAGCTGCTAAGAAATTAGAATGAAAAAGGAAGACACCCTAGCCCTCGAGTACTAACCCTCTAATAGCGTCGGGGTCAGAAAAGAACAAGAGTCAGTCAAGAGAGACTAGACAGAAGTATTAAAAGTAAGAGATCTCTTCCAAGACAAGTTGAAGCAAAGTGAGAATCCAGTTAGGGCACATCGGGATTGCCAAACCCGTAGCCACAGGATGTGGACCCCAGAGATCCACATGTGGACACGAGCTGAGGTGCTTCGCTTCCTATAATGAATTAAAAATAAAAATACAGCTTTTGAAGAAAAAAGGACATATATATAAGTATACGTGCTGTGCGAGAGGGCAAAGATCAATAATATATTATATTATAGTCGATAAGTAATCGAGCGCACATGCATATGACGTTAGTTTTTAGAAGTAGTGACATATGTTCTGATCACTTTTTAGTAACTGGAAAGATAGCTTTACTGTCGAGGTGGAAAAATAGTTCTAATCTAAAAGTCATAAACCACCCGAAGAAGTATTCAAGGTATATTTATTACAAGGCAAAAGTGTTAGGAATTTATACCAAAATAGGCTTAATCAGAAGCGAGAATATAGATTAAAGTGTTGCAGTTATTCGGCCCCCTTCACCGAATGCAACAGCCGGTTAATAACGAATTGAGTAAAATAAATTAAATAGTCGCGCTACGGAATTGTACCCGTACTTTGGCCGACGCCTCTCCCCGTCCCTTTTCTAGTAAAGTTTTCGCTAGACAAGTTGGGTCAGCCGACTAGCAGAAACCGCTGTGAACAGAGTTCCCCGTTCGTCTCCCGGTCGGCACCTTAGTTTGTAGCCTCTTTTACCAAGGTATTTATAATTATATCAGTCACTGTGGATCAGTACTAGTAACACATTATATTTGTTTCTCATTTTTGTAAAAAGAATCATGTGTATTTTATGTGAAAAATTGCAATTTGTAACAGACCATGATGTAACATGTTCGTAACTGTAAGCCTCTTAACTGAAACCAATTCCAGCCAGTCAGATTATAGAAAAAGAAATATATAATTTTTTTAATGTTAATTTCAATGTTGTTATATAATTTGAGCCGTAATTTGTAATTATAATAACTGTAATTTTGTAAATGGCGATCAGGTATTATGTAATTGAATGTGCGAGTACAGTAGCTGTTAACCCGTACTAAAAGTTCTGGAATTTGCAGTGTAAACTTGGTTCCACGAACGGGGCCAGAAACTCCAGGACCTGAATTGTTCACTTCACTTACGAGGACGCGTTCTGCAGGCAGCGCAGAAACATGAATCTATAACGGACGTACGCATGCCGGAGCAGCGACGAACTCGACGACGCTAAACACCTTGTCCAGTTTCAAGTAACAATGTTTCTTTAGTCCAGTGATACTTCAAAGTTCCAGAACACTAGTATAAAGGAAACGCGAAGTAATTTGCTCCCTTAGAGCGACATGAACTTACGTATTTTACAGAGACTTTGTAGTATAAAAAACTGTTTAAAAAAAATGAATTAACAGATCGTAACATGCCTGTTGCGCAGAATTTAAACTGTAAACTGATATTGATTCATTTGGCTGATTTATTCTAATTAATTCGAATCAGCGTTTAATTTACTCCGCAAATCGACACTTAGTAACCAATTTATTCTGGACCTAATTTATTCAGTATTCATGTTATTCAGTTTTCAACTTATTCAAAACTTAACTTATTCAATGTCTAATTAATCAGTTACTAATCCTTAATTTCTGGCTGACTCATAATTAAACAAGATCTGTAACCCCTCTTTCAATTTTTATGCTTTATAAAAAAAACCCTTTTTTTTTTTTTGAAAGAGGGACCACCAGTTATTTAAAACTAGGCGGAAGGCCTCTAAAACTCGGTCGGTAAACAGCAATAACAATCTTTTCTTAACCTTCTTAATTTCCATAATTCATGTTACATATTTATATATTAATTCCAATTCAATTCCCATTATTTGTTAATACATCTTAATTCAGAAAATTTCAATATCTTCTGTAAGTGCAATTATAACAATAGTCTCGATAAATAAATAAATCTCAATATATCAATAAAGCAATTTCAATTATAACATGTAATCATCATTCCTTCAAAGTGCACAGAATCGCAACCCAAATTCGGCCCACCAGATAGCGTGCACTGCCGGACAGTGCCATACAGATATCGCCTCGCTCACTGACATTGATAACTAATCGAATTTATTATTGAAAAAATAGAATTTGTATTTCCTCGAACGCCGGCAAACCCGGCACAGATCAAGAGGCTAATTTTGTTTTAAAGTCAATAAACTCATTTTTTAACTCTGCTCACTAGCTGCTAGTACCTTTTTTTACGCTCCAGTCTCCTTATATTTTAGTTAATTATCATGAGCATTTTAGAGGTACTTTATATTCATAATGAACTATAGGTGGTAGCAAGCATTAAGATTATTGTGGTGTATTGCGCTAAATTATTGTAGTATATTAAGATATTTCTAGTGTATATTGTATGTCCACGTTTTTGGGGCCCAGCATTGCATAAGCGTGCTACATAAGTGGCAGCTTATAAAAGCGTGATATAAAAGGAAGAAGGTATTGACGCAGAGTGGGAAACGATTAAGAGTTAAAGGATGCACCCTAAGAAATCACATAAGAAATGCAGACATAAAGCAAAAGTTGAATATATACTCGATAAACGATAAAATTAAACAAAATAAAGAAAACTGGATACCACACATAATTAGAATGGGTGACTCGAGAATACCTAAAAAGATAATCCAGTATAAGCCTTTTGGAGAACGAGATGAGACAGACCAAGAAAACGGTGGCTGTGAAGACGGAACAGGCTCCAAACCTAATCCTTAAAATGAAGAAGAAGAAGAAGAAGAAGAAGAAGAAGAAGAAGAAGAAGAAGAAGAAGAAGAAGAAGAAGAGAGAGGAGGAGGAGGAGGAGGAGGAGGAGGAGGAGGAGGAGGAGGAGGAGGAGGAGAAGAAGAAGAAGAAGAAGAAGAAGAAGAAGAAGAAGAAGAAGAAGAAGAAGAAGAAGAAGAAGAAGAAGAAGAAGAAGAAGAAGAAGAAGAAGATTTATAAAGTTAAAGAGAATGCGAAATAATTGTCACGCGATTGTGCAAGTTAGATGGACAAACGTTTTGAAGCGGAAATCTCAAATTTTACACATGTGTCTGAAAAAATGATATCAGTCATCGTGCAAACGCGTAAGTCGGCAAGTAGTTTTGTGTGTGTGTGTGTGTGTGTGTGTGTGTGTGTGTTTGTTTGTGTGTGCGGTTGATTAAAACCTTAGGACTGCTTTCACCGCTGGTGTCGGCGTGGGAGACTTACCAAACTAACAAGGTAATAATCACTACCAATTTTTGTATTTCCGGTACAATTTCGAAGCCGTTCGTGACATGTGTTATTACGCGTTTGTTTCACTCTCTCTCTCTCTCTCTCTCTCTTTTTCTTTCTTCTTCTTCTTCTTCTTCTTCTTCTTCTTCTTCTTCTTCTTCTTCTTCTTCTTCTCCTTGTTCTTATAATATGAAAACAATAATGTCACGGCTTTTTATGTCCACAACCTTATCGTTGTCTCTCCCCGATTATAATTTGGTTTTACTGACTGCGTTGGTCTGTCTCCGCAAGCACCCACCCCTTCATCTACCTTATGTTCAGAAAGTCTGATACAGCGTAGTTTTGTTTCTGATAGGTTGTACAATTCTTGCGTTACTGGAGCGTGTAGGCTGCCTGACAGACCCAAATACTATGAACTGTAACTCCGATCGTTACGGCTCTCTGTGATCAGTTACATATTTTATTTGGATATAAAAGTACACACAATAAGCTGATTTGATATAATGAACATATACAACACACCTGTAGAATTATATTTCAGAACATTATAAAATAGTTGGTAAGGGATTCTGTCAGTTGTTAAAGAATTGGAACGGTTAACAATTGTTAAAGATTTTGCCAGTTGTCAAAATGTTAGATTTAAATTTTTTTTAAAGGTGTTAAAGTGACTACAGTTGTGTAAAATGCTGACTGATGGCGACAATCAGCTTACAGAATGGCGCGTATGTGTAAGGTATTTTAATTATTCATAATACGACAATATTTTTTTGGAGGCACAATAACTGTTAGTATGAGTTTTTTTAGTAAAAAAGCTATTTTGAGCCATACAATTGGTTATATAGTGTTTTCTGACTTCTTGGACATGATAAACTTTGTTATTAGAAGATTGGCTCGCCGGGTTGTAAGGCCGTGTTCTAGAGTTGTTGGTTGCACACGTTTCGCTCGTACCTTCGTTATAATATCGGGAACCTGGTTAATTGGCTCAGGTCAATCAAACCCAGGCTGCCATAATCTTAACAAACTCATAAATAACTGAAAAGTAAACAAATGTTAAATAGGATCCCGTGAATTGAGGAATATTGACAGGGGTTTGTAGATTTATTCACTCACCTTTTTGGACCATGACATCTCTTTATTACATTTTTGTTTTAACATCTGCGAAGAAATTTAGTAATGAGTATATTAAAAATAAAACAATTTGCACCTCTTGTACAAATAGAACTAGAGTAATTAATGAGTTAAAATAGCTTGTACTCCCCTCGGATCCGAGTAGTTTGTTTCAGTATATGATATTAAAATTATAATCTTTATTTTGTGCCATCTGAAGAATGGGCTTATTTAACTTTAACGTGTTATATTCATAAAAGCCTTAAACTTAACACATATTATTACTAAGCATGAAATTACAATTTTATGGTAATTAAGTCAGTCTTTCGTGTTTTACTTTACTTTCGTTGGTTAATTAAAGTGTCTATCATGTATTATTTTAAGTTAAGTTCTGAACCACGGAAGTTGAACTTCCGTGTCACCTGTGTGTAGCATCGTCGGCGAATCGGCGCTTCTATCGGTTGTGCAGGGTGTCTTGGAGATATTCTGGCTATCGTGTTTTGGTGAAATCTGCTGTCATTCCTAAAGATGAGTCGTCTGTTGGGTCTGTAGATTCTTGTGGTAGGTTTTGGGTTGTAACTTTCACTGGTATTCACATTGTTGTGCCGCACATATTACTCACGGTAAACAGTTACATGTTAAAAGTTTAACATCACATTTAGGTGATGTTAGTTTGTTACAGAGATGTCATTGTCATACACTCACGTCATTTTCGACATTTTTACATCATCCGGCTATCTCACACAAGCTTCTCCACGTTTATAGGTTTTTATATTGACTACATACTTTTGTACGCTGTATCAGCAGCGGCGCCTGAGATACAACTGAACTGGCTAACTATAGGGGTGAAGAGGCTGTCCGCGCGCGGGTAGCTTCTTAGCGTAAAAGTAGTTCTCACTTATTATTAATTATTTTCCTTTAATTCGATTACAACTTAATGACATCGCTCTTTACATTGATTACTCTTTTATGTGACTAGGGGTAGTTACGGATTTATTTAGTTTCTCAAATCTAATTTTATTAACTGCTACATTGGCAAATCGGCAGGTTACTACCAGTTTGGGGCATGGAGAAGGGTTCATTCGTACCTTATTAAAGCTAATATTAGTATTATAAAATTTTTTTTATTTTTGTGGGATTTAGGCTTATTAAATCGTCACAGACGGCCATTGGTTGCTGACTGCTATGTAACTTGGACACTGTAACAGCCTTTGTTCAAACTTCGTGCACTGAAGATAGCCGTCGAAGGTACCACCGAAACGTCTGCAACCAACAACTCTAGAACACGGCCAAACAAAGGCCTATTGATTTTGGTGAAGATCGGTTACGGTGAAAGGGTAGTTTACCTGCATCGTTTTATGTTTTAACAAGAGTAAAGTACTTAATTTTGATAAATAAAGTATTCTGAAAAGAAGTTCATAATAATCCACTGTAGAAACGTAGATGAAATATCTATAAATGAAGAGGCTAGTTGAAGGGGGTGGGGGTAATTTTCTTTAAATGAAAATGATAGTTGAAGGGGAGGGGATAATTTTTATTTATATGTCATGTGTATATGTTATCGGCAACAAAGAAGTAGTTTGTTGTTAAAATTCCTTCCCGGGCTGTTTGGCCGTGGTCCAATGTTTTCTACAAAACCAGACGTTTCGGCAGTGCTATCGACTGTCATCATCAGAGAAAATCGAGTGCGCTAACATGAGGTGGTATAGGTTAGTGACTACAGTACTGTGGTTAAGGCTGAAGAAAGAAGTAGAAAGAATTTATATTGAAACTCTTTAGTTAGTTTCTTCAATTAGCTTCTATTGAAATATTTCATTTTGAAAATGGTTTTAAATATAAATCGTAGAACATGGAAGTCATGTATGGTTCTCCATACCGATATTGAATAATATTCTTCTTGTTACAACGCTTACTCACATAATATCGTTGTTAATATGAATTTAATACCAGCTGAAAGTATAAATTGATAATAAATTGGCGTCCGTAAGCACTTGTCGAGCAGGGTGTAAATGTCGTAATAGATGAGGAGGCTACTTCATCATGAGTTGTCAACAGTTAAGCGTTGCCATGGAAACCGGCTGAACCAATTCAATGTCCACACTAGCCAATAAACTGATGCGACGCTGGCATCTTGTAGACAGATCACACAGCTTAATCGCAGACCCAATACCCACCGACTACTCCGTAAATCCGTATTTGGGGATTGTTTAATATAATCAAGTGTTAGCGTCTACAGAATTGATTGGGGGATAAACTTAAATGATGAAACAATAAATGAAACTACTATATAACAGCTTCTTACGAAGAACCTCATTTGTTCTAATACGTTATTATAAAATATTTCGTGTGTGTGTGCGTGCAGGCGTTTTACTGTTTCTACACATAGCCTAATATGTTTCTACATTTTTAGCTTAGATAAAAATTCAGTCATGAGATTAACGCAGAGAATTGTTGTTCGCAAGCACAAACGCATTTGCTAGATTTTAGTGAAATGTTCAGGCATTTAATGTGTGTGTGTGTGTGTGTGTGTGTGTGTGTGTGTGTGTGTGTGTGTGTGTGTGTGTGTGTGTGTGTGTGTGTGTGTGTGTGTGTGTGTGTGTGTGTGTGTGTGTGTGTGTGTGTGTGTGTGTGTGTGTGTGTGTGTGTGTGTGTGTGTGTGTGTGTGTGTGTGTGTGTTTGTGTGTGTGTGTGTGTGTGAGAGAGAGAGATTACTGTCTTTAAAGTGGCTGAAATCAGTCCCATTAAGTAAACGGTAATAACACAATGAGAATACTCGTTATTGAAACATTGTTTAAGAGATACTTATTGACTTTCCTACATTCCATATTTAAAACGCATACGCTAATACTGTGTAATAAATCTACTTGCATATTTAAAAGAAATTTACTACTATATTAGCGTACACAGCTGAAAAAATAAGAAATTATTAAAATTCGTCAACGTTTATGGTCTCCTTTGGGGGTCCGGTCGTGTTCGTCCCCCCATAAATACGCCCCTGCTGAAGAGATGCTGGTAGTGTTTGAAAGGTGGCGTACAAAGCAATAAATATGACTAGCTCAGGAAAGACGGGACCTGGAAAATTCTATTTCAACAATAACTGAGATTCGTGTAAGAATATATTGTAAAGCTTATAGATAATCAAAGAAGGCTACAACATACCGCGCGCGTGGAAAGAATAGCTGAAATGAAAGTTTTTCGAAGAGTTATGATAGATGACTACACGCTGAAGCAAAGGTATGCGTAAACACAACGGGAGGATGATAATAAAAAGAGATGCAATGACGAGAACATGGTAATATAACGTTTGCTGGAGCTAGCTAATCCTCCACCAGTACACAATACACTCCTAGCCAACGCCACGTAGAACACAATAAGCCTATATGATCTATTAGGCCCACAAAACAGATACATCTTGTCAGAATAACCGTTTACTTCACTGTTCAATACCACGCCTGATGCTCGACATCTCTAGCGTCCCCAGCTGCAAGCTGCACGACGTTACCGCAGTTACACAAACAACAAGCAGTGTTACCCCTCAACCTGTGTCTCCTTACCCTGTAGGCATACACACAACACGCTCCACGAAATCAAACAAACATATCTCTTTCCCTTCAGTGGGTCCTACTCGTCACCCGGCACGCACAGGCTTCAGTGATCCCCAAAAACATTACCGACTGACTGAAGGGGAGATTGTGTCCAGAACAAGCCAAGACTCGTCTTCAGAGATTATCAAATATCACGAAAAAAATTATCAAATGGTTGAGAGGGGAAAGAAGGTTGAGGGAGGTAAAGCTCAGTCAGAGTAATGATACCGCTCAAAAAAGAAAGAAATCCATAAAATTTTCACAATTATTAACCACATCTCATGAAACATCTCATGAGAAATGAACAGAGATTTTACTTATTGCAGACTATACTACAGGGAAAAATACTTGGAAAGAGAGGAATTGGGCGACCTAGAATATCATGACTGAGAAATTTAAGGACCTGGTTTGGCATGAATACAACTGACTTATTTCGTGCAGCAGTGCAGAAAGTTAAAATAGTCTATATGATATCCAACATCCGAAATCCGAAACGGATAGAAACTAACAGAAGAAGAAGATTAACCACAATATCTGTCCTGGTTTCCGAGGCTGCTGTTGGAATTGTTGAGTTGTTGATTGAGACCACCGTATACGGCAACCAACTCTATGCCGGCTAGATTTTTTATCGACCTTCTCTACTCTAGATTCGTCGTGCTCTGTTATAGTACCGCCTCGAAAAGGGTGTGGCTTTTCACCACGCACGACGGTCTTGAATAGGTAGAGGCTCTGGTCCAAACGGCTCTTTCCGCATATCCTTCTCCTGGATGTGGAAACATCCTCAGGTCCCTCTTAAGGAAATGAAGAGATAAGAAGTGATTTAGAAATTTTTGAAATGATAAAAGAATATAGAAGAAAATGGATTCAACACATCAATAGAATGGAAGAATGTAGAATACCGAAGAATGCGAAAGATTACAAACCTAGAGGTAGAAGAAAATTTGGTAGACTTAAGAAAAGGTAGACTGTGGAATAGGAACAGGCTGCTAAAGCCTAAAACCGTTAAGAAGATGATAACGATTAACCACAATAATAATTATTTCAATGATAATGACGGTGTTTTTCTAATGATTCTTAATTTCAAATGACTGGACTTATTCCCGCGAATAACGGTCTCAATAACCATAGAGAAAAATGTTTTTGAATTTGATTATGCGATACGTATATGTGTGCACGCGCCCGTGCTAAATTAATACGGCACTGGTATTTCTTCGTAACTGCACAAAGAGATTATGTGTGCGTGTTTGAACAAAGAAACCGCACGCTATCGAGTGACCGCAGTCACGGATCTTTATTATTCAAATCGCTGCTATTCTTCTGCTTTTCCATATTTCCAGCGCTACTGTATTAAAGTGCCTTACTCATTTATTTTTATGTAATTTAATGCTAGTTAATGTTAGGTTACAAAACTTTCCGATATATGAATCTGAAAAGTATAAAACATATTCGCAAATGAATATACAAGTGTTACGTTGTTATTGTTGTTGTTGATGGTGCTGTTGTTTTATTATATTCTCCTTCTTCTTCTATTTGGGAGTGGGGAATCGTCTGTAACAGTCTCAAAGCAATTACATTCACATGCATCCATCCGACTTATTCCGTTGAGAATTTCGAGTATGAAAAAAATTCCTCTGAGGACGCTACCAGCGTTCTGTAGAATAAGACCAGAAGTAGGAGTGCTACTCTTGAGCCTCTGGTCCTGTTCTGGGTTTCAGTCGGAGACCACATATCTTAGGTTCTTCCACCTCTAGGACCGTTGACCGTTTGCCACGATTAACCCTGCCCGGGCCCTTACCGGGTAGCATGAAAAATAGAAAAGAAGAGAACAAGAATTACAAAGTACAATCGTGTTACTTTAAGGTGGCCGCTTCATAGCTGCGCGAAAAGTGAAGGTAGTGGGGAGACTCACTGTGCTGAGTTGTAACACATCTCAAAAACGTCCGTCTTACTGTTGCTACAGCCGGCTTTATGGGTGCCGGCTATTTAATTATTAATTATTATTTAATTATTTAACTATTTAATTATTACAACTCGGGTTTTACACATTGTTGACATTTCCGGATTTCATTCAACTAACTACTATTTGTAATTTTACTCAGTATTACTAAAAATTGTATCAAATATGTATTTGTAACACCAGAACAATGTTATTCGTTACATAATGTAAATAACAAATAATTACTAGTATTGGCCGCTTTTCTGTCCTGAATTGTTTTATTTTTCTGAGATATTCAATTATTTTTGCCCTTAACTCTTGACGTTCATTTAATACACTTCTATTATTTCTAATCTTCTTCCATTTAAACCCATAATAACTTTTCTTAAACATGATAAGCTACCTTGAAAGTTTACACTAGACTTTGATGAAGTTTTCGTACCGTAGGATATGTTTTTTGTGTTGAAAATAATAATTAAATGAAATATAGGCCTATACGGTAAATGTTTCACGGTAAATGTTTTTGAAAACGCATCAACACTTACGCATTCAGTTAGATGTGCCGTTACGCTGACAAAAATCAGGGTTCTGCGCATATTACTTTCACCAAGGTTGCCGGCCACCATAAAATACACAAGTAGTACAGTTGAAGTGTGAGAAACAGAAGACTGCCGAGCCTTCTAAACAACACAGCATAGGAGCGAAAATATCAAGAGACGGCTAAGAGGGACCAGATAGCAAATATTAAAGAAAGGGATCTCTCATCAATGGCAAGTTAAAGCAAGATGACAACCAGCTAGAGTACATCCGATGTGCTAAACCCGTATTTACCGGTGTACACACCTGATGCGTTATATATTATTATAATCATCATCATCATCATCATCATCATCGTTGTTATTAGGTTTTGTTGTTGTTGTTGTTGTTGTTGTTGTTGTTAGATTATTTAGTTCTCGTAACATCCCTAAAAGTATTATTTCGTGTCCTGTTCATCGCCTTTTCTATCAGACCTACTCAAGGCACCCATCTCTGACGATACTTCTGTCTATCTGGCTCGTTTAAGCTCCAAGCTCCACTCCCCCACTAATGACTGTACTCTTTACTGTGGAATCGTATATCCTCTTTTTTTATTTATTTTGGAACATTTTTAATCCGCACAAAAGTATTTTTAACTATAAAATAATGTTCTTATCAACGGCGTCTGTCGTGTAGTGGTGTTCTGCAGTACTGTCTGTACTTGCAAAGTGATTAACAGTCGGAAGCAGTGGCGGAGGGGGAAGCTGCTTCCGGGGGATGAGACTTGCTTCTGGAGAAAGATGACATTAGTTTGAAAGTTGGAATCTCTATTTTTCTCAGGACAAATTCAGGATTATTCCACACACAAATTTTATAAATACATTTTACAGACGTTTTACGTTGAGACGTTTACGTGAAGTATGTTGCAAATACGTACGTTATTTACCAAGTGTTGAGCGATTGTCATTATTATAAAAACTCTTACTTTATTAGGTTAATTTCCATATACTGTAATGTCTTTCATTTCTACAATTATAAACCTGGCTTTAACACACTCAACTTGCTTATAAATAGGCCTACGTTAAGTCGTTATTGAATTCGCTTCAATTTTCAATAGATCTGGGCAGGACCCACTATCTCCCCCGTAGTCAGGGACAAACCTAGGGGGATATAAGGGATATATCCTCACTGAAATCCGAAAAAATTTAAAACTGGTCAAGTTTTTTAAAATGTAATTAATTGACTTCCAAGTTTTGTAAATTTTAAAAAATTACTATTTAGGTCAATGACAAGTTTAACTAATCTACAATAATAGGTTTTTATTAAATAATAAATATAACAGATGTTGAAAGGAATGGTCAAAAATGAAAAGAAGTCGGCTTGAAAGAGAGTAGGATACGGTGCGTTTTTCAGCTGGTTACAATAAATAGGGACATTTCTTTTATATTTTAACTCAATCTTACATGTTGATAGCTTCAATCTCAAAGCAAATAATGTGAATGAGTTTTAATTTCTAGTTTCTTAATATTATTTTTCATAATGGACATGGGTTGTTGTAATAAACTCTACCTAGCTCTAAGAAACAAAATATTGTAAAATTAAAAACATACGTTCATTTAAAATGTTTCGTGTTCTTGCGTGTGTTAATCCTACAACACAAGCACACCCAAATTTGCTTCCTTAATTTTAACGTTCTCTTTAAAGTATTTATATTCCACAGAAAGGTGTTATTAGGCTTCCAAGTCAAACTGTATATTATTAATTGATCTTTATGAAATTAGTGAATTACAGCCATTATTACCCATTAGTTTTAATTTTTTGGTACAATTTTCATTATAATATGAGGAAAAAATACTCTAATAAAACGATATGTGGTTGAAAAACATCCCCCCCCCGAAATGAAATCCTAGGTTCGCCCCTGCCCGTAGTTACGCCACTGGTCGAAAGTCTTTTATATAATCATGTGTCGTACTTTTATATAAGTGTCGTACTGTACCGACATTATCTTTGCGCACCAATCAGAAAGTCCCAATATTGTAAAATGACATTATCTTCTTGAGTCAACGTGATCGCGGCGTTGCGACAATTAGTATTCATCAACCGCAGCTTATCAGCTTCAGTAAAGCCGACCCGTCTTATTATTGTCATTTCTGCTATTGGTGTAGCTTGCTTTCAGTAACGTGTACAGAAACTGCTAACAACGTAACTAAATTGGTGGGGGGATAAAAATAATTTCGTCTGAAAAAACAGTTACTTTCATTGTCTCAGTTGCCGGTTTAACTTGATGCATTCCCTCCCAACAAAAATGTTATACTAAGTCTGTTTCTACCAGGCGCGGATCACAGGGTGGATGGAGGAAATCTCCCCCCCCCCAATGGTCACTTTAGGCGAAATTTCTTCGTCGTCTTGTAATTGTAAAATGGCTCTGTGATTATGAATACGATACAAAATTCAGAACGATACAAATTTATTTTATAATATAAATTGTAACTGTAACTTACCACCATGCATGTTAATTTATGCTTCATACGTAACTTAAATGATTAGTGTGTATTTTAAACTGTAAGTGAATATTAAAAAGAACAATTGATATTAAAAAGAACAACTGGAAAACACATATGATTTTATACTTGTACGTTAATCAACTTATTGTGTTGATAATAACACAATATATTTTTATCCTCAATTATTCCTATTATTTAGACTTTAGACCATTAAAGACTTATCCAACTTTTCATATCCCCCTCCTAAACTCTCCCCCCCCTTAAATTCGACTCTCCTTCCCCAAAATTGCTTGCTGGATCCGCCCCTGGTTTCTGCACTAAAAATTTATATTATTAATTTTATACTCAGGTGTACTCAAAATTGTAATGATAACACAAATCTGAACTTTCAGCTTTCACTTCAAACTTATTTGAACTTCATTTTCTTACATTTTAAGTGTTGCGATTTTCCAGTTTTTCGTCGGGTTTGCGAAAATCTGTATAAAACAGAACTGTAAATTGAGGTCTACCAGCAATTTAATGTAGACGCACGAAATTCAGAACTTTTTTTTAATTTTTTTTAACAGTCTTGACTTATCTATTCATCACGTTACAATTACTGTCGTAAAAAATATCATTAAGCAAGAAAGTCATTAACAATGAAAATTATAATCAACGCAGGGGCAGGCAACAACAGCGGAAGAAGAACCATTCTTTTCTTTGTTACTAACAGCGTCACTTTGTTAATCGGCGTGATGAAACTTGGATATTACGTTCTGTAACGATTCGTTACGTTTTCCAGTGACGTCATATGGTTGAACAGCCGGCAATAAAAAGATGGCGGCAAAATGATAACCGCAAGATTACGTGCACGCTTTCTTGTCGAATGACTCGAATCCTTAACATTGAACTCACTTCATAAAGTATTCACAATTATTTTGACCTCTTCACGGTGCTTACCGTTTTGTATCGGCGCAGTTTTTATCCTCGACTGCTCATTCATTGCTCTCTTACTCTCTCCTGTGTACTGAAAATACTTATTCACCTCTCAGAATATACTTTATTCATTAACAGGGTAGGTATGTATGCGTATTTATTAAAAATATTTATTTACATAAAAAAGTGTTATCATTAAAAGAGAGAGTGTGTGTGTGGGGGGGGGCGAGAGTGGCCCAATATAATTTTGAGTGAAGGCTCTTAAAACCGATTACATTTTACTACATACGTCACGTATTTACGAGGCTTAATAAAAAATACTTCATAAAATTTTTGTTTAATTGAAATATTACGATTGCATTCATCTTCTTCTTCTTCTTCTTCTCCTCTTCAAGGATTAGGTAATATAAACCTGTTCCGGCACCCATCTCGTCCTCGAACGACCCACGTCTCTTCTACCAAGAAGAAGACTCTACCAAGAACTGGCTTTATAGTTCAGTGCCGCTTTCGGCAATCGATCCTCTGTCATCCTTTGCAGATGATCCCATCGTTGTTTTCTGTAAATTGAAATAATTTCACTTATGTCCTTTACTTCGAGTTCTGCTCTGATATCTTCATTCCGTATTCTATCTTGCAATGTATAATTAAAAGTAGGTATGTATTTCGAAGAAACTGCATTCAGCACTCTGATTTTTGCCACTTTCTTTTTTGTCATGACCCACACCTCACTTGCATAAATCAACGTGGGTATTGCAATTGTCTTATAAAATTTAATTATTGTGCTGTGTCTTGTTTTATTTCTAAGATTTCTATAAATAGTACCACAAATATTCCTAAATTTATTTATCTTCTCTCTTATATCATATTCAGATTCATAGCTTACTGGACAGCCGAGATATTTGAAACGGCTCGCTTGTTATAAAGTGCTCTTGTTTATAACTATCTTAGTCCTCAATGGATATTTACCTTTAAAGTCCATGGTTTTGGTCTTTAAAACTGAAGTTGTCAGTGAGTAATCTCTTGCCACTTCTTGTAATTGGAACATAGCTTTTTGCAACTCATCCTCATTGTCTTCAATAAGAACTATGTCATCCGCATATAGCAGGGAACCCATACAAATTGATTTGTTAAGCTGTATTCCCAAAGTCACTCTGGATTTCCATGCTCTCAACATGTCGTCAATGTATATATTAAACAAGGTTGAGGAAATACAGCATCCCTGCCTAACTCCTTTATTTATTGGAATGTCACCTGAGAGCCTACCATTCAGATCCATGACTAGAGATGTACTTTTATAAAGGATCTTAACTGAATTTATTAAATTCTGTGGATACCCTCTTCTATCCATAATATTCCATAACTTTTGACAGTCTACATTATCAAATGATTTTCCAGATCTGGACTGTATTCATTTATAGTTATATTATCCACTTCAAAGTGATATCTATCCGTTGTAAAAAAATTATGCTGACGTTTTCTCGGTCTTCAGAACAGTAGCGAATGCAATTTTAATACAGGCCTTGGATTGCTAAACATTATTTCATGTTTTGTTTTAATTCTTGGAAATTGGGAGGACCATCTGGAGCGTACAGATGATTGAAAACTACCAAAAGCAGCAAGTAGATACAAACCAGCTGGAAGAAGAAGCGTAGTTGGATCAAAGAAAAAAATGGGAATAAGTCCTATGAAGCCGGAACACCTCAAAGGCCTAATCCTTCTTTTGGGGAAGAAGAAGATGTTTTCATTCTTGGGAAGAGGAGAAACATGGAAACATCTGGTGAATACGGCGGTCGCGGTACCGTTACGATGATGATTTTCGCATAAATTTCTTGAACAAAAAATTATGTGTGCGGTGACGCATTATCGGGGTCCAATTTACGAACAAATCGCCTAAAAAGTCCGAACAGTAGGCCCACACGTTACCACCTAGTGACCAAAATTCGTGGTACACAGTATCACAATCTTCATCTTCCTATCGACAGCGATCTTCGATTCTTACACGACTGTCTTTGTAGTTCTGTGCCATTTCTACTCATTCACGCGTACCGTATCAGTGGCGTATCTACAATTTGGTCTTAGAGGGGGTCTGGGGTCTGGAGGTAGAGTCGGCTTCATACAAAACAAAAAACAAATTAAGACTACTCGATAAAAAACATCCTGAAGTCAATCCCATTAAAGTAAACTGTAATAACACAATAAAAAAGCACGTTATTGAAACATCGTTTAGAAGATTCTTATCGACTGAACTGATTTTCCTATATTTCATATTTCAAATGTATAAGCAAATTCTGTGTAATAAAACTGTTTGTATATTTAAAAAAGAGTCACTAGCTGCTATAATTAAAAAGCCTAAAAATTAAGAGATTAACAAAATTTTTCAATATTTTTTGACCCTCTAGGGGGGTCCGGTCCCGTTCGTCTGCTCCCACCATAAATACACCCTGTACTGGAATCCCCAAAACTCTTCTGCAACACTTTCAATATTTATCCCATCTGTACACAAAGTTTAATCGAGTTCTTCAACCTTTCATTGTAAAATGTTAATAAAATCGCCTGAATACCAAACCACAAAAATAAAAAAGAAATATAATAACCGCTCAGTAATCAAACCCAGCTTACATTAGATGTCGTATGTAAACTATGAATTCTATATGATTAAAATTGTATGACATTTTGATCAAATTTCGTACGTGTGAAAGTGAATGCGTCTCCTTCCACGCGCTAGTGTAGTTTACAACTAAAATAGGCATTCTCTCCCTTAAGTACAGTAAAGAACCACGTAGGTTTGAAACTTTAGCTTTCTAGACTACAAAATTTGAAAGGCGTTTAATCTCATTGTGTGCTGTGTCTGGTAATGGCCCCAGGTGAAATCCTAAAGTACTGCACGCGCGCGCGCGCGCGCGCGCGTGTGTGTGTGTGTGTGTTTACTGGTCGTAGTTGAGCAAGTAACCAGTAGTGAATCAAAGACTTGGTGCGAGGCTTAACTAAGTTGTCTGTTTCATTAGCTAAGTGGCTCTTACGGCGGCTAGTTGCACTTTACAGCCCTTGTAAATATAATGTAGCCAGTCGTGTCTCGTACCCGAGACCGCGATACGAAACTCACCACACCCTCTCTTTGCGTAATTCCGTACCTCTTTGCTAAATCAAATCGTGATTTACAGTTTGCAGTTAACCTATGTTTCATGGTAATTAATACAAATGTATTTGTTAAAGAATACTGATAAACTAAATTATAAAAACAAATAAGTTAATAGGGTAAATATTTTCTAACAAAGTTTTGTTAATTTATTTAAATTAGCAAATACTAACATAAATTAAATCAGTATGGATACAATCCTGTGAACGTTATTCTTTGTTTGAACGGATTCAATCTACATCAACGTAATGGTTTAACAATAATAAAAAATACCATTTGAAGCAAATAAAGAGTTTTTTTAATGGAGATAAAACACAAATTTTTAGCGATAGTATGTGATGAGCTATTTTTTTACTAGGGAGACTGGAAAATAATGTTCGTCGCAGGAAGATCCACCCACCAAAACCACAAACCCTTTTGTCCACGGCATGGATCCACCTCGGGACTCAGCTTTCGCAATACTTCAGGGTGGTGCTATTTGTTGTTCTTCGACCCGTGGACGTTCATCTGTTTTAAACCTTCAGCGGGTCCACGTTACCCGTTTTCTGCTATTCTGTCAGCGGCCCTAGCAAGTTATAAAGTGTTTTTAATTCAGAGTAACCCTTTCTTTGAACAGAACGTAACTCACATACTTTGCACTTCCTCTAACAAAGCAGTTCCATACATTATTTTTGATTCCATTCAAACCAAAGTGACACGATGTTTCAGCTTACCATGTTTTAAATGTCATACAACAGTACTGCTTCCTTCTTTTGCCTTAGTACCTCCTCTATGTAGGCTGCTACCTGATCCCATTTGTGTTCGCTATGCATTATTAGTCCGATGATTTTTTTTGGGCGAGATCTGCCCCATTACATTTTCCAGGATTTGCCTCTCCTGGAAAATGTAGTGGGATAGTTTTGTTTTTACTTTGTATAGTTTGGGAACCTTTCTGCAGAGTGCGCCATGAGTCTCTTGACAAAAATGATTATTTTTATGAGGTCAAGTGACGAAAGTTTTTGTGAGACATGGTTACTGAGTAAGTTATATAGGCCTATAGTTTTAAAACATTTATGGTGGATTTTGACACTTTCGAGCTGTATCATTTTTTGTCATCATCAGGGCCCGTCTAAGGACAATACAAAAATTATGAATACACGTATAACGAATGTTAATATTTATGTAATCATTCACACACGCGCGTGCCCCCCTCACACACATGGACATTTACACACAAAACATTCGTGATATGTATGTTATTTCTGTATAAGCCTTCTGATGAGTACATGGCGACACTCATAATATTGTTACGTAATACGGAACATTCTCGTACAGTCGATAGTGTCGTTCTACAAGCTTCTGAACTAGCCCAGCCGGTGCGTGATACTGCCAAGGCTGCGCTGAAGTATCCTACAGAATTTTCGAGTGCTTGTTAAGGACGCATATTATGGAACCCTGCAGACTATAAATAGCCAACACCTGCCGCTTAGTTTTCAGTTTACGTCGAGCGATTACACAGTGCGTTCAAGTGGCTATAATGTTGCGATATAATTAGTGCGGAATTCTGTATAGTTGGCATTATTATTGCGTGTAGACAAATTTTACTTTAATTGTTGTAAGACACTATCTTGTTGATTAAAAATTATTAATTGTGATAATTAAAGCTGGTTATTAGTGACTTCATTTGTGCATTGTATTTTGTTTTTTGAGCCGTCGTAACAATATATTTTGTCGTAACGCCAACATAAATATTTTACTTGTGGCCAACCTGCACTTTTCGTTGTCGGGTTTTTAATCCACAAGAACAGTGTTGTATCTCTGATGATATCACAATCTAAAAAAGTACTGACCATACTTTCAAATTGATCGAAACGAAACTTTCTATAATAAAATACTGAATCTTATTATATATATATATATATATATATTCCAACGATACAATTTAAAACTGCGTAGATAGGTAATATAGAAATTATTACAACAGAGTCTATATCTGGAGGTAGGAAAATTAATTAAATTAAAACATTAAAATTTACTATTGTCTTATTAATTTATAATATAAAATTGTTTATTTAAAAATTTGTATTTCAAAATTGAATCTATGGGCTTGTTTTACAACTATGTTACTTGTTGCGTTGAATTCCACTGTTTGCGTAGCCACTCGACGCTCCGCGCACGCAGTTCGACTGGACCGCTGCAAATCTGCACGTCGACCGTTCGAAGATCACTAACGCTGACAATTTATGTCTTTGCACCCACGAACACTGCGATATGATCTGTTATTGTTTATACTTTAACTTCACTTAATCTCAGGGATTTAAAACTGGGTAAAATAGATCGTGTAGTGATCTTACACAAACTCCGGTTTCTTGAAGTGTTCTCGCGTAACTATCAAAATATCTCGGCAGATATTTTTTGTCCCTACTCCGGAAAAATCTTCCACTGTACGCGAAAAGCACTAGAATGATCTATTTTTTTATTTGAGTTCTCTAAGTGGTATTGGTTTCGAATACCTCGAACCGTGAACCAACTTCTAAGTGTAAATGAAAAAGACCTGTCTTATCCCGAAAAACTCATGACAGCGAGTACGTGTTTCTATGGCAAGTCCTAAGAAGAAACTGAGCGGTCCGTCCGCTAAAATAAAAGCGTCCGTCTCAAATAAATTTTAGACCCTCTGATTGGTTGAAACTTTAGCAACGTCACAAATGAGAACACAGATAGACTGAAATCAGGCTTAAACTCTGTCCGATTCTGCAAAGGCCTGTCCAGATTTAATCTACAAATTTTATTACGTTCTAGGAGATAACGAAAATAAAAGACGACTGATATCATTTAAAAAACCATATAAAAATTATAGGTGTGGAGAATTGAGTACATGGAAAATGTAGTTTATAACCATGAGAATACTCTGTCCAAGTTTCAAAACGAAATGTTAATTTTCCCCGAAGTTATTAAATAAAATGTAAATCTCACGCGCACCCTCGCACTTACACACAAATATTTTACATGACATAAAAGAGAGTAAAATTTTGAACATTTGACATAATATACTTTTTTAAACATAGCTTGGTTCAGAACTTATGACTACCTTACAAAGAAAGAACCAAATCAATTTAAAACATGTCTATGGCCATCAGAAAATGTTATTTAGCATTAGTATTCCGCTTAAATGAATTTCATATCCTGTGTACTGTTGCAATATATATATAGGCTATACGGTTCTATTAATGAATAACAAAAAACAAAAATACACAATGTGCATCGTCCGTTGTACACTGTCCGATTAGGACTCAAATACATCAACCATTGAAGGAAATACTTTCCTTCGTGGTACTTGAAATATTGTCTTCCTAATTCAACAAATCGTGTAGAACTTAAAGAGTTAATTCCCTTATCATAATTTTCAACAATGCGTAATGTACCTTTCCAAAACGTCCTAAGATTTAGTAAGCGGCGCAATATTATATTATAGTGGAATTTCAATAATATATAGTAATAGTTAAAAGTAAGAACTAACCAATCCGAATAAAAATTAAAGCTAACATATCCAAAACATGATTTTACTCACACAGTGACAAAGTTTCCTGTATAAACGCAATACTAAATTTCATTGATGTCTATAAAACTCTTTACATTCAACAATAATGCCTGGTACAATCTATTTCAAGGCTCTGCTTAACGTTATTATTCCCGTAGTTATGTTTAACGAACACGCACATTCGTAAAAATAACCAGGGAAATATTGCGTCAAATTTGTCAAGGTGATACGTGGTAGTGGAAGATATTCTTCACTTTAATCCAGAATAATTGTTGACAGTCTTATCATTCGAAAATCAACTACAATTGTTTATTTCAACGAACACGGTACTGATATTTTACTCTTCAGGCCAATAACGGGTCATCTAAGGAGAAAACAGGTATTTCAAAACTACGCAGTTTCATAAACATTTGACAAGTTCAGTGGCGTATCTAGAATTTGCCTTGGAGGGGGTCCGATCGTGTCGGCTTCATATAAAAAAAAAATGTTACGAATAATCAATATTACTATCTTCAAAGTGACTGAAAGACGTGTGATAATACCCTGAAATAAATAATCAATCCAATTAAAGTAAACAGTAATAACACAATAAAAATACGCACTATTGAAATATTGTTTACAAGATATTTATTGGCATTTTACATTTAAAAATGATAACTGCAGTTTTAAATTAAAAAAAAAAAGTTAAACCACGAAACTTTTATACATAAAAATAGGTACACTGTCTGAAAATATTTTAGAGTTTAATTCGCTTGATTTTTTAGCCATTTCATTAACAACTTCTTCCAGGGTCGCTGAATTGATTTTCCTATATTTTATATTTCAAAAGTACGCGCAAATGCTGTTATAAGCGTTTGTATACTTAAAAAAAAACATAGCTGCCACTATAATAGCATACACAACTGAAAAATAATTAAGAAAACCTAAAAGTTAAGAGACTATCAAAATTCCTTGTCGACTTTTTCGACTCTCTGATGGGGACCGGTCCCCTTCATTCCTTTCCCCCCCCTAAATTCGTCCCTGAACAGGTCGGAATGAGAAAAGTGTAAATATATTGAGATATATTTAAATATTTTTACGTACCTTAATAGGTTTGTGTATGCGGTTCATTTGTGGCCAACTCCTGCCGTAGGAGTTCTCTCGAGTCCTTTCAATCACGTTGAAATTGCAGCGGTGATTCGTTTCTCATAGATGCACCAAATTACAAATATTTTCGTCGTAAACAGTATACTGTACTTAATGTATATTAAAACTGTTTAGGCATAGGCTACTAGACCGGACATGTGGTCTACTTTCTAGGGGACCTTGTCTCTACCGATTCAACCATCTGGAAACCATGTATTCAGAATGTAGCAAACAGGAATACTATGCTGGGCCTACATCGTCTCGCATAAAAGTAATCAGAGTCACACTATTTTTCACTATGAGTCCGATTATTTTTCAAAATAACATAGATAACAGCAGATTCATAACATTACTACAGCGCAGTTCCCAAAATTTCAGGGCGCGAGTGACCCGGAGGGAGTGCGCGATACTTTCCAAAAGAGACGCAAGATTTTTTTTTATTATTAGTGGGGGCCCTACAGTCTATGCCGCATCCCGCATTTCGATCGCCATTTCTCCCTATCTTTAAGTCATCGTCTTCAACAGCTCGATCTCTCATGCTTTTCCTAATTTCTGTTCTCCATTGTATTGTCAGTCTTCATTTTCTACTCCTGTTTTTGTGGTGTGTAAGTCAATCCTTTTTTTGCCATCGCTTCTCCTCCATCCTCATTACGTGACCATACCATAGCAACTGTCTGGGTTCTATTCTTTCTGCTGCTGTAAATATGCGCCCTGTTTTCCTTCTTATATCTTCGTTTCTAACATGTTGCATTCTAGAAATATTACACGCTCTTCTTAAGAAGTCCATTTCCACAGTTTCTATCATCTTTTTCTCTTTATCTGAAAGTTGCCAGCATTCGCAGCCATAAGTTAAAATAGGCTCCACAATAGTTGTGTAGGTTGTCAGTTTAGTTTGAAGTTTCTATTTTTTTTTTTTTTTTTTTTTTTTAATATTTAGTGTTTATTAAGTAAACCTGAATCAATTTATAAGAAAAAAAAACATTTACGGTAACTATTAGAGAGCATTCGGTGTGTTAATTTTTTATCAGACCTTATATTAATTTAATATTTATCATTGATGTTAACGTAAGAGTAAAATAACATTTGATCTTCCGGGTTATAAAATTTTAGGTTGTGTAGTATCGCAGCTGCCAAACTTGTGAAAACAGATTTTCACTTAACTCAGTTGTTGAGATATTAGATCACGCTCCTGCAGAGCGTAACGCTTAAAGAACGAGCGCCGTTCAATAATTAAAAAGACAAAATTAATGAAAAACGGTTTATGTAATCAGTATGACATTTTTTTTTACTTTCTATCATAATCCACAGAAACGTTAATACACTTGTCCCATTTCTGAATAACCTTTCTTATGCCTACTGCAAATAAACCTTTATGTTGATGTCGGAGCCATTTAAGGATATTTCCTTGACCTCGTCGTTGTCATAAAACTTCGTCCCACGTAACGCCCCCTTGAGTGGCCCCAACATACTTTATTTTAAACATGTCAGAGTAGTATGTACTGTTGATTGTCCGGTGATATAAAAAATTACTGAAAAGTTGAAGCCTCAACTTGACGTCCAGAACGATGCTCGTCAGTCACTATAAAGTTCGACCATTTTCAACCTGCTCTACCCACTTATGAAAATTTCCTCAATTTTTACAGATATTGCGGAATATTTTTTCCGTGTTGTTTAGTAACACGAGAGTGAATTTTCGCTGGGTTTCACCTTTAGAAAGGAAACAACGGATCACTGCACGTTGCTCAACTAATTCCGAAACTTCAAGAGGATTTGCCATCGTTGATAGAGAATATGAGGTTATAAACAAAACAATTCCAAGCAAACAGCTGATCAGAATTTATCACAGTATGTTGCCAAATTACAGTCCTGAAACTATCTTACTCCTCCGACCAACCATTTTTCCTCTACAGCTATATGTCTCTTTAATTATTATTTAATGCCCTCGTATTATAAATTTCAAAAAAAGGTGTTATAAATAATGTTTGAAAGCTGTTATTATAATTCTGTGATGAGATGGATATTAAATTTATTCAATTAAAATTGAATAATGTTTGCTTCTTTACTTACAGTACGTTGAATTACGAAAATATGAACACAAAATCATGAGCATACTGAAGAAACAGAATATTTGTATCCACTTAATATATGGAAGTCTTTCCACGGAAGGTGCGACTTCCTCGTGTTTCATAAACGTGGATATCAGGAGGTAAAAAGGCAGGGACCCTCAGATATAACATGCATCCACAATGCAATTCGTAGCAATATCAACTGCATATTAATGTTTACCAAGAGTAGTAAGTGTATTACACTTATTTAAAATGTACAAATAACAAGCTATCATTAGATTGAATTTATATACCTAACAGTTCGATGCGTCTGCACTAGGATAGGATGTTCCCGTTACCCACAAGACTATTTCCATAGTCGGTTAAGGTCGTTACAGGTTCATTACAATGTTGACCGACTTCTAGTACACTGTATCAAGGATGGTCCTCGTGTGTCCGGGCTAGTCTCAATACGGTTATAAAAAATTGAAAAAATTCATTTTACAAATCGTGTGTGTTTACAATGGTTGATTTGTAATAATTTTCAAAACGCCTACTATGAGGTTTCGGTTTAAATGATCCGGTATGTTAAACTAAAAAAGTATGAAGGCCGCGAGTTTGTCACAACTATTATACTCGTAGATAGGTGTAAACGCTCTGTGCCTACATGATCCTGCATGATTGTTTCTCCTGGCATTGTCACGTTGTTGAATTATACTTCGCCTAATGCTGGACACAATATATATACGTTTAACCAACATTGCGCAGTAATTCCAAAAATTTTGTTAACATCACAGTACATTTAATTAGTGGATATTATGTTTTGTTTTTGCTTAAATAACAAAAAGACAAAAACTGTTTTAATTAAGTGGTATTAAATGAATGTTCCCTTTGCTCATTTCGTTGAGTTCTTTTCATTTTCGAAACTACTACTAATGTAACTAATGTAATGTTCTAATCTTCTTCTTCTTCTTTTTTTACTACTACTACTACTACTACTACTACTACTACTACTACTACTACTACTACTACTACTACTGCTGCTGCTGCTGCTGCTGCTACTACTACTACTACTACTACTACTACTACTACTACTACTACTACTACTACTACTACTACTACTACTACTGCTGCTGCTGCTGCTGCTACTACTATTACTTCTAAAAATATACTACTCTTTCTTCTTTTTCATTTTAAAATCTTGAGTCAGGTCTCCAATCCTTTCCGTCAGAGGACAAGACGGACATGTAAACGTGTGAGTCACAACGTGTTTTAATTTAAGAAACAAGACCATAACAGAAAAATGAATCTCTCATGCCTCTGAATTATCACACAAGTCAGAGGAAGAAGGTGACAAAAATAATAAATAGTATTCCTTTCGCTTTGATAATCTAGTGAAACTGCAAATTTGAAATATAAGAAAAGTAGTAACGACGAAAGTTAGAAAACGTATTTTTAAAAAATAAATTATATAAATTTTTTTTTTTACCCCAGCTTATTACAGCTATCCTTTGTCGTTCTTTATGAATGTTATACCTCCTTCAGCAATGCGTTTTCACTAAACATATAAGAAATCCAATTGTTTTGTCATTTGAATAAAATTAAAAGTCAATAAATGTTTCAATTTTTAAAAGTACGTTCTTTACCTTAGTCAGAGTTTTTGTTTTTGTAATATTAATTACTAGCTGTTACTCGCAGCTTCGCACGTGAATATTGGACTTTTAATAAGTATTTTAATATAATTTTTATTGTCTATGTCTATATGGCGTTCTGTCAGCTCGTATAACAATTTTGTTCTCATTAGTCAAAAGCCTTCGGGGATATTTATAAAGTAGGCCTACGCTATTACGATGTTAAATCAAAAACGCTAAATTCTTTATTTTAAGTGTTACTGTGTTAGAAGCATTGTATAACACATTAAACGTTATGTTTTCCTGAACCATGACTTTTATTTATTTCAGCAGTAAACTAAAAACCAAAAACCGTTGTCACCTAACCTCACAAATGAAAACAACACGTATTTTCGCTTTGCATTAAGTAATAGGACAATTTACAATTAGCACACTTCTTCTTTTCCACATCGTAATATATCGATACAATCGCATATTATAAAAAAACATCAAAAATGTACTGCAGGGGTGGATAAATGTACAGTTCCGATGCCGCTAAATAGCTTTTGTTTATTTAGTTGTTACTATGGTAACTAATTCTGGTCTCCATGGTGTTGTACACATCTATAGTACCAGTATTTAATATGTTTCATTACTTATTCATTACATCATCAAAAATACGTATAAATATAAATTTTCTAATCGTTTAAGACAATTACAAAATATATAGACATAGCTGTATACAAAATTACAAACAATATCGATACAATCGCATAGTAAACAAATTAAAAACTCCAGGAACGGATAAATATACAATTCCGATACCGCTAAATATCATTTGTTTATTTACTTGTTACTATGGTAATTAATTCTGATCTCCATGGTGTTGATGACATCTTTATACGCGTCAACGAAAAAGCATAATTAAAAGACCCTAAATCGTGCGAACGGAGCAAAATATCAAATTCCACGTAAGACACTTAACCAACATCCTATGCACGTAGTACACAATAGTAAAACTATAACATTACATGAAATAAATCCTTTACTATCTCTATATACATAAGTCTAAACTTAAATAACCTATTTCAGGTAACCTCACTTCAAAATTCTGAATTTTTTAGAACAACGCTTTTCGTAAGTTTTGCGTGTATTGTGGACAAGAACTTAGGCACGCAACCAAAGATGGCGAGCTACGTATACAAATTGTTACAAAATAAAATCATAGATAAGTCGGCTACGCACTAACCATCCCCGCTGGACGTCATGACGGACAGCAAGTCAAAAACGACAGTGCGTAGCTTTGACATCCATCCGCACGTCGTGTATTTTTTGAAGGATGTGCACGACGAAAATGAGTCCAGCAAGACCATCAGCTCAAGCCGCACGACGTGCGGATGGATCGTGTGTAATGTTGACGGATGTCAAGGAATCGTGTATCGTGCATGTTTGATCATGCGTACGCTTGCTGTACATCAAATCGTCATTTTCGAGCAAGTACAGTACATGTTTTTAGAGCACATTCGTTTAATAAATGTTTACTGTTTAATTTTACGTTACATTCATTCTTTAGTTTATATTTAATAAGTAACGATTCAGATAAAATTTCAGTTTAATATTTATTTTAGTTTATTCTTCGTTTACATAATACATTCAAATATCATTAGCAGTTATTATTTTAAATATTGTTAGTATTAATTTGTTTTAATTACAATTCATAATGGACCGTGAAATAACATCAAAATTTATCGAAAAATATAAATTAAATAGATGTCTGTGGGACGTATCCTCGGCAGATTACATGAATAAAAATAAAAGAATGACAGCGTTGCAGATTTAATTATCAGAACAATTTTTTTATTTTAATACAGAAAAAATCAATAAAATGATTTTTACAAAACACAACGAGAACTAAAGAACGTCTGGCACGCTGGACGAGTTGCACGACAAGAACTTAGGCACTCAACCAAAGATGTGGGCTACGTATGCAAAATTGTTACAAAATAAAATCATAGATTGCGTGGTGTACATATTGTCGTCCATAATTAATCACTCTTATAAGCCTACTGGCAAAAATTTATACTCAAACTTGCCAGTCTGTGATTCTGTAAAAATCGTGATGCAAATATTACGCCCTAGTAAAAAGAGAGAAGTTTCCTAACAAGATTAAAATTTAAAATCGGTTGTGTAATGTCATCTGTATCGCCTGTATTACGTAAAACATTAACCTTGTTTGCGCGTTGCAGTTGGGGAAAAATATAACGCCAATAATGGCACTAACGGTATAGGAATAATTCAGTCAAGGTGACCCAACGCGCTTGACTCATTCATGCCATCTTACTATTAACTGAACAGAATTTTCAATTAAATTAGTCATATTTTGGTAGCTACTCGTTTTTAGTTCAATGTTTATTTTCTAAACAAAACTTAAGCAACGAATGTTTACAATGGATCAGTCCATAGTGGCACTAATTGTCTTCTTCTGTGACAACGTTGGACGGTGGCGGACCCACGACGGCTGGCGTGTGAACAGAGTGTGGTCGCAGGTCCATGTCGTAAGGCAAGACCAAGTTCTGCCAATCACAGTACTGCCAGTACATCTGTAACAGACAGACGAATTTAGAATGGAATACACAGTTGGTGTTTTGACAGTTCGAAATGTATCCAGTACAAGGGGTAAACTGGTTTGTCATCTCTATAGTAGTGAAACACATTCAAATATTCTCTGACCTAATGGTCACTCGGCACTGGGTAAAACATTTTATTAATAGTTGAATTTAATGAATAAACACTTGGTATACATTCTGTTTATTTTCCTGCAATTGTTTCACCAATTGAGGCAGCTACAGATGTTATATTTGAACTGGACCAAATAGTTCAGATCAATTCAAATCTAACCTCTGAATCTGAAGCTGGCGTAACTGGGGAAACAACTGTCAGGGATAATAAAAAATATCTGTAGAACTATATCAAATGTTCATTTATTAAATTCGAGTATCCAAAATTCATTTTAAAAAGATGTCCTAAAATAATACTGTATCAAAACACACACACACACACAATGAGGAATACTTTACTCCCCTCTTTGCAAATGATATAGTCGTAATCTCAAGCTTCTTATTAATAACAAATTTACGATTATAAGTTCCGTAAAATATATGATGAAATATAAAATGTCAAATTTTAAAAAATTGTACAAATTTTAATAGGCCTATATAAAAGGCTTGACAATTTGGTCCGTGGTGCGAGTTTAAATAATGATATAATTTTTCAAAATTATGTTAGACTCTACAAATTCGATAACAAATAATTTTAAACTAGATCACATAAAGTCAACTAAATCTTTCATGTATTTCAGATATATTTTTGGAACGTCACGAAAGAATCTGTGTATAAAAAAAAAACATTATATGACATAGAATGCCCGCTCTTGAACTTCCTTGTCTTCAGCGAATTAACGGTCTGAACGTAGAGGATATGAATGTACATTAGATTCCGACCCACCCGGACAGCTTGAAGAATTTGGATGCCGAGGTACTGCTTAGAAAAAATATTAGTGACAGCGCTTGATAGAGGATTATTAATACGATATTATAAACAATTTTTGGGAGAGAAATTTTATCGGTAGAAACAATCTGTGAGGGAGGGATATTGACAGTACTAATTGAAATAAGAAACAGATTTTTTTAAAACAAATCCTGTATTTTGAATTACAAGCAAGTCGGCACTAAACAACAGCACATTGAAATGTCTGTCTCGGTGTAGGCTTCTCATCAGATTTTCAAAAACAATACAATATGAAAATCTCCACGATAAAAATAAAGGTAATGGCGTTTCGAGGCAAGCAACCAATAAGAACAAAAATACTGGTTAATGATCAAATGGTAGAACAGGTGACCATTTTAACCATTTGAAATATGATATTGGCTATGATAGGAATTATGATATTCGCGTTACGTTGGGTAAGTTCCAGCCGATCTGTGGGATAATCAAACGTATTTTTAGAAACAAAGCACGTCGAGACACAGTTTTACAAAGTTATTACGGTCCCTGTACTGTCCTATGATGCGATCTATGGACATCAACCGAAAAACAAGACAGTAAGATATAGAGTATTGCCCAGGGGCGAACCTAGGGGGTGATATAGGGGATATATCCCCCCAAAATCCAAGAATGTTGGAGCAAAAATTTTACACTGTTTGCCTGTTTTTTAATGTAATTAATTGAAAAAGACTGACAGTCATTATATTTTTTAACACAATTATTTAACATTATTTTAAATGCTGTAAAATTTATATCCACAACCCTGTTGGATACATTTATCTCCACAGCAATTATATATATGCTGTTAACCCTCACTTTCTTAATTTTAACGTTCTCTTCAAAGTATTTATATTCCACAGAAAGGTATTATTACGCTTGCAAGACAAACTGGAAGCCTAGCTGACGTATGTTTTTAATTTGCTTTAATGAAATTAGCGAATTACAGCTATTATCTGCCTATTAGTTTTAATTTTTGGTACGATTTTAATTATAACATGAGAGAAACGATACTTTAATAAAACAATATGTGGTTGAAAAAATCCCCCTCCCCGAAATGAAATCCTAGGTTCGCCCCTGGTATAAACCTCGGAAGTGACGTTCTTAAGAGGAATTAAAAGGCGTTCTAAGCTTAACCGTATAAAGAATAAAGCCATATGAGAAGAATTACAAATTTTTAACTTGAATGAAAAATTAAAAGATTACAAATAACAGTGGAAAGGACATTTAGAATGTCAGGTTCCAGACTGACCAAACAAGTCTCTAAATACAAACATATAGGACACAGGTGTGTGGGTAGATGCAGGAAGAGATGGCTAGGGGATCTTTGAAGACGGAACAGGCAGCACCTTGCCTACGCCGTGGTGTGAAGATGACGATGATGACGACTTGGTAGTCTTTGTAAAGTTTTAACAACACATCCTTAAACATAGTTTAACGTTTGCAAAGTAATTCATGCCTCTGTGTGTGTGTGTGTGTGTGTGTGTGTGTGTGTGTGTGTGTGTGTGTGTGTGTGTGTGTGTGTGTGTGTGTGTGTGTGTGTGTGTGTGTGTGTGTGTGTGTGTGTGTGTGTGTGTGTGTGTGTGTGTGTGTGTGAATAAGTTGCTCACGTGGCATGCTTTTGGCTTATGACGCTAAAAGACAGACCATGGCCATAGCTCGTAGCCAACTATTACACTTTAACATTTTATAATGTGAGGGTCAGTTGAAAAGTTGCCTATGCCGCGTTGTGAAGATGATGACGGTGGCTGATTTCAATGACAATATCAATGTAATGTTAATTACAACACTTCTTGTTACCTGCGGGATGTTTCTTGCTTCTAGAATGGCTTTGAGCTTGAGGAACTGGCAGGCGGTCTCGTGCGTTGACTGAGAGCGTTTCTTGCCGTTTGTCCAGCCCCGGGAGTATTGAAACGTCTGCGCCAGTACCATTCCGCACAGAGAGCTCATTACCAACACTAGACACAGCCTGCTGACATACATATCTGCAACAGAAGCGGATAACATTAGACATATAGCTCGTTGCCGTCTAATCGAGACCTTACCCAGTGGACGTACGTGTTTCTGTCACGTAAATAAATACCCTGAGCACTCAGTCTGACAGTAGGCTTACATGAATCCAGAATAAGAACTCACAGTCAACCGAAACTGTTATTTCTGTAAAATTAATAAAAGGAGAGCGACCAGTTGCATTATATCCTAAATAATTTTAAGATATATGTCGGAATATATAGGAAAGAATCGTATTCTGATATAATTATACCGAAAGAATCTTACCACCCTTATAGATACAAAATGGCGGCAATAAATTATTTTGCTATAGAGCTCAAAAGTGCTTAAAGGAGACAGAAACAAAAGATAGGGATATAATAAAGATAAAGAGAATTGTAAAGAACAATAACACTAATATAGTGGATAAAGTTATGGAAAATATTAACATGAAGAAAGCTAAAAAGGAACCAAAACAAAAGAATTATGCAGGATCATTGACATACGTAGGATCACATACCAGAAAAATTAAATAAATTTTTAAAAAATACGGAGTAGATATACAATTAAAAAAAAAATGCAACATTGCAAATACAATCATAAATGCTAGAGTGCATTTGTGCAGTAGCCTGTCTAATTCTACAAATGGGAAAGAAAAACTGAAGCATTACAAAAAAAAAAGGAAGGAAAATTTTAAGGAAGATGCTAGGTCCAAAAAAATGGAGGTTAAAAGAAGAAAAAGGATAATAGAAAATTACAGATGAAACTAAAAAATCTGTTGCATACTATCCAGAAACGAAGAGTTGCACTCTTAGGCCACTTGCTTCTTACGAGTCCGAAGAGAATAATAAAAAGAATTCTGTATCTAAGGCTTTGACGGCGTTGGGAACAAACTGATTAAATTCCGACTCCGGTTTATTAGGCCGTGGTTCAGTTCTGTTGTTATTAACAGACGTTTCGGCCATCTTCAGTGTACAAAAAACGATTCACTAAATTACACGATCTTCGTCACTTAACACAGTACTCTGGTAAAAGACGACACGATCTTCGTCAGTTAAGCCACACTATGGTTACTGTGTTGAAGATCGTGTCAGCTGGTGAATCTTTTTTTGTACACTGAAGATGGCCTCCAGAGGTGAGGCCGAAACGTCTGTTAATAACAAGAGGAGTAGAGCGCGGCCCAACAGCCCGGAGCTTAATCAGTTCGTTCCGAATAAAAAGAATATTTGGCCTTTCTGATGTAAACTCAAGACGAAAATAGCCTACGTTAGTTCGTAAAAGTTTAAGTTCGAAGACTCTGGCAGGGGTAAATGTCCTGGAAAAAGAAATTTTAGACAGAGATATTTTTTGGAAAAGATTATGGAATTTAAGAGTTTCAAGAAAATAGAGATGAAGAAAAGAAAGATTGAGTGAACATAAAAAAGGAAGAAAAAACGTTTTGAAAGCATGGAGAAGTACTGGAAAGGTAAGAAGGCGAAAATCGAGGGAAGATTTTTCGATAAAAAAAAGAATTGTTTACGTTATGTGGAATCGATGAAGTAATATAAACTTTCTCCGAACGTCATTTTAGTAATGTACTATACAACTGAACAAAGTTGTATCTTGTTTTGTTGTTAAATTTTGCTTGTTTTAATAATGTGATCAAAGTTCTGATGTAAATAATATAATGTTAAAGTGTAATTTAAAAGCTTGTGAATCCATCAACGAGAAGTGTATACAATCACTGCGACTCTGTAGTTTTGTGAGTGAATAATAGTTTAGAAGCTTTAAATAGCAAATGGTATCAGACTGAATAATTGAAAACTACTATGTGGTTTCATACACATTAATATTACAGACACAATACCCCCGCACAAACCGTTCTAATATTATCTAACCGCGTGTAATATTACACGATTGAAATCGTTTTTCCCCGTTTTTAATGAATCACATTTTAAAAAGCAGTAAATTATTAGCAAACACATCTGATAAGGCCGTATAAAATGTGAAATCCCTCATTTGTAAACACTCAGTTGCAAAAGTTCGTGAAATAAATTCTTTGTGCAGTCACTGAAACGTGTTAATGGCGCTGACGATATCCACACGATATAGTACGGTTAGGCTTTAATGTGTGAAAATAAAGAACATTAAGAAGAAAATATATGAGTTGATTGAAAATTCAAGTAGATTATCCTAATAATATCAGTAATTTTTTTAGCTAATTATAGGTAATTTTAATTGTATTTATTTTATTACTATAACAGAAACTGTAGTGGTATGATGTCTGGATCGTGATTAAAAAGGAATGCGGCAAGACTCAGAGTGCTGAAATGCAGTTTCTTCAAAATACTTTAAACTATGCATTGCAAGATAGGAAAAGGATTGACGATATAACTGCGGACTAGAAGTAAAATATACTGTTACGCCATTGCGGGACGTTCTCCATGTTTGTCTGCTATCCCAGCAGAGCCCAGCTGTAATGTGTGACACTTAACATGCGTCAATAAACGAGGCTATTCCAGACCATACCGGTCGGCGTCCTGTGTTCGAGGCCGCAATCAATTACGCTCTAGTGTTGACGCGTATTATGGATTATTCTGGACTCTCAGCTGGGTATAAATATAAGCATTCAGCGACACTTAGTTTCAGTTTATGTGACGATTTATTCAAGTGAGGTTCGAAGTATTGTGGCAAACTGTTCTTATTGTGCGCGACCCTATTAATTGAGATTATTATTGCGTGTGGACAAATTTTGCTCGAATTATTGTACAAATTGATTAATAAACTGTATTTGTGATTAATTAAAGCTGGTTATTAGTGCCTCAAATTGGTGTCTTGTATTTTGTTTTCCACTGTACCATACGACGATCGGTGAGCCCGTCGTAACAACATTAATACAATAATTTCAACTTGTAGAAGGCAGTGGTGTGATCATTTGCAAATGGTTACGGTGGATCGAAAAAAAAAATTGGTAAATTTGCCAAAAGCGGCGCTGAAATTTAAAACCACTGATAGAAGAGACGTGGGTAGTCCGAGGATGACATGGGTGCCGGAACTGGTTTATGTAACAACCCAGTCCTTGAAGTAAAGAAAACGAAGACGAAGACGATGCAAAAGTATGACCAGTAACAGAAAGGGTTGAAAAAATAATTTGCCGCTCTTGAAATGAATGTGTTGAAAATATCGTGTAGAACATTAATAAAAAATTGATACAATCATAAATGCTATAGTGCATTTGTGCAGTAGCCTGTCTACTTCTACAAATGGGAAAGAAAACTGTAGCGTTACAAAAAAAAGGAAGGAAAACATTAAGGAAGATGTCGGTCCAAAAAATGGAGGTGTCGGATTAAAGAAAAAGATTATGTAACTGATGGGAGTAAACGAAACAATGATAGAAAAAATAGAAAGTCGACAACTTATTTAGTACGCAACTTTAAAAGAACGTCGCAAGCTCTATCGATTGTAAAACCCTGAACGGGATAAATCCGACCACTGAAATGACGAAGAAAAGTGCTCGGAAGTCTGCTTCTGGCAGCAAGAAATGCCAATGAATAGTACCATAAGAAAGGGGGTGATCGGAATAAAAAATGTGAAGGGCGTAATTGACAAACGCTGTAAGCCGCATCTACATACATAATATTATTTAGCTATAGACCTACTCTAGAATTGTCCACTTGGCTAACAACTTTCTTAACTATTTAATTCACCCATGAATTTATTTCTCAATTATGAATAGTTCTTTAAATATAGCTTTGTGTACAACCCTCTGATATAGATTCATTTACAAACCTCTCTTGATACTGATGTGCGTACGTCAGGTGAAATACAATAATAAAATTTACTTGCAGGAGTATTTAATATTTGAACAACTATTCATAATATAGAAAACCTGCAAGAACTATTGAAGAGTTACATACAAAATAAACATGAATTTCTCAAATCATCAGAATTGAATTCTTCGCTCCTAATGAACGATCATATAAAATGTAAACAAAAACTGACATTTCAGCTAAAAGTTGTAAATATCAATCGGCTCGTTTTGAAAAGGCCCGTAGGTTCTCTGTAGAACAGTTAGGTTTGTTTTCAAATAAATTTTATTTACATTTTCAACCATTAATTTGGTGGATGCCACAACACACAACAGCTTACAAATGATGTTTACTGCGTCTTCTGAAAAACTGTGAAACAATCTGATATCATATTATACCAAAAAGCTAAACAAAAAGAAAATACGAGAAGCTCGTATTAAGCAAACACTGTAAGTGCAAGATTACTAATTTTTGAATCTAGGCATTTCTAATAGTAAGTGAAAATCTACGCGTTAAAACCCGGCAACACAAAAGTTATAACTTGCAGTGATACTATGTTCAGTATCAGGCCTATGCTACAACTTAGCTCGGTGCTGGCCAACTGGCGGCACGCAGAGGTATTTTAAGTGACATACGCTGTCATACACAAAAAAGAATTTTTTTCTTGCGTTTTGTTAATTGTTGTGAAATTTTTACTGGGCTTGTAATAAATTTCGAACATATATTCTTTTACGTAATTTTAACATAGCGCTGTGTTAAAAACAATAAAACTGTACACACAATAACATTTGAAGTAGAATTTCGTAAGCCGGACTCTTAGGTGAAATGCTAGTTCACAAGTTAATCCGAATGTAGAAGAAAGTATAAAAACCATCCAGATTTAAAATTCAGATTAAACGTTTTTCACGTTAAAAATTAAAATTTCTAATATAATGTGTTTTAGTTGTAAACTTTATTATTATTCCGACTGTACAATGTTTACACATTTTCCGGAACCAAAGATTACAGAAGTGATTGAATTCTCAGGTCCCACTGCTGCTTATCCATCTAAAGATCTTCAATTTGTCGTTACCTCAATATAGTCTGAATTTCTTCTATCCAGGTGATCGGTGGTCTTCCTCTTTTCCTTCTTCCTGGTGGGGTCCATTCCATAACTCTCCTTGGCAATCTTTCCTGTGTCATTCTTTTTGTGTCTCCATCCCATTGTAATTTTTTTGTTTGGATGAAATCAACAATTGAATTTTTCACATTCATTCTGTCCTTAATGACTTTATTTCTTCTAATTTTCTCACGTCTGGATACTCTTGCCGAACGTCTCTAAAAGTACATCTTTGTTGTTATTCATTTTGTTCTTGTGTGTTTATTATTAGTCCAAACTTCTTAGCCGTAAGTCATGATACTTCTAACAATGGTTTTAAATATTTTGGTTTTAGTTTCTGCTGTAATTTGCTTATCCCACAGGATTCCATTTAATGTAGATATAGCCATCTTTCCCAACAAATTAATTCTGTATTGTATTTTTTTTTTTTTTTGCTTCCCACTTGGCCGTAATTTTTACCCCTGAATACTTGTATTCCTCTGTATATGAAATTTTCTCCATGTCTTCCTCCAATATCCAGTCTTGATGAAGGTCACCTATTGCCATGTATTTTGTTTTATTCATATTTTTACGAATCTATTAATATTTTGTTTTAGTTGTAAACTTACGAAACTGTAATTTGTCTTTTTTTTAATTCTAGTTACGTAAAAATAAATGTGTGCCTATTGTTAAGCGTTTTTTATACATATACTTTAATCAATAATAATAATAACAATATCTTTATCCCCATTATTAAAGTTTACAATTTTCATTAAAGTCAAAAGTAAGCTTTATTAAGATTCTTGTTATACATTTAATTCAACCAATAAAATAATTTCTCATATGTCCGATTAGCCCTTATCGCCAACAATCTGTCACACGATTATTGTGCAGTCACTGAAACCTTATACAGACTACACTAAATACTAGCATATACTAGAAAATATATCCTTAACTTTTCAAATTTAATCCCAACATAAATAATCCTTTTCAACGTTAATTCACATCAATCGTTACAACTAAGATACAGTACTAACAACTATTATTAATAATATAAAATAATTGACATAACATTTGGCAGTTATGACAATTTTCAACATACAATCAAAACACTTTTACATTCAACTAAATCTGATATACTTTTTGTAAATGAAATTATATGATTATGATAATTGTTAACAGTTTTTAGTTATAAATTGTATGACAGTCACAACTAAAACTAACTATAGGCCTGCTCTTTATAAATACAATTAAAACATAAATTAAATTTCTTTTGTTAATGACAGCATCTCGTGTGTTTAAAATTATTATTAACGATATGCAGGATGATCAAGGTACTCAACTGACCTTCTGTTCGTTAGCCAAGTTAGTCAAGATTTCAAATGTTTGAGAAAAATTCTTTGTTTTTTTATTTTTTTATGTCAGTAGGTAAAAGATTATAGAATCTAGAAATAATATAGGGCCTAATATTGTTACGACGGTCTACTGATCGTCGTATGGTTCAGTGAAAAACAAAATACAAGACACCAATTAAGTCACTAATAACCAGCTTGAATTATCACAATTAAACAGTTTGTAATCAACAAGATAGTCTCTTACAAAAAATCAAAATAAAAATTGTTCACACGCAATAAAATGTCAACTAATATAAAGACAATTGTATTACAATTGTCCCGCACGATTATAAAACACATAACATTCGCCGCGATAATTACTTATCACTAATAACCACTTGAACGACTGAGTAATCGCCCGTTAATAACTCTAAATACTACGAACCGCATTCCAATAAATCTCAACTCAAACTGAACTGAACGTCGCTGAGTACTTGTATTTATATCACGCCGAAATAATAGAATATTCCATACTACGCATTAACAATAAAGGAAAACATTAGAGCGTAATTCATTGCTGCCATGATTCGTGGCCGCGCGACTTGTGTCACAGTCTAGCTATCGCGTTGAGAATCACGTACGCAGACACAAGATAGTCTCTTCAACAAATGAAAAATAAAAATTGTTCACTCGCAACAATAATGTCAGCTAATACAAAACACAATTATATTACAATTGTCCCGCACAATTATAAAACCCATAACACTTTGCCACAATACTTCGAACCGCACTGTGTAAATCGCCCGAAAACAACTGAACTCAGCCCCGCTGAATATTTATACCCCTCTAAAATTTCAGAAACATCGATACTACGCGTCAAGAACGCTACTAGAAAACACTAGAACGTAATTGATTGCGGCCTTGCACACAGCGCGCGCGGACTGGTGAAATCTGGATCAGTCTCGGACGCGTGACAAGTGTCACGTAATTGTCCTTCATCTTAGTAGCAGCAATACATACGCACACACACACACACACACATATTACCACCTGGAAGCGCCGAGAAACACGTAGAATGTTCTGTAATGGTTTAACGTTTTTTCCGCATTACGTAACTATAAAATTAACTATAGGCTTCCATTGAAAATATGCTTTTATTTTAAAATCTAATATGACATTTAGTAGCTTAAGGGTCACTAACCCCATTCTGAATGTAAAAATGTTTACTTGTCGCTTGTTCATGACACAGTTTTAACTGCGCCGTTGGTTTTGGAGAAAACGGTCTCGGTCATTTGCGAGGAAACGACAATTTTACCTGTTCTTACCCGGTCAATTACGTTCACCACTTGGTAGCAACTGATCGAATCTGTGGCAACTACTAGAAACGTTCCTGTTCCGAACTTCGATAAGGTTTCATTTCTGTAAATTTTTCATTTGTACGAGTAACCTCTTTATTCTAATATTTTTTTTACGCTAGGTTAGGTTAGATTGGGTTACGTTAGTTTAGGTTGGGTTGCGTTAGGCTAAGAATAAATAGAATTATAATGGTAATTTCTGTATTATTATAATAATAATAAAATAAAAATATTAGTAACGAGATTGGCACCACCTTACGACAATATAAAGTTCACTCCCCGATAGCAACCTACTCTTCATTTCTTCACACGCCTTTGATAGACGTAGCTTGTAGGTCGACATTTTTTATCACAATTGGCCGGGTCGTAATTGACCTAGTTCAAATTTCCACCTCGGTCGTAACCGACCGGGTTTTATACGATTGGGTTGCAACTGAACGTGGTCTTTTGAAAATAGCAGAGGTAAGCAGAGAAACATTGAAAACATTCAAAATAAAATTTTAAAATTACTTTTGAACTTGGTAGAGTCTTATTAAAGTTTTAATAATACATGCCTAAACATAGTTTATCGTTTGCCCATAGTTCATACCTGTGTGTGTGCGCACGTGTGAGAATAATTCGCTCACTTGGCACACCTAATGATCGCAACCACAAATGCCTTACGACGCAAAAAGACAGACCATGGTCACTACTAGCTCACTGACCTAAATAACTAACCTTAAACACTGTCCTTAAAATCTAACTTCATACGAGTAAAGATGAAACAGTAAAACATGAAACGGTTCGCGCAGTTCTTAGTGGGGTGCTAAGAAGGCAGTGCAGGAAATGAGTGTGAGGTGACCAACCATAAAACACGACCAAACCATGTGATACACCATTCACGCCGCTGTTCTGAACACACTTTAACTGGTCCGAAAACAACGCGTCAAAACTATGTATGCGCGATGAGGTCTTTTGACACAGCGCAACCAGATGCCCGTTTCCTGTCTAATTATTTTAGCTGTACAGTGGAAATGTATAAATAATCATTAGCCCAGTTAGTGATAATAGTGGCATACCATATATGTTGACGGTTTTTAATTAATTCATTTGCTAAACTGCGTATTTGAAAAGTGAACGTCTCGCTTAAAAGCAGTTAAAATATGAAAAGTAGACTACAAAATGATTGCTGATAAATTAGCAAGAACGAGAGGAGGGAATGTTGGACGTGTGCAGAGGAGTCGGGCGAGAAATCACTACCCAAAGCTCACGATAAAGAAGAAGCGTTGTACGCGGTAAAAGGAGCAAACGGTAGTAAAAGAAATGAAAACAAAAAACGATTACAACAGTAGATGACAGTAAATAAGTGTCGACATTAAATTAATATAAAATACTAATCAATAAATATATCCATTTTCGCTTGTATGCGATTCATTTTTTCATGAAACTGGAAATAAGATTAGTCGTTGTTATGTCTCGTTTTATACTCATCCTCCCTCCGTCATTACCAACTAACATATCTGTCTCATTGTCGTTCTCCCTCTCTTGGTTTTCCATCTTACACCCTCCCGTTCTCTTTTACTCTTTCACATTCTCTCTTACACTCTTTACTCTCCTTAAGTTTTAATTGTCGAACTTCTACTTACCTTTTATCAAGCACTGTAATCACCCCCCTCACTCTCTCGCTCTCTGCGTACCGCAACAATCCAGTGTCCAGTGTCTTTTTCTTCTTTCGGCTGTACACTTCACATGCTGCCAAACTGTATGCGACTAACGAGGCGCTCCGCCATTAAGCGAACGGCACAAAGATAAAACTGAACACGTGTATCGTTGTCGTTTTGTTGTCGCGCGGTTTCTCGATAGCGTTTGTCCGTACGTCAGTACACCAGCTAGGCCTACATACAATACGGGCTTGCCCTGTCCTCTGCGCCTTGATTAATGAGCGTTTTTAGATAAATTGTCGCGTTGTCTTTATCTGCGACTTACGCCTGGACGCGTGTGTGTACCTGTACACTTGTGACGTCCGTCCTTTCAGCGCCGAGTACGTCCTTGACAAAGCAAACTTTATTTACTGTTGGCAATTTCTGAACGTCAGATATAGGTTATGTTTATTTTACAGACCTCCTTTTCGTTGGTCAGGTATGAAGCGGTTCCGTAACGTCTTTTCTCCTTTGCCAGTCTCATCTCTCAGTGATGTTGCTTCACAAACTCGTTGTCTCTCCGGGTTTATACAAGGTGTGGCGGCGGTCGAAGGGACACTTTACAACCTCCAAAAAGTCTATACAAGGTGCGCGCGGAGGCAACATTTAATTTACCTAATATATTCTTTTACTTCAGTTCCGTCTTGCGACTTCTAGTAGCTTTGTCACGCGTTTCGGAACGATTGTAGGCTGTACATTATACATCCCTCATACGAGATCATCAAACATTAAAATTTTAATTAAAATGAAACGCGTAGCAACAATAAAAACTGATTCATGTACACTCTGCTTAAACGATTAACACGGATGCCTTTTGGCACCTAAATATTTTATCTTATTTGTTAAATTCTGTCGAGTTATATTTACTAAAAAGCGTGGACTTTCTACTAACATAGTAGAGTTAGTAGACGTTTGAGATACAGTGCCTAAACAGGCGTTTATCACTGAGGGTAACAGAGCCTGTCCCAAAAAAAATGTTCACCCTTTAATAAATGTACCAGTATTAAAATTTCTAAGTGATTTGTCGCTAAGCGAGCAGACAAAATACCTGTTGACGAGGTTAAGAATGTTCTAAGAACGTAAAACGTATTTCGAATGTTTCCATATTAGTACTTCCAAAGGCCAACTTGCTAATTCTTGAATCTAACCACAGCGTATATACTAATTTCTGTCCGTTATTAGTTTATACGCAATCATGAAAGTAGCAACGTAACAAATTATAAATCAGGGGCCCTCTTTTCTTTTCAAATCTGGCTTAAAGCGACCAAAACTGACCGCCGCGCGCACCTTGTATAAACCCTCGGAAAGGACCCATTGTCCGCCTTGTATGACCCCGTCTCTCCAGTCACCCGCATGTCCTTTCATGCTTCGCTTTATCTTTTCACTTCGTTACAAATGACTTCTTGAAATCCCGCATTTCAAACGTCTCCAATTCCGTTCTTTCTACCTCTGATACCCTCACGGCCGACACTACCGATTAGGGCTGCAGAATTTAGAGGGCGGCAAATTTTGAGAGAGCTAGAGGGAGAGAGGGAGAGAGGGAGAGAGAGAGAGAGAGAGAGAGAGAGAGAGAGAGAGAGAGAGAGAGAGACGATGAGACAAGTTTTTCTGAACTTAAATGTATCTTACATTTGCGACTCAATGATACATTTGTGTATTTTCTGTCATTAACTGTGGAAGGAGTCTGCGGGTTCCTCAGTCATACCTTCCCTCGCTCCATGGTCTATGGCACCATCATATTTCTACGGCTCTCTAATCTGACTCATACCGTAGTAGACTCTGACTCAGTACAACGGTATTCCTGTAAAAATTGCAAGCTGCAGAATAAAAATGAAATGCCTTTATAATCAGTAAGATAGAATTACGTCGAGAAGAATAAAGTGTAGGCCCACTTTTTGTACATTAAAATAGTCAACAGCATTGAAGGCTAAAATGTAGTTAACACTCGCAAAACAAATATGAGGATAACGCCTATAATTATCACTAGCCTTTCGGCTATGTCAGCTAACTGAAGACAGTTGTAATGTACACAGTGGGGTATTACCCACTATGGTGTATCCAGAATTTTGTTTCGGACGCGTCAAAAAATTATGTGAATGTGTATTATGGTCAACCATCTCCTAGCATCATTTCTGTACAGTCTCAGAAATAATTATTATCGCTTAATACGAATAAAAGTTGTTTCGTCGTCATATCTCCTCTGATGTTCCAAGTCGGCTATGTTCATCTCTTTCGGAATCCAATCTCGCGCCCGTTTTCGTTTGCTAATGTCTTTATCATTATATCCGCCCTGGTTTCCGAGGCTACTGTAGGAATTGTGAGTTGTTGATTGAGACCACCGTATACGGCAACCAACCCTATGCGAGCTAGATTTTTTATCGACCTTCCGACCTTCTCTTGGTCTAGATCCGTCGTGTTCTGTTATAGGACCACCTCGAAAAGGGTGTGGCTCTTCACCACACACGACGGTCTTCAGTAGGTAGAGGCTCTGATACCTAACTATCATAATAGTTACTTATGATCAAGATAGGAATATAGAAAATAAAGTGAAGAATTTCACAAGAATGTGTGGAACGATTTGGAGAACGTTGGGAAATAAATGTAGAAAAGAAAGGCAAATAAAATTTTATAAAACAATGGCAATACCTACACTACTGTATGGTTCTGAAACTTGGGTCATAAAGAAAAAAGATGAAGAGAAGATACAAACAGCAGAAATGAAATTTCTGAGATCAGTTAAAATAATGTAATGGACGAGTTCATATAAGAAATGAGGAGATAAGAAGTGATTTAGATATTTTTGCAGTTAATGAAAGGATTAAAGAATACAGAAGAAAATGGATTCAACACATAGATAGAATGGAAGAAAGTAGAATATCGAAGATAGCGAAATATTACAACCCTAGAGACAGAAGAATAGTTGGCAATATTACGGTTACTAGCTGAATTTCAGGGGGGGCTCCCTCTGCCAACGTCCATGGAAGCTACGAAAACTCAAATATAAAAAACATGAATTTATCGTTTTTAACATTTTGCAACTGTGCGATCGAAACTGAAGGGCGATGTGCTTGCCATCTAGTGGCGAAAAACTCTCCAACTTCGATTTCAGCGCTATCTGGATGACAATTACAGAATAAATTAAGTCGACACATATTTGTATATCAAAAACCACAAATCATCTAATTCTAATAGTTTAAAACGTTATTTTATTGCTGATAATCAGTTTTTAATGACGTCAACAACTAATTAAATTAGACATGCCAAACAGATTTACAATACTAAGATGCAAATAAAGAATATGGTTTTCAAAAGCTAAACCGTATTGTTTTTAGTACTGTTCAGCTATTAATATTATTTTAATAATAATTAATAACGATGTATTCGGCTGTCGCCGCTATCCTTTCGTCTCTCACTACTATTTTCTGTTCATTTTTGTCTCCCAGTCTCCGGCTTCCAGCTTCCTGTCCCCTTACCTAACTCGTTTCTCCAAGATATTCTACGTCTTCTCTTTACTTCTGTGTCGCCACAAACCCTCCCTGGACAATCACTACTCGGACAACTGTCGGTTTCGGCTCTTCACAGTAGTGACTTTTTTTTACCTCGGTTCCATTTTCTCAAATAAGTCTCTTTTAGACAAAAAAATAAATAAAGTCCGCGTTTGCGAGGTTGTGACTGCCTTAGCTTAATCAATCTAGTGTTTTATACATTTTCTTTTTATATGAGTATTTGGTGACTAAAGAAAAAAACAATCTCTTGAAACTTTCATCGGATTAAACCAGTCTGCATTAGTTTTTTGTCCTAAGATTTAAGACTTGTGTCATAAATTTATTAACTTTTTTGTTAGTATTCATTATTTAAACTTTCGTCATTTTTTAGTGTTAGTTTTTCTCATCACTACTTCCTTGTGTTATTATATTATCAGTCTTCATATAGCTGATTCGCTTACCGGGTTTAAAGTTGAAAATTGTGAGCGATTCCGCTCAAGTACTCCAAGATATTCCTCTGTTACCGTTAAAGTGTATAATTCAGTTATTTCGTGAAATAACTAGGTATTTCATGAATTACCTGACAATGTTAGGCAAAGTGTCAAATAAATACACTGTTTCAAACTCTACCTAGTTATTCCATGAAATAACTAGTTGTTTTATAAATTAGCTGATAAGTAGTTAAAGTCTTTAAAAAATAAATGTAATATTATGGATAGATTAGTTAAACAGCAATTAAAAAATTACGCAGTATAATGTAGGTACTAGTTCCTGTTTATTTAACTGAATTTTAAGTTTTACAACTTAGGATTATATAAAAAATTACTATTTCATCCAACACAAATCACATCAAACGAAAAATAAATGATTTATAATGTTTTACTAATGATTCACTCATTTATAATTTTTTTAATTTATAATAATCCTCTAAATATAGGCCTAACTATTTAAAAAAATAAAAGTTTTAAAAATACTACAAATCTTATTAAATCTTGAAAAACATCCAGAATAGCGCTTGGATTCGCCAATATCATAATATATTTTTAATAATAATAATATAATTTTTTTAATTAATATTTTATATTCGTGATTTTAGTTAGGTCTGCAGGTATAAAACTTTTACGCTGCTTAAAAAATATTACAAAAACTTTATCCAAAACAAAGAAACATCAAAATGTAATCAATATTTACGTCAATATTACAATAACTACAAAAAATTTCCTTAATAGCTCTTAAAATTATAATTTCAAACAGACATTTTTTTATAAAAAATTATGTTGTAAATTCATCATTTAGGATATTAAGTGCATAAAACTTTTTATGATACCGTACTTAAAATATATTTAAGAACATCTAGAATATTTCTTGAATAGCTGATTTTATTAAAACTGTCACATAAAAAGAAAAAATATGATGATAAATAATAGTTAATACAACAGACATATTAATTTTAAGCTTTATGAAATAGTATCGCGTCTAGTTCAAAAGTATCGCGTTGTTTAAAAGAAAAGGCACGGAAATTCCCATTTAAAACTTTAACGATAGGGCATTCGTTATTCTATAAAATAACCAGTAAACCAGTAAATTGTAGAATGCAGTAATTTTATTCACTTTAACTGATTCAGTTAGGTAATTCATGAAATACCTAGTTATTTTATGAAAATAAAGTGTGGATTCCACACTTTAAAGGTGATACCTCTATACTCCAGTTTTGTTAGTTTTATTACCACATTATTACCACTTATTGCCACACTGCTAAATACTTCTTTCTTGACGAGGCATTTCGGTGTCTCCACCATCTTCAGGCCTCGTTTAAGAAAAACTTGTTTAAGTAGTGACAAAGTTGGTGTCTATTTATACTGCCCAACTACTGGCCAGTTCCTCTTTGCTGAGTCCAAACAGAGAAACATTTGGGCGTAGCCACTACCTACCTTTACGTGGTACTTACTGTGAATTTCGAAATAACATGATACTTTGATACAGTTGCTGAAGAGCTTTAATAACAAGCGTAGGCGAACACAACACTACATATTTTTAAATAGATTTATTAATGACCATCAAAATGGCTGTGATGCTTTGGGTTTTACTTATATTGTATTAATGTTTGTTGCATATTTTACTAAATGATAATTTACAAAGTTATAATTGGCCAGGATGTTATCTCCGAGCATCAGCGTGTCAAGAAAGACTTTCTTTGTTTTCGGTCTTGATTGTTAAAACACATATTTGCTGCAAAACTAAACTTTCCTCTGTCTGACGCATATTAAGCTTCTAAAATAATACAGACAGTTTTGTAGGCAAGCTTCTGTAAATTTGTTAAATTTTCCAGTCAGTTGTTCAATGTATACATTTCAATACGTTCTGTGAGTTTTCAAGTTTTTCCGCCCTTTGCTACATCCATAGGTTACAAATTTTAACCCAAATATGCTTATTGGCGTCCTCCACTTCAGTTCGAAGGACCTAAAAATAAATTTTACCTAAAGTCTGTGTAACTTCTTTTGACATAGTTTCGCTGGCTGAAAAATTTCCAGAGCTGCATAATTACATTAATTTTGTTAAATTAAATTAACTACTAGGAGTGTAAGAATATTTCCTGTAAGATATTAAAAAACTATTCCTGACATATCTCATATGGAACTAATATTGATTGGGATAGTAAGCTAACAAAATTTAGATGTATCTGTGGAACGATCCATAGGTACCTGAAAAATAAAACACGGAAGGATACCCGAATGAAATTGTATAAAACTGTGGCTGTCCCCACATTTCCGTATGCTAGTGAGACATGGACTCTTGGTAAAAGGGACGTGCAGAGGATTCAGGCAGCCGAAATGAAATTTCTAAGAGGGACACAAGGTTGTTCTCTCTTGGATCGGAGAAGGAACGAGGATATTAGAAGCGATTTAATCATTGTATCATTGGACCAGAAGATTGAAGACCACAGAAGGAGATGGTGTGAAAACTTGAATCGCGCCATCAGGATATCAATCCGTCTACCTGTGGCTGCCTTGGGTTATCACGCTACGTGTAAGAGAGATGTCGGTAGACCGAGGAGGAGATGGGTTCCGGAACTAGGTGTAAGGCCTAGTCCTTGGAGTGGTGATGATGATGATGATTTTTTAAAAAGCGCAATAATAATTTAAACAAGTCATATTAACTTCACGTAAATTTATTTTTTTAACTTCTTCTTACGCTTCTTTAACCTGGTGAAGAAGGCATAAACAGACAGTCTGAAAATAGTCCTAGACATGTAGTCTATAAACTGTGTAATTCTATAGAGTTAATAATATTTTGTAATGAAGTGGCAGTCGATATTAAGTGACTGAAACTCCTAAATAATTTTCTGTTTTATTCGGAGAATGTTTTAAAAATGAATTTTTATTTAAGATATTTGTTTCACGAATCAATTGTTGTTAGGAATAATTGTAAATTTTTGTTTATTTTTAACATGTAACTGTAAAATGAATAACTAATTGAATCAATCGATTACTGTCAACTTCTTCGTGAGATGGATCGGTGATTTACTAGAGTATTTTCCTTAAATTACTTGACGGGCTAAGATGCTACTGAACAGGCGTATCTACCTCTTCAAGGGGAATGAAGTGCAATAATAAGGAGAAAACGGTCACACTATAAGAATGTCAAATAATCGATCACACAATAAGAATGTCACACTATTGGAGTATTATCGATCTTAAACAGTAATTTAGTAATCCATCGATCAGTTTGTGTAGGTGGGCCAACGATCGTCAGTATGGTTTGAATAGCATAGGTAAACTAGTTGTTTGTTGCCTCTAATTTGGAAAAACGGTAAGATTTCATTGTTGAATTTTATGTACAAAATAACGTACTTAAACACAAACTATAATTTGCTTAAAAGTTTTGAGAAATTAAAGTGTAAAGAGGTAAAAAACTGAATTTTTTCCAAATGTTTTTAGAAAGACTCGTTTTACTTCCATGTTCCGTAAGCAAATGGAAGTACAGTATGGTGATCCCGAAAAAATCATGTTTGAGATAAGGGCTGATTCTGATTGCACTACCCTCAAATTATGAAGAAAAGTCATTTTCCGAAAACTGTGTGTGTGTGTGTGTGTGTGTGTGTGTGTGGTTTTTTCTATGGCGAAATATAACTGCCGCAAATTCAAACAGAATCAATAAGTTTTTGCATATGTGCCCGAGTTGTAGAGAACTCAAGGCCTATTGACTTTGGTGAAGATCGGTTAAGGGGGAGGGGTAGTTTACCTGTAACGTTTTACGTTTAACAAGAGTAAAGTACTTAATTTTGATAAATAAAGTATCCTGAAAATAAAGTCATAATAATCCACTGTAGAAAGGTAGATGGAATAGGGTCTATAAATGAAAATCTATAAATGAGAAGGGTATTTGAAGGGGGAGGGGTACTCTATTTTGTATCTATTTTATAAATTTTGTCGACCGAAAACTTAAAAATTTCAATAAAATATTAACGACTGATATCGTTCCATACTATGTAACTGCGGATACGTAAACAAAATAATTTTTCGTTTTCAGAAATTCACAGATAACAAACGCCGGACGGTATTGGCTTTCTTTCGTGTTGTTTAAATAAAAGACAATTTAATTTTTTTTTTTAATATTAACAAGTAAGTACAATTCGTATTCGATAACCCCGCCCCCACATTTTTGCCTTCCGTCTCCCTTTTTTTGCGGGACCAATATCAAATACAATATGCTTCTGTAGAGTAAAAGTATGGGCGCGCTGTGACGATTTAAATTGTGACATAAAAAAAAAAAAAAAAATTTAATTAATTAAGGTTGCGTACAATTAACCATTTAAATCTCACAATAATAATAATAAAAACATGTAGGTACTAAGTGTGAATGGAAGAAGTAATTAATAAGGGCAAAGTATCCATAAAGAAAAGGCATATTGTAAATAATTATTATGTTCGTATTTAACCCTTTGCTTGCTATCAAGCGCCTACCTGTTGATACCGGACTCGACCTGTTTTCCGAGTCTACTGTAATTAAAAATAATAGACTAAACTAATGTTAATAACTAAAGTATCTGTAGACACAGATAGTAACTAAAACAATTAATTTAAATGATGTATTTTTATCTAGCGATAGTCTGTATAAATAAAAAAAAATTTATTTAAAGAGAAAACAGGAACTATATATGCTCGCGGAATAAACACCCCACTCTCTCTCGTCATGTACGAGGGTAGCGGACGAAAAATCGCTCTCTTGCGATGACGACGCCCAGCTGTGCAGACGCACGAGCAAAATGCTCTGTTCAAAAGTTATACAATTTGTTGTTAGTGTGGATTAATTAATTATTATTTTGTATTTTACTAACCGTTACAAAAAGTGTAACATGTAACGTTAACAAAAAGAACATTCCAAAAACTTTGTAACAAGAAGAAAGTTGTAACTACAAACGACGAGTATTAATAAAGAAAAAACGATGACTGCAATCTTCACCTATGGACGAATCTTTTCAACATCTGACCTGTGGTCATGGACCATCTAAATGAGAACTCTAGTATACCCTACCGATGATGCAGTTCGAGACATCTGAGAATCAACGAGTATCTGTGTAGAAGACTCTACCTATCCTGCAGACGTATTAAGCCATGTACAACAGAGACCAGACCAAGACGAGGACGACGTTTTAGGACTCCCAAGACGGAACCACATGGAGGCGATTACTACATCCAAAAAAATAGAGGTGACTCGATAGCACGTCTATCGAGGAATAATGATAATATTTTTGTAACACAATACTCTATTTAAGAGACTTACAGAGACGATTGATTTTATAAGAATATGAAAACTTAAATTTGAGAATTTAATTGTAACTTTTCAATATCATTCAATTGTAACAATTTATATATTAACGTAACGTAGTGTTATTAATACCATTCTTCTAATGGAAGATATATGAAGCAAAAAGGTAAAAGTCTTGCAAGATAAAATTTTGAATTAAATATAATTAAAAGATTAGAGACTAAATACCAATGGTTATCCGGATCCGGGGGTATAGCTAGATAAATTTGTTGTGATCCCATATTCTAAATAAAGCATTTCACTTAATTTTACTAATTTAATTAATAACGTCATGGGATCTGTTCTTTGGAGTAAATGTTATATTTCAAATGTTTAATAAAGCAAGTCTTCTTGTTACACACATATACTGAGTATATAAATCAACAGTTTCACCTTCCCTGATTCCTTGTATGTCTTACTGTGTGTTGTTCTGATTTAAATTTCAGCTCGTCTCGAATAAGGCAGCCTGAAATAATTGGCAGAACCAATTATTTTGGGTTCCCTCCGTTATAACTCTAAAGAAGAGGTTATAAGATGCGCCACTCTGCTCATTTGTTTAAATTTTGCTACTAATAACAAAAAAAAATTTTGTGACTTGTGTTGCTAAACAGTAATTGTGTCCCTATTCATAAGCTGTTGATTTATTTACTCGTGTATTTTAATATGTGTCAGAAATTTAAATAAGGTAAAAATAATAATTAATATTATAGTAATATAGTATAGATAATTTTATTAGTAAATATGATATGTGTAAAGTAAGAGTAACATATAATCCAATGTAAACAAACCATGTAGGTACTTGTTAAAAGTCCCATTCATAAACAACCCCCATTCACGACAATCTCGGACATGTAAATTTCCTGTTGGCGATTGTTTAATATTATCGTAGTCGGTCTCCCCAGTTAGAGTGAGAACAATCGGTCACCCTTCTTGTGTGGTGTATTGTTATTTGAAGCGTGTCTGTTCATGTGTTGATAACCGAAGGGGGAATCCTTTGCCGTAAGCATCGGTAAACATGTGTGAGATTTCTCTCTCTCTCTTTCTATGTAAAATGACAACCTTTGTCATCTCATTTTAATTGTTTATTAATAAACGTGTAAGAATACGATTAATTCATATTGTTATGTTAGTGTAAAATGATATAGCGTTGTATAGTAGTAAATACTAATCGTAGAATAATTAGTTCTTGCCACTTTACGAAAATGGCTGAATTTAATCCTGATTTATTAGTAAAAGATGAGCTATGCTACGAAGCACTTTTACGAGGTCTAAAACACGTGAATGTAACCGTGTCTGAATTACGAAAATCATTACGCCAAACCGGATCAGAGACAACCTCGCAGTTAGATAAATTGCGTGAACTCGATTATGACGGCGAACGAGAAACCTGTTATGCGAAATATCGGGAACTGATAGTATTATCTCAGAACCTTAAGGACAAGAAATCACCCACGGAACTTTTGCGCGTTACGCAACGTATAGAACATTTAACCCGCCGATTAAATAATTTATTAAGCTGGCCCGACGTCACCGTCGTCCCCGCCGATGTGCAGAAATTTGCAGACGAGGCATTACGCCAATTACCTATAATTATTAACGACTTACGTCGAAAGTCAGATGAATCGAGAATGGAGAAAATTGAGCAAGACTTACAAAAATTATATATCTCCCCTGTTCAATCCCCTAATGTAGAAGAACCCCCACCACCTAAAGTTCAGCGTACTCGTGCTAGTCAAAATGCGACCACTAATCCTTCGAAGGAAATACAGAACGTAAATTTGAATGTTGAACTCTACGGAAAGATTTCCCACCCAGTAGAGAAAATAATTAATGAGATTCCTTACACCAATGGGTTAAGTATAACGATACTGTTAACTTTTATAAAATACCTGCTGCAAATAAAAGATTTACAACAATTAAACGATCGGCAAATACTGCAAGTAATATTACCCAAATGTAAACCACCATTACGAGATCGTGTACTAGAAACATTAAACTCAAGTCTTTCAGTAGAAGATCTTCATACGAATATAATCAAATATTTTATCCCCACTGGAATTTATGAGGATATCAAAAGAAGTACTGTACTTAGAGTACAAGGAGCTCGCGAAAGACTGGCCCACTATATTGCGGATATCCGAGAATCTTCACGTATACTACAAGTCGACTGGACTGAAAAACAATTGGTCGATACGATCCTAGTAGGCTTGTCTCCTGATGAACGCTCCCGTTTAGCACTAATAAGTAGACCCCTTACGTTCGCGGACTTTGAACAATGTAGTATTCATTCCTCCAATGTTTGGTACGCAGATCAGCACAGACATGCATCGATATCCACTACACAAAATAGAAAAGAAATGCATGCCTTAGTATCTGACGCAAGAAGTATACAAGAAAGAAGACCATTTCGAAGATCAACCAATGGCCATGGTAAGTCCCAGGAGGCTCAACCACTCCAGGAAACCAGTAAGACACTACGTAAAGAATATGTGTGTTATAACTGCGGAAAATCTGGACATCTCAGTAGATACTGTAAACAAAAAAGGTATAATCAAAAAACTCATTATCCAAAAAACATGTAAGGCAGGGAGATCCAAAACCCTGTGTCTTCCGCAGCATCGTAAAAAAAGGTAAACTCCTGAGAGTCAACATAATAAAACAAAATAATAATAATAACAAAAGAAAACTAGATCCCTATGTAAAAAAATTTATAGATAAATGTAACGCTATTAATAAGAGTAATTTCAGTAAGTGTCAATTACCTTATGTACAAGTTGACCTTGGTGTAACATCCACCCTTGGTTTAATTGATTCCGGATCAACGCGAAGTTTAATTAGTCATGACCTCGCCAATAAGTTATTTAAACATAATTTAGTCAAACGCAGTCAATCTGTAAACATTAAATGCTCAACCGCTAACAAACAAAACTTAATAATAAAACTTATCATCACGTGTAAAGTTAAAATAAAACATTTGACGTGGTATTTTCCGATGTTAGTAAGCGACGAATTAGGACCCGAGTTAATATTGGGAGCCGATTTTATCAGTAAAACAGGAATAATTCTAAATATTCATGATAAGAAATTTTACTTTGGATTCGATCGTTCACGGAAATATAACTTAGAGGATAATTCAAATAACAGAGAAAGTACTAGCACTACTTCTTCTCATCTAAAGCATCACGAATGTGAATTAGGTCATCTGGAAAGTAAAGATAGGCGTAACATACAAAAGTTAATAAATCAATTCTCCAATGTGCTCACCCCAAAGTTAGGACTGACGGATCTGATAGAGTATAAGATAAATTTGAGCGATAATAAAGTAATACGTTTAGCCCCATACAAGTTATCACCGCCAAAAATGGAAGTAATGAGGAACCAAATTAATAAACTATTAGAACAAGGAGTCATCGAACCCTCTACTTCATCTTATTCATCCCCTGCGTTTTTAGTACCCAAAAGCAACGATAAACATAGATTAGTTGTAGACTATAGACAACTAAATAAACGAATAGAATTTGAATCCATTCCACTTCCCGACATCCACAGTGCTTTTCATTATTTTACGAAAGCCAAAATTTTTACCATTATGGATTTGAATCAGGCTTTTCATCAGATACCACTTTCAGAAGAATCGAAACGTCTCACCGCTTTTGCCGTGCCTTTCAACCTATACCAATTTACTAGGGTACCTTTTGGTATTTCCCAAGGTAGTTCTGTATGTAGCAGATTGTTAGAAAAATTATTTCACGACATAAAGTTTAAATATGTGTACCACTACCTAGACGATATTGTTATTTACAGCGAGTCAATGGAACAACATCTTGCACATATACGTGAAGTATTATCACGATTAGAGAAAGCTGGATTAACTGTAAACCCCAGTAAAGTAAATTTTGCTGTGACACAATTCTCCTTTTTAGGTCACATCGTAAAAGCCAACGGAAAGGTAAGCATAGACCCAGAGCGAACCCGTGCTATCAGAGAATTTTTACCACCGCGGGATGCGAAAGGAATTGCTCGATTTTTAGGAATGATAAATTATTTCCACAAGTATATCCCACATCTAGCCGAAATCGCAGCACCACTAAATACTTTAAGAAAGAAGAAAGTAAAATTTGAGTGGAATGAGCAACGCCAAACCGCATTTGAGAAATTAAAGGAAAGCATCATATCACCCCCCGTACTACAATTAGCCGATTTTAGTAAACCGTTTGTTGTGCAAACCGACAGTTCAAGTGTAGCCCTAGGTGCAGTAATTTATCAGGAAGTTGATAACTCTCGATTACCAATTAGTTACGCTTCACGCACCCTGACGGACCAAGAAAAGAAATACTCCGCATACGAATTAGAATGCTTAGCTATCGTTTTTGCGTTTGAGAAGTTCAAACCATTTTTAGAACATAAAGAGTTTTTGCTAGAAACAGATAATCAAGCTTTATCCTGGCTACTAAACCACCCAAAACAATTAGGTCGAATCGGAAGATGGGTATTGAGATTAAATTGTTTTAAATTCAAAGTACAACATATTAGAGGCACCCAAAACGTAGTTGCCGATACCCTGTCACGTATGTTCCAGCCTAGTAGTAATAATTACGAAAACAAGAGTAGAGAGACACCTATTATTAATGCGTTAATTACCGAATTTCCTCTTGCATTTACGGATTTAGCCCATTACCAACAACAAGACCCACGTTTGAGTCCGATCATCAAACAACTTGAAAAAGGAAACAAGTCTGAAAAATACCTATTAAATAAGAAAGTATTATGTTGTAGAATAGCTAACGGAAAATATTTGCGTATCATCGCCCCGGATATTATTAAACCTATGCTAATGGAATATTATCACTCTTCCACCATTGGAGCACATATGGGAATAAATAAAACCATACATAGGATTCGGAGAGAATATCACTGGGAAAATATGAACAGTGAGATAGCTAACTTTGTAAAAAGGTGTAAGTTGTGTGCACTCAGCAAACCAGCGAGAAACAGCCAAATAAGCCAGTTAATATCTGAGATTCCTGCCACCCCATTTTCCAAAATTTATTTAGACTTTTCTGGACCCTACCCACGTTCCAAGTCAGGAAATACTATGTTAGTAATTTGCGTAGATTCGTTTAGTAAGTTCGTCTGGATGTACCCCATGCGGCGAGCTTTAGCTACGACAACAGTAAGCATTTTACAGAATAGATTATTCAAAGATTTCGGTATTCCAGTCCATCTAGTGTCGGATAACGGACCACAGTTTAAGTCCAAGGAATTCAGGAACATGTGTTTCAAACTAGGTATAAACCACATTACCACTACCGAGTATCGTCCCCAAGGTAATATAGCTGAGAGGTATTTGCGAAACCTAAAATCTGCTTTAATTGCTTACCATGCTAACGACCATACTTCGTGGGACCAGAACCTATCCTGGATACAATTCGCCTTTAATTCGGCATATCATGAAGGACATAAGTCTACCCCATTCGAATTGTTGTTCAAGTATAAACCTAATCACCCATTATCCACAAAGTGGAAAATACATGAATTGTTACCCCTTGAAATTAGGGATAAAAATATTAGAAAGATATGGAACGAAGCGCGCGCTAATTTACGAACAAACTTAGCGAAGTCAAGGAAATATTACGAGCAAAAGAATAAGAATAATAAAGTAAAATACCAAATCGGAGATTTAGTTATGTATAACACGCACCCAACGAGTAGTGCAGTCGATAAGACAACTTCCAAACTATCTTACAGATGGTGCGGTCCTTATCAAATTCACAAATACTTAACTCCGGTAACTGTGACCCTGTACGAACTCTCTACTCAAAAATATGTGCGAAGGACACATATTTCACAGATAAAACGTTATCTTGAAGAAGAAAATAGTAGAGTGCCAGTTAATTAAATAAGTAAATGTGAAAACAATGTTTAGTACTCAACCGCAAAAGTACTTGAGTAACCTTTGGCTACCTTGTCGTATAAGTAGGTACGAGGCCTGATCAACCTTGAATCCTCTTCATCGAAAGTAGAGCAAAGCAAGAAGTCAGCTGACATCCAATAAAAGTAATGGAGTAATTAAAGAGTAAATTCTATAGCAAAAAAAAAACTCTCTCGAAAGAAAAAGGAAAAATCCGGTAGTAGTAATAAGTAGTAGAGTTAAGGAAATTTAGAATGTTGAAAATACTTTATAATGTAAATTTTATGTAGTAATAGAATTAGCGTGTAAAACATGAAGTATATGTATAGATGGTAAGAAACAACCAGTCAAGAATGACTTATGCTGCTAGTAATTATATACAGCCAGAAACGGGTGAGAGAAATTTCACACGGAACTCCCCAAGCATACTCTCGGTACATAGCTGACCAAAATTTTAGGAGTCTGTGTTGGTAAGGAGGCGGAGTATGTGACGATTTAAATTGACATTTAAAAAAAAAAAAAAAAATTTTAATTAATTAAGGTTGCGTACAATTAACCATTTAAATCTCACAATAATAATAATAAAAACATGTAGGTACTAAGTGTGAATGGAAGAAGTAATTAATAAGGGCAAAGTATCCATAAAGAAAAGGCATATTGTAAATAATTATTATGTTCGTATTTAACCCTTTGCTTGCTATCAAGCGCCTACCTGTTGATACCGGACTCGACCTGTTTTCCGAGTCTACTGTAATTAAAATAATAGAGTAAACTAATGTTAATAACTAAAGTATCTGTAGACACAGATAGTAACTAAAACAATTAATTTAAATGATGTATTTTTATCTAGCGATAGTCTGTATAAATAAAAAAAATTTATTTAAAGAGAAAACAGGAACTATATATGCTCGCGGAATAAACACCCCACTCTCTCTCGTCATGTACGAGGGTAGCGGACGAAAAATCGCTCTCTTGCGATGACGACGCCCAGCTGTGCAGACGCACGAGCAAAATGCTCTGTTCAAAAGTTATACAATTTGTTGTTAGTGTGGATTAATTAATTATTATTTTGTATTTTACTAACCGTTACAAAAAGTGTAACATGTAACGTTAACAAAAAGAACATTCCAAAAACTTTGTAACAAGAAGAAAGTTGTAACTACAAACGACGAGTATTAATAAAGAAAAAACGATGACTGCAATCTTCACCTATGGACGAATCTTTTCAACATCTGACCTGTGGTCATGGACCATCTAAATGAGAACTCTAGTATACCCTACCGATGATGCAGTTCGAGACATCTGAGAATCAACGAGTATCTGTGTAGAAGACTCTACCTATCCTGCAGACGTATTAAGCCATGTACAACAGAGACCAGACCAAGACGAGGACGACGTTTTAGGACTCCCAAGACGGAACCACATGGAGGCGATTACTACATCCAAAAAAATAGAGGTGACTCGATAGCACGTCTATCGAGGAATAATGATAATATTTTTGTAACACAATACTCTATTTAAGAGACTTACAGAGACGATTGATTTTATAAGAATATGAAAACTTAAATTTGAGAATTTAATTGTAACTTTTCAATATCATTCAATTGTAACAATTTATATATTAACGTAACGTAGTGTTATTAATACCATTCTTCTAATGGAAGATATATGAAGCAAAAAGGTAAAAGTCTTGCAAGATAAAATTTTGAATTAAATATAATTAAAAGATTAGAGACTAAATACCAATGGTTATCCGGATCCGGGGGTATAGCTAGATAAATTTGTTGTGATCCCATATTCTAAATAAAGCATTTCACTTAATTTTACTAATTTAATTAATAACGTCATGGGATCTGTTCTTTGGAGTAAATGTTATATTTCAAATGTTTAATAAAGCAAGTCTTCTTGTTACACACATATACTGAGTATATAAATCAACAGTTTCACCTTCCCTGATTCCTTGTATGTCTTACTGTGTGTTGTTCTGATTTAAATTTCAGCTCGTCTCGAATAAGGCAGCCTGAAATAATTGGCAGAACCAATTATTTTGGGTTCCCTCCGTTATAACTCTAAAGAAGAGGTTATAGCGCGTGCCAGGTTTTACGATAGTCGGTTGATGCATTCAAAAGTAATCATAATACATAGACATACCCCAAACAGATAGACAAATGCGAAACGGTCAAGTGAAAGCTGAGAGCTCGCTTCGCGCAATCAACAACAATAATAATAATAATAATAATAATAACCATCTTTACCTTATACATATAATATGCACTTATATTCAGCAAATATATTTCATTTTTGTTAAAATATATTTATTTCAGTAGTTATGAAATATCTTCGTTTAATTTAAACGTATAATTTTAAAAATCAATGACAGATTTTTTCTTTTCAGATTATTGTCTACAGAAAAATATAAATAATATATTCTATACATATTAAAGTTATTAATAGTATGTTTTATTAAAATTATAGCATTCAATTTAAAAATATTAGAATGTTTATACTTTTCATTTCTCTTTGAAAAGGTGAACGATTACATTTAAAACATTTATGTCAGGGGTGCAGTTACAATTTCATTCTGGAATTAGTTAGGGGTTTGGGCGAGAGTTTTACATCTCTGGCCATAGAACTAAAAAAATTAAAAGAAAATTAACTCGTTTTTTTCTATTTATTTTATTACAAGGTAGATCGTAAGTGTGGAAATATAGTGGCTACATTATCAGACACCTTAGATAGTATTAGACATTATTAGATATATGTAATGGATTTAAAAAAAAAAAAGTGAAACAATAAAGATGACATCTTACATAAGTAAAATAATCGCTACCAGGAAATGGGTCCCCGTGTTCTGCAGGCGCTGACAGAGTTAAATGTTTGTACCCGTTTTTTAAAACTTGGACTTAGTAAGTAGACTACGTGTGTATAAGTTTTGCAGAAAACAGAAATAAGTCAGTCTACTCGTTTTGCCACATAAACAAATGTAAGCTTTTATAAAATGACCAGGTCTACAGGTCTTTAAAAACAAACATTTTAAAATTGCGCTACAGAATGCGCAAGTAGGGCTGTTTGTTTACCCGAAATTGTCAATCAAAACTCCGCGTTCGATAGTTTCAATATTTAATTAGTTTTTATGGCAATAAAACAATTGGAAAATAAAATTAAATACGGATCGAAAATCATGTACAACACTAGGCACGCCTGTGTAAGATTGGAATAGCCAGAAAAAACCGTTTAATTTAGAAAGTTTTTAAGTTTGTGAGGAATAAAATTACTGCACTATAAATATAGTAAACCGAGTTGGATACGCTGCGGACTAAATAAACATTTCAGCTCTCTGAAACATTTCCCTTGCTTCAACTGAAAATGTTCATACGCTCACAACTAATTAGCCAAATTATTTTACTCGACTTAAATATGATTACATTTTACCAGTACGTAATTTTCAATTTCTGGTTTTTTCTTTATCCTTCTGGAGGTTGAGTTTTGACCTCACCCCAAAACCTCTCTCACTCTACGCCACTGTATATGTGTGCGAATGCGGGCGTCCACGGTTTTTGTGCATAAATAACGATAATCGAAGGCTTAAAAACGAAATCCAAATAACTTCAGTCATACGACTAAAATTCAAGAGAGCAGAAACCTTGCGAAAAATTGTATCAAAAGTCCTTTGCAAAACTGTGTATTCGCGCTAGTAGTTTTATGAACAATTTTTAATTTCTAAACGTAAAATTAATTAAACAGAGAATTTATTTTAATTAAAAGTAAAGTATTTGAATTCTCCGCTTGCTTTCTCAAAAGTTTCTCTCGTTTTGCTTACAAGTCCGACCAGTAGTTCTAATGTGACTTTTTCGAAATTGTTAACTTATCAAAAACTGTAAGCTGCAACGGAATAAGCGCACAATACAAATAACACAATTATTCAATGTACTTTTTGAATGTTGTGAGTTTTAAAAATAAATATTTTAAAGTCTATGTTTTACCTGACTGATATACATTCATATTAGTTAAGCAATTACATCAGAATATACTACTAATTACATTGATAGGGACACCCGCCCCACCGTTAATAATCTAAAAACCCACAACGTTTCGACGATTACCAATGTGCAGTTGTATTCAGGTGAACTGCTAGAATTAAGTTTAATAATAATAATAATATAATTACTAATAATTTTATGCCATCGAATCTTTGATTTAAGGATTGGAACACTATTTATACTACGAAAGGATAACTGAAATTGGTTGTCAATACTGGACGGGGCCGTGGCTGTCCGCCTACCTGCTTGTCCCCTTCACTTCAAGAAAGTTTATTTTTGTAGCCACTAAAAATTTGCATCTATTATTAAGATGGTTTTACAGTAAACTAATTGGCACGGCCTTATCTAGAGGTTTAAGTGGCATTTTATTCCGTTATTCGAGACTTACTAAACAATTCTAGATTATTTGCTTCCTGTTAACTTGTATTGCTTTCTTTCGCTTACCACATCATTGTGCAATACGTTTTTACAATCTTCTCACTAATTAAAAACTTTGTAAAGAATAACAGTCCATAATAAAAATTTCAATAAGTAAAAAACGCTTTTTTCTATCGTAAGTGTCGTCAGTTACATTTTAGGGCGTACCGTCATCTCACTTTCAACGTATTAAATTAAGTTTCAGTCTAGAACCACTAAACTTTCAAATTGTTTAAGAAATTTGTGTGTTGTGTATGAGTGTGAGGTGTGTGTGTGTGTGTGTGTGTGTGTGTGTGTGTGTGTGTGTGTGTGTGTGTGTGAAGTCTGTTTTTAAGTCTGTTTAGGACTGTTTGGTATAACCACAAGATTTTTATGCACTAAGCCACAAATTGTTTAACGAAATGGTTTCTGCAAACACTAAATGGAATACACACAAAGATTTAGCTGGCCAGTTTTCAGTGAGAAAAGTGACATTAGTCTAAAATCTGGATATAAAGTAAAGCAAGCAAACTACTATATTTAGTGTAAATTTCTGAAGTTCTGAATATTTATTTTCAAAAATACATATTTACACCAAGTCTGACGGAAGTCAAAACGGTACCAAACACTTCAATACAAAAAAACACAACCATTTTTTTTTTTGTTATAAAATGGAACAGTTAATGAAGCAATAACTTAATTCATGTACAGTTTTGTTATCTTGAATTACGTATAATCTCACAATAAAATGGATTGAAAAGACAATTTATTATGATAGAAAGTACCTTTAATACTGTTTGAAAAGGATCTGTGAAACTTGTTAGATCTACGTTTCTCGTTACTGTAATTACCCCCCTTATATAATATTTTTATAGCCTAACATGTTTAATGAAATTTATTTGGTTTTCTCAACATTATCACAAATGTTTTTGTACAATTTTATTATCTGAATATAGCAACAATACAAAAACAGCGATTAAGTCCTGCAAGCTAATCAAGAGAGAGGCTGCTAAAAACATTTAGGACTAAAGTACAGTAAATGACAGACAAAACGAAATGTAAAAAGTACTGGCGTATAAAACTATCGGAAATATTTTAAATATCCTACTAAAAATGGGATAGAAATTTGTGGCTTTACCAAAATAAACACGAACAGAAACCTACAGCTTGGTGAACCAAGATATAAAATGGGAACTAAAAATAAAGGAAGTGAAACGGAAATAACTTTTATGAAGTGCACAAACAACGAAGGTGTCAAGAGTACAAAAAAGGAGAGAATAAAAGTCAAAAAAATATTATTAGAAAGTCAAAAAAACGTTTCAGCCTCACCTCTGGAGCCCAGCTTCAGTGAATAAAAAACGATTCAACACAACTGACAGGATGTTCGTCAGTACCGCACATTCTTTGGTGCCACAGTACTGCGGTTACTGACGAACATCGGCTCAGCTGCATTGAATAGTTTTTTATTCACAGAAGGTGGGGTCCAGAGGTGAGACCGAAATGTCTGAAACTAATAACTTTAGTGGACCACGCCCCCCCCCCGAATTTTGTTTCCGATAGTGTTGACGTCGGCCGTTAAAGCTTTAGAACTGTTGTAGACAGTCTTTGGAAGGAAGGAGAATGGAGACACAGTTTCCTTAGACCAGCGGTTCCCAAACTTTTCAGTCCGCGGACCCCCCAAACAAAATTTAAAAATTTTCTAACCCCGTCTGAGTTCTGCTATGAAACAAACCGTAAATATGATATAAACTCTTATATTTTAATTAAAATGTATTAAAATCATAATTCCCTTAACTTGGAAAATTATAATATTTATGAGATCAAACATAGTTTAATGTGAACAATGAAGCTGCTTTTGAACAATTAGCTCTGCAATATTGGGTTTAATGTATGATAATTTCAATATTAAGTCACTCTCGACGTCAAGTTTATTTCTTAACTTTGACTTCATGTACGTGAGCAGGGAGAATGCGGTTTCACACAAATATGTAGAGGGAAACACAGTTGAACACTTCAAACCTTTTTTTGCGAGTTCAGAATAGTCAGCCATTACACATAACCAGACGTCAGCTAGCTGTAATTGCGAAAACTATAATTTTAATGAACTGTCAATCGAAAGTTCTGCCAATGAATCTTGTTTTTGTAGTGTAAGAGAGAGGTCTAGTCAGTTCGGCTGACAAACAGATCTGCTACATGGCACATTTAAAGACTATTACAGCCATTAGTTTGAACAAAAAAAATACTGGAATATCTACAGCATTAAAAAATTGAAGAAAATTACGGTATATTCTATTTTTTCTTAAAGGTGTCTGCGGACCACCTGAAACATTGTCGCGGACCCCACTTTGGGAACCACTGCCTTAGACCAAAGACCGTTCTGCAAAATACTAAAGCATCTGAGACAGGAGAAGAAACAACGCTTCGTCCAATCCGAAACAACTGGACGTTCAGTAATGCATTGCATTGCATTGTGGATGCGGGGTGTCTTTGCACCCGTGGCTTGATTGCAGCATCTGGAGCGTGTCCAATGGCTGCCAGAAATGACAGTGACAACTTTGGATAAATAAAGACTGTAATAAACTAAACTGACCGAGAACTGTATATGTTTAGATACAGTAAAGGCGGTTTCTAGGCGTGTACACGAGTTCTGTCAATGTTACTGAGTAGGCCTACCAGTGTATATTTTAACGAGCAGCCAGACACAAAATCTGCCGTGATAAATTAAATAGTGCAGTGATAAAATTGGAAAATGTGCAGTAATACAATTTTGAGAAAAATGAACTGACATTTGAGCAGAAAATAATGTAATGAAACAATATTTAGCCTTATTGAGTTAAACTAAAGCAGTTTTAACTCAAGATTAACCTATTTCATTTTAATAATTCTCTTTAAAACTCTTGTCTGAAAAGTTCATTAAAATTAAATTTTGAGAAATATACTTTTGTATTTCAAAAACCTTTTTGACATTTTTAGAAAAATCCAGACATTTTTGTACCCTACTAAAGTAAAAACAAACGCAGTTTATCAAGATAATTCGTTTTGTTTTCTGGAAATTAGGTAAGACTAGACAAGCACTAAAATAACGTTTTGGCAGGTCTAATTTTTGAAAATTTCCCGGGGGAGAACACCCGGACCCCCCGTTCTGGTAAACTACCCATTTGTGCAGTTATAAAAATCTCTTAAAATATACCCTGCTGAGTACTTGCTACCTTACTTGAACCGAGGAGAGCCGTAACTGATGAAGAAGTCGGTGGTGCAGGCGTCGCCGTCCGGACTGTTTCTGTTCGACAAAGCCGGGATCCGTTGAGGTATATATACCGCCAGTCAAACCACCACCGACTTGGCAATAATGGGCTAATTTACTTAACCCGGCTAGCGCGTGGTTGGGTATCAACGTTAAACACAAAGGCCAGTTAATTAACACAAGAGGAACAAACACTGAATTAAAAAAAAAAAGTAGAAGAAGAAGGAAAGCTAAAAGAATTGATTGGTTGTTAAACGTAAAAGCGATCCAGCAGTTTTCCACATAACAGACGCACTTTGTATGGAAATTTTATACGGTTTACCCTGCTCGATTCTTTCTGTGTATCAGAATAGACTAACGCATCAGTGAGTAAATTGAATGCATGCCCGCGCCCGCGAATTGTAGTAGGTACGTGAGCTTGAGAGCGAGCTTGTAATTAGTTAATGACGCGCCAGCGAATTTATCGAGTACCGCGCACGTCTCATAAGTGAAACAAAAAAAAAAAGAAAAGAAAATTAATTATCGCGTGGGTGTGAACTGTTTCGATGTAAAGCAAAACATTCCTCAATATTTATATCGCACGATCTACTACATAGCTTCTGAACGATTTAAAATTGTTTCTCTTCTAAATGACAAAGTAACCTATAGTTTTTCCTAGATTTAATTTATTCCTTAACTTCTTCTTCTTCTTCTTCTTCTTCTTCTTCTTCTTCTTCTTCTTCTTCTTCTTCTTCTTCTTCTTCTTCATCTTCTTCTTCTTCTTCATCTGCTCCTGCTGCTGCTGCTGCCTTACGCGTATATAATGGACCCCATTAAACCGGACGTCGCTTTAAACGGACATGTATTTGGGCTGTACATACGTGTTTGTAAAGGTCACTGCGTCGCAGGACTCACGTCACCCGCCGCGCCAGCTTTCTTTTGTATTGTAGTCCATGTAAATGGAAAATAAAAATATCGGTATGGTGAAACATACATGACTTCCATGTTCTAAGATGTATAGTATATATATTTAAAATCACTTTCGAAATAAAATATTTCCATAGAAACTACTTCTTTATACTTTTTTTCTTCAGCCTTAACCACAGTACTGTGGTCACTATCGTATACCACCTCACGTTAGCGCACTCGATTTTCACTGATGTTGGCAGTCGATGGCACTGCCGAAACGTCTGGTTTTGCAGAAAACATTGAATCACGGCCAAATAGCCCGGGAAGGAATTTTAACACCAAACTTCTTCTTTATTGCCGATAACGTATTACACATATAAAAATCGGTATGGAGAACATACATGACTTCCATGTTCTAAGATTCATATTTAAAATAATTTACTTGAATTCAGTTCGATAATTTCTAAAACAAGAAGTAGAGCTAGATATGGTGACAAAATATCAAATAAGTGGATGATTGAGTTCTAAAGAATTGTCGTATCAGCTAAAATGGTACCCCCATGTCAGGTGGGTGAAGGTACTCAACCTTCGTGAGGAAGGACTGTACTTTTGAATAAAATGTTTGTAGGTCGAACGAAGAGCTAGCCAAAGGAAGCTGTGATCTGATTCTTGTAATGAAATTGGACTCTCGCTGCGAGTTATCGGCCGAGGGTGAATGATGTCTATAGTGTTATCAAAGTCCCTGTCAATACTATACTAGTCATTTTTCTTTTTTTTAAACGTGTCTTTCCTTCTTTCCATTCGTCTTCTGATTTCCTGAACGAGGATTCTGTCCACACGTATAATTATAAATTTCTCAGCAAAACATTTCTTCCTTAATACGTTTGTGTCTTCTGTTTAACACCCACCATTCTGATCCATGACATAACGCTATATTCCACACAGGCTAGTAAATAACTAGCCATCAAGGAGGTCAAAATATTTTCCAGGAGGGGCAAACAATTTTCCAGAGGAGAATTTATATATTTATTTACATATATATTTTTATATATATATATTTTTTTCATACACACATGCACATATTAGTCTGTAATTCTTATATCTGAATAGAAATAAGTAGAAAGATTGTATTAATTTATTTATTAAAACATTTATTGCTTCAATATATGCATAAAATTAATCACTTGTAAAAGTTAATGTTTGATCTCCATTAAGTAGTGCTCAAGTTTCCAAAGTTTTAATATTATGATCTCCGTAATCAAAACATCATAGCAGGTTTTAGTGTGTATGAGGGTACACCGTGGACAAAAATTTTCAACATTCACTATGGAGCGTTGCTCAGGGTAAAGCTGCGAATCTACAGTATACGTTTCTCAGAACAAACACGCGGAAAAGGAGGAGCGCTCCGAAGTCTCTCGTGGACTCTGAGCATCTTGTAGAGGGTTCGTTCTCTAAAGACGACAGTACCGTTCCTCTGTAAACACGTGCAGTCAGTGGCGTAGCTAGGCTTTTTGGCGCCCGGGGCAAGAAGATCGTCGGTCGCCTCGCCTTCACAATTAAAAGGGAAAAAAGTGCAAAAATGAAGACCCATCCAGTGAACGAAGTACTTAATAAATGCAAATCTGTAGATTTTTATATGAAAGCACGCCCAGGAAACGTCTTAAGAATTAAGTCAAAATTAAGAAATTACATATTATAAGTTTAATATTACCGGTATTCAGTTTGTATACATTTATTAGGAACAAATGTAGACTATAAAAAAGTGTAATATAAAATATTTATAACATAAAAATATTCTAATAAACATGCAAATTCCTTGTATGTCTAAAGCTCATCGTCAAAACAATATCTAAACCAACATGAAGTTAAACAAAGAACTACATTAAAAGTAATAAAATAAATCACTTACCATTATACAGGTTAATGGTTCCATCTTCTATTAATAAACACTTAATATTTATTGTTAATATTTAATCAATATTTAAAACGAGACTTTCTAAAATGTAACTTTCCTGGTCTTAATTGCTGCAAAGTCGGTTATTAAATCACTATAATCTAAAGACGAAGCAATGTCGTTTTCAATTGACAGTATCCTAGATTTAATACCCTGTCCTGAGATATTGTTGATCGTAAGTACGATTTAATCAATTTAAGTTTACTAAACGATCTTTCACAAGAAGACACAGACACTGGTAAAGCATGAAAACTTTTTAAAGCTGTTACTAGTGTTTTTGTAGGCTTCTAATCCTATTGAAGAAATGTATTGTAGCAGTCCCTGAAGTGTAAAGTCCATTTGTTCTCCGTTGACGTTTGCCCTTTTTAATAAAAGTATGACATATTTCAAGTCACTGAACAATTCTTCACTGTTTAGGTCATGTGGATACAGTTTTGCAAACACTGTCCACTTAATGTTGATTTGGGAAAGGTGTTCCTTAAAATGTATATCCCCATCATTTACGTACGCCTCAAATTTACAGAGGAACCCAAAGCGTTTTTCTAACTCTTTTATGTTAGAGAAACGGCTTCAAATTTCAACTGACAGTTTGTCCAAAATTTCTATTACAGACCGTCGCATTTCTTGCCGAATAGTTAATGCAGAATCGTCTGCATACTCCCCTGACATCGTGCGCTTCCTTCTTATCCTTTTTGTGTTACTGACACCTTTTATTAAATAACTGCTCTGCCTTAGTAAAGACATTGTCACACAGCTCAATCTTGTCACCTTTCCCGATCTTCTCCACAAACAATAGGCCTTGAGTCGTCTACAATTCATGGCTGTATGCAAAAACTTATTTGATTCTGTTTTAATTTGAGGCTGTTATCGTTTGCCATAGAAAAAATTCTACACACAGACACTTTTCGGAAAATGACTTTTCTTCGTGTTTGGGTACTACAATCAGAATCAGCCCTTATCTCGATCACGATTTTTTTCGTCCTCACCATACATCCATTTCCTTATGGAACGTGGAAGTAAAATCAAAAATTGGTATGGAGAACTATACATGACTTCCATGATGTAAGATTCATATTTAAAATCATTTACTTGAATTCGGTTCGATTATTTCTAAAAATAAATCCCCCATCTTGTAAATCGAGTTTTATGTTTGACAAATTGAATGAAATATTTCGATAGAAACTACTTCTTTGTTGCATATAACGTAGTACACATAGGCTATAAATAAAGAAAATTATCTCCTCCCCCTTTAACTATCATTTCATTTATAAAAAGTACCACCTCCCCTTTCAACTACGTTTTTCATTTATAGATATTTCGTTTACCTTTCTATAGTGAATTATTGTGACTTTCTTTTCAGGATACTTTATTTGTCAAAATTAAGTACTTTACTCTTGTTAAAACATAAAATGTTGCAGATAAACTACCCCTTCCCCTTAACCGATCTTCACCAAAATCAATTAACCTTGAGTCCTCTACAACTCAGGTAGGTATGCAAAAAATTATTTGATTCTGTTTGAATTTGCAGCAATTATCGTTTGCCATAGAAAAAATTCTACACACAGACACACACACACACACACACACACACACACACACATTTCGAAATATCGGTATGGAGAACCCATACATCACTTCCATGTTCTGAGATTTATATTTAAAATCGTTTTCGAAATGAAATATTTCCATAGAAACTACTTCTTTCTACTTCTTGCTTCAGCCTTAACCACAGTACTGTGGTCACTAACGTATATACCTCCTCACGTTAGCGCACTCGATTTTCACTGATGACGGCACCGATGGCACTGCCGAAACGTCTAGTTTTGCAGAAAACATTGGACCACCGCCAGGCAGCCCGGGAAGGAATTTTAACAACAAACTACTTCATTGTTGCCGATAACGTAGTACACATATAAAAAATTATCCCCTCCCCTTCAACTATCATTATCATTTATAGAAAATTACCCCCTCCCCCTTCAATTACCCTTTTCATTTATAGATATTTCGTTTACCGTTCTATAGTGGATTATTGTGACTTTCTTTTCAGGATAATTTATTTATCAAAATTAAGTACTTTACTCTTGTTAAAGCATAAAACGTTGCAGATAAACTACCCCTTCCCCTTAACCGATCTTCACCAAAATCAATAGGCCTTGAGTCCTCTACAACACAGGCACATATACAAAAAAAAACTTGATTCTGTTTGAATTTACGGCAGTTATCGTTCGTCATAGAAAAAATTACTCTTGGTAAAACATAAAACGTTGCAGGTAAACTACCCCTTCACCTTAACCGATCTTCATAAAAATCAATAAATCTTGAGTCCTCTAGAACTGAGACATGTATACAAAAAACTGTTTGATTCTGTTTGAATGTGCGGCAGTTATCGTTTGCCATAGAAAAAATAAATTCTACACACACACACACACACACACACACACACACACTTGTCGAAAAATGATTTTTCTTCATGTTTTGATGGCAGTACAATCATAATCAGCCCTTATCTCGAACACAATATTTTTCGCCATCACTATACTTCAATTTCCTTATGGAACATGGCAGTAAAAATTACCTCCTCCCCCTTCAAATATCATGTTCATTTATAGAAAATTACCCTCACCCCATCCAACTACCCTTTTCATTATAGATATTTCATCTACCTTTCTACAGTGGAGTATTATGACCTTCTTTACAGGATACTTTATTTATCAAAATTAAGTAATTTGCTCTTGTTAAAACGTAAAACGTTGCAGGTAAACTACTCCGCCCCCTTAGCGGTAACTTGGTTGGGAATAACTGAACGTAAAATATTTTGGAAAAAAATAAGAGCATGCACATACTCTTCTATTATATTCGATTTCCGTTTCAGATGCAGCTCATTTGGAGCAGATGAGTGGGGTGATAAAGTATGTTGATTTATCAGATGGAATGTGGCAAAGAAACTTTTATTGATTTTATAAATACAAATGAAAAAACAGAGGAATGAATTTCAAAAGACATTTTGGCCAAAGTGAAGTAAGATTGTTTACGAATTTAATGATTGCAGAGGCCGTAGGGTATCTAGAATTTGGTCTGGGGGGGGAGGTCCGGGGTCCGGTCGAGTCGGCTTCATACAAAAGAAAAAAACAAGTTAAGACTAATCAACATTACTATCTTCAAAGTGGCTGAAAATCGTGTAATGACATCCTTAAATCAACACCATTAAAGTAAACGTTAATAACACAATAAAAATATGCGTTACTCAAACAGTGTTTAGAAGAAACTTATTGTCTGAATTGATTTTCATATATTTCATATTTCAAACATATTTTCTTAATGCTGTGAAATAAACCTGTTTATATATTTAAAAAATCGGTATGGAGAAACATACATGATTTCCATGTTCTAAGATTTATATATAAAATCATTTACTTGAATTCGGTTCGATAATTTCTAAACAAATGTCCCCCACTCTCAAATTACTTTCACTATTTATATGTATTTCTGTTGTTATGGGGTAGTCGTTTAATATAATGTTATTTTCGAGTCAGTTTATCTATAAAAATTAGGTACTTTATTCTTACAAAGAAACTGATAATAATTACACCTAGGCAGATAATCATCGCTCCTCCTCAACCGATCTCCACCATTAATGATATTTACACTATCAGAGAGTAACAGTTTTATCATACGTAGGCTAATCGCTAAGGTAGGCCTATCTTATTTTTCAAAATTAAATACTCGTACTTTAGTAAAATAGTTTACCTTTTTCTTGTCCGTCTGGTGGCCTTTTCTCTATATTTAATTCTACGCGTTTCGGGACATATGCCCCATCATCAGAATATCCCTTGTTGAAGTTCGTCGATCATTAAAATATTAAAAACATTTTATATACAATTTTACACATAACAATAAATATAATATAAACATAAAAAACACACATAAAATCCCCAAACTTGAGACACACGCGATATCGGTGGTGCGCACCACGACATGCTATAGTCGACTGCAGTGTTCATGTTATATGTCGTGCACTATGGACCTTGTTCTGTATTCTTATCGCTGTGTCGTATAATAGATTTGACTGGAAATTCAATTGATTATTAAGGATGACATCTTCTGTTTTTTTTTTATTTTGTAAGCCTTATATATTTCGTATTCTTCGATAGCATTCATATAATTTCCTTTTCTGCATATATGGAGGGGTTGAAAGTTCGTTGTGAAATCAGTATAACTATGGTTTTTGTCCATCAGATGGCGCGAGTAATTTTACACCGTTTTACTAAATTCTTTTTTAGGTAAATGTTCTCTGAATCGTTTTTTAAAAGGTCTGCCAGTTTGGCCAATGTGAAAGCTATCACAGTCATTGCATATTATCTTGTAAACGCCCGTCCTGTCCTCAACCGATTTTGAATGTTTAGGTAAGAGTATCTTATTAATGTTATTATTAGTTCGGTAAGCCATTTTTATATTTATCCCACTAAATACTTTGTTTAAAATTTTGGGTAGGGTCTTACCATATTCTGATGCTATATACCTAACTTTATTTCTATTATTTTCTTGTAATTCTATGTTGTTTTTCTTTTTTCTGTGTTTCTTGACCAAATTATCCACAATTGAGCTTTTATAACCATTGGCATTAGCTATGTATTTGATCGTGTTCAGTTCTTCGTGAAAATCTTTGTCTTCTAATGGTATGGAAAGTAACCTATGTATTAAACTATGATAAGCTGCCATTTTCTGAGAAAAGGGGTGATGTGATTCAGCATTTATCGTGAGATCCGTGGTTGTCGGTTTTCGGTATATTTTATATTGAAATTTTTCATCTAGTCTTGTAATTGTCAGGTCGAGGAAGTTGAGTTTATTATTTATCTCCGTCTCAAGTGTGAACTGTATGTTTTTATTGACACTATTCACGTATAATTTCATATTTTCTATTTGTCGTATTGTGCCATAAAAAATTATAAACGTATCATCAACATAACGTGTATATGAAGGGGTCACCTTATCTGGTTTACTAGCTGACATATACTTAAACCACTATGAGAATACATATTTGCTCAATAACGTAAATAAACTTTCCAAGAAAATAATATCATATACACGTTATGTTGATGATACGTTTATAATTTTTAATGGCACAATACGACAAATAGAAAATATGAAATTATACGTGAATAGTGTCAATAAAAACATACAGTTCACACTTGAGACGGAGATAAATAATAAACTTAACTTCCTCGACCTGACAATTACAAGACTAGATGAAAAATTTCAATATCAAATATACCGAAAACCGACAACCACGGATCTCACGATAAATGCTGAATCACATCACCCCTTTTCTCAGAAAATGGCAGCTTATCATAGTTTAATACATAGGTTACTTTCCATACCATTAGAAGACAAAGATTTTCACGAAGAACTGAACACGATCAAATACATAGCTAATGCCAATGGTTATAAAAGCTCAATTGTGGATAATTTGGTCAAGAAACACAGAAAAAAGAAAAACAACATAGAATTACAAGAAAATAATAGAAATAAAGTTAGGTATATAGCATCAGAATATGGTAAGACCCTACCCAAAATTTTAAACAAAGTATTTAGTGGGATAAATATAAAAATGGCTTACCGAACTAATAATAACATTAATAAGATACTCTTACCTAAACATTCAAAATCGGTTGAGGACAGGACGGGCGTTTACAAGATAATATGCAATGACTGTGATAGCTTTCACATTGGCCAAACTGGCAGACCTTTTAAAAAACGATTCAGAGAACATTTACCTAAAAAAGAATTTAGTAAAACGGTGTAAAATTACTCGCGCCATCTGATGGACAAAAACCATAGTTATACTGATTTCACAACGAACTTTCAACCCCTCCATATATGCAGAAAAGGAAATTATATGAATGCTATCGAAGAATACAAAATATATAAGGCTTACAAAATAAAAAAAAAAAACAGAAGAAGTCATCCTTAATAATCAATTGAATTTCCAGTCAAATCTATTATACGACACAGCGATAAGAATACAGAACAAGGTCCATAGTGCACGACATATAACATGAACACTGCAGTCGTCTATAGCATGTCGTGTTGCGCACCACCGATATCGCGTGTGTCTCAAGTTTGGGGATTTTAGGTGTGTTTTTTATGATAATATTATACTTATTGTTATGTGTAAAATTGTATATAAAGTGTTTTTAATACTTTAATGATCGATGAACTTCACCAAGGGATATTCCTGATGATGGGGCATATGTCCCGAAACGCGTAGAATTAAATACAGAGTAAAGGCCACCAGACGGACAAGAAAAAGGTAAACTATTTTACTAATTATATATAAGTGGCCTGGATACCGAAAAACATGGATCTAAAACTCGTACTTTATTTGATAAAAGCAGTCATTTAAAAAAAAACTTACTCGTACTTTATTTGATAAAAGCAGTCATTTTAAAAAAAACTTACTCTACTTCGTTCTGACCTTCTTTCTTACTGTGTGCGTATTTCTGGTTCTCCTCTTGATCAACGCCATCGTTGCAACAGGCTTGAACAATTGTGTCTAACTGATTGTATGTAGGCCTATGTGTGTATGAAAAAAAGTACTTGAATTATTCAGCTTTAGTCCTCGTCCTCTTAGTTCCAGGTTTGAATAAATCTGAGTAACTTAAGTTTAATTGGGTAGAGAAAAAAATTAACGCAAATATTAGGCCTACAACAAAAACTTTAAAAACAATTAAAATTTTTATAAATATGCTCTCATATAAACTTTTGAATCGGATCTATATAAATGATGGGCTCTAAGTATAGACTCCGGGGACGACCAACAAACGACTTCAATGAAGTTTCTTTCGCTCAAGGCTTCCACTAAGGTTGAGACACCGTCTGCCCTTACCGATATCGTGGCCGGTGGAACTCCCGCGTCAGGACATGGTTGTTGCCCTCCTCGTGCCCGGACGATCCTCCGATGCTCAAGTCGGCAAAATGGACAGTTTGGGCAAAGTACTGGGACTCTAGCTCGGCCATTATTCGCAGGATCCGAACTCAGCCACCCCGGGTTCCAAGAACGGACTCCGTGGACAACCCGTCGAACAATTTCCGTGACATTCCGTTCGTGCAAGGATTCCGCCAACCCCGGGACACCGCTTCGTTCTCCAGCATCGAGGCCGACGGAACTTCCCCGTCGAGTGCTTTCGATTTATAGACGACATATAATTATAATTATATACATATATAATCAGTAACTACTGAACAGATAATTGTGAAACCAATGTCGCGGAAATGCTCGTGCTTGTTCACGAGTTAAAGGAATCGTCCATGGGAGAAGCCACTGGAAAGAAAGAATTGACTGCACGTAAACAAGTTATAGGAGCGCGAAGAAAAGACGTACAGGACGTAGAGGGAATGGGAGACCTCGGAGACAGGATAACATTTGTGACAGGATCAGAAAAGGTTGTTGAAGTGAATGTCACGCAGGAGTTTTGAAGTGAACTTGGAAAACAAAGTGAAATCGAAGGAGAGATGTTTGCGGGTGATGAAGAAAACGTTACGAGGGTCAGTTGAAAAGTTCGCGGGGCCACATCTGTAGCTTCGCGGTAAAATTAACGTTTTTCGTGCGCTGCAAGATTTGTATTTTATGTGAACTCCCGTTAATTTCCAAATATATCTATCAATTTATTCATTGTTTATGAGCTGTTTATAATTAACGTGTCATGCGTGTTTTGAAAAACGGACAAAATCAAACATCGTGGTGTGATTCTTTGTTAAAAATTGTTTGTAAATGTGTCAGGAGATGCTGCGACTTCAAAACCAACGGTTTGTAAGTAGATAATTGAGTTTAAACGTGGTCGTACGAGCATTGAAAACGTGGTCGCACTGGACGCCCCAAATATGCAACAAATCCAGATGCGGCAGCCATCATGCACAACGCTTTTTCACACCATGTTCTTGAGTTAAAGTATGATGCACACGCTAATATAAGATGCCTATGATTTCAGCAACATCATCGACTCCTCAATCTGCGGTCTTCCAAAACCCTATGAAATTTTTTCAATAATGCCATTTTTTGTTGCACTTTTTGGTCGTCCACTTCTGGGATAGTCCTCAGGCTTGTATGACCATGTTTAAACTCGAGTGTGCCCGACTTACCGTTGTTTCTGAAGGCGCAGCATCTCCTCCTAACATATTTACAATTTCGTTTTGATTTTCCATTGGCGCTAAAACGTTTTTAACAGAGAATTCATCACAACACGATGTTTGATTCTGTGCATTTTAAAAACACGCGTGACAGGAAAATTTCAAACAGCTGGTAAAAAGTGAATAAATTGACAGATATATCTGGAAATTAACAGGTGTTCCCGTGAAATATACGTCTTGCAACACACGAAAGGTTTTAGTTCTACCACTGAGCTATAGATGTCGCTCCGCGAACTTTTCAACTAACCCTCGTAAGACGTGTGTGGCTACGCGACGCTTTGCACGCGCTGTGTGTACGGCAGGATTACGTAATTCTCTCGATCCTTCCAGATACTTCTTCCAGACGTTTTTAAATTATTCCGTCGGTATCCAGATTACTTTTGTCACGCATTACACTGCATAAGCGAAGTATGAAATTGATGTTCCCGAAGAGCACAGTTCAGACTGCGCGTAGTCGGAAACGACAAGGCAGCAGTTACTCTCCCTGCCGGACTCTGCCGCGGAGCCAGTGGCGTATCTAGGTCTCTGGAGGCCCGGAGCGGATTTCTTTCTGAGGCCCCCCTCCCATAAGATGGGTGTTTACAATCCAATTTATCTTTAAGTAATACATAGCAAAAAACACTTCACTGTTATATATTTATTGTCTAATTACTGTATTGATACATCTAGTTAGGAAACTTTATAAAGAGCTGCAGTAATGTTTGAAATAAAAATCCACTGTCATATTGTAAATACAAAGTTTAAAGAAATAATAAAGTAGTGTTATTTATAAACTGGATTAATTTTTTTACAGTACTTTATAATACACAATAAACTTGTATACTGCAAAACAAATTTATCTTTGCTGCAAACAATACTTGGCAATTCTTTTTTCGAGTCAACAGTTTTAGTGCAAATAAGGTGAACTTTCTAAAATGGCCATTTCTAGCTTTAGCCTCGAAGATTTTTCTTATTGTATCCCCCCCCCAGCCTCATCACACTGCTTCACTAGCTGTACAATGGATGTCTCTGGTTCCATCACTTCTCCAGCCTGGAAACGTGCAGAGATTGTAATGACCTTCCCAAACCTCGCAAGTATTCTCCGAACCCTCTCCTGCCGGTATCCGAGCGGCTGTCGGATTGCCCAACTGCTGGATACGTTTATGTAGCAGGATCAGATCGGTTTCCGCAGAAAGCACTCGGCGACCCTTCAACTCGTCAGGGTAAATATTTGACCTGACTGACGCAGAGAACAAACGAATGTCCGCCGCAGCAGTGCTGCTAGATGTGGGCAAGACCCCTTCGATCGTGTCTGGCACGAAGGTCGTCTCCGCAAGCTCGGTTCTGCTTCTTTTGTGAACCTCATGCAATCTTATTTTGCTGATCGTTCCTTTAGGCGGAAAACGAAATTCCGAAAGAACGGAGGCGAGAAAAAATGATTTCGTTATATAAAAAAGGATCCAAATAATTACAGAGGACTAAGCTTGCTGGAGTCAACGTACAAAAAATATACAAAAATTCTCAATAAGAGATTAAGAGTCATTACAGATGCATTATTTCTTGAAGAGCAAATGGGTTTTAGAAAGGGTAGGTCGACTGTGAATGCATTGTTTGTATTACGACAGATAATAGAGAAAAGACGGAAGTATAACCAGGAAACGCACATCGCTTTTGTTGATCTGGAAAAAGCATTTGATAATGTAGACCGTCAAAAGTTATGGACTATTATGGATAGAAGAGGATATCCACAGCATTTAATAAATTCAGTGAAGATCCTTTATAAAAGTACATCTGTAGTCCTGGATCTGAATGGTAGCTCTCAAGTGACATTCCAATAAATAAGGGAGATAGATGTTGTGTTTCTCCAACCTTTTTTAATATATATACATTGACGACATGTTGAGAGCATGGAAATCCAGAGTGACTTCGGGAATACAGCCTAATAAATCAATTTGTATGGTTTCCCTGCTATATGCGGATGACATAGTTCTTATTCAAGAAAATGAGGATGATTTACAAAGAGCTGTGTTTCAATTACAATAAGTGGCAAGAGAGTACACACTGACAATTTCAGTAAGAAACACCAAAACCATGGCCTTAAAGGTAAAAATCCAGTGAGGACTAAGATAGTTATAAACAACAGCACTTTATAACAAGTGAGCCGTTTTAAATATCTTGGCTGTCCAGTAAGCTATGAATCTGAATATGATATAAGAGAGAAGATAAATAAATTTAGGAATATTTGTGGTACGATTTATAGAAATCTTAGAAGTAAAACCAGACACAGCACAACGATTAAATTTTATAAAACAATGCAATACCCACGTTGATTTATGCGATTGAGGCGTGGGTCATGACAAAAAAGGAAAGCGGCAAGAGTCAGAGTGCTGAAATCCAGTTTCTTCGAAATACTTAAAATTATACATTGCAAGATAGAATAAATGAAGATATCAGAGCAGAACTCGAAGTAAAGGACGTAAATGAAATTATTGCACTTTACAGAAGACAATGGTGGGATCATCTGCAAAGGATGACAGAGGATCGATTGCCGAAAGCTGCACTGAATTATAAAGGCATTGATAGAAGAGACGTGGGTCGTCCGAGGATGAGATGGGTGCCGGAACAGGTTTATATAACCTAATCCTTGAAGAGGAGAAGAAGAAATTTCTTTAGGCTATGCGTCAATTACTTGTACTCATCTGTTTGACTCATCGCCGTGGGCGTTACTCAAGGTGCTGTCCTCGGCCCAGTGTACACGAACGGTCTGACATTCTGTACAGCCTGCAGTCACTCTATCGTTCTATGCGGATGGCGCCATGTATCACTACAGCTCAGCTAACAATCTATCTATTCTGTCTCAGAGCCAACCTGGCTTTTGCAGCGCCCGCATTCTGGCCCTTACGATGTTGAACGTCTGCAAGCGTTCCGATCCTGGACCTCCGCTAAAATCTCCAACTCTCTCTGGTTTGTCCCTAATTACGTTTTCAAGCGAGGATAACAGGTCCCTTTCGCTTCACGAGTTCATGCGCTGCCACGCGCGCGCAAGTTTTTCAACCGTTCGTCCACTTCCTTACCGCCATTGCTGCCGTTTTAGAAGTAACACTTGTGAAGCTTCGCATCCCATTCCTCCAACCAACACTAGTCCGTGCCGGAGCATACAGACAGATGGATCATAAGCTGCGCTTGCCTTAGGTATTGCCTAGTGCCGCCTTTTGTAAGCGACTCCTTCCTCTCTACTCTCTCGGTAGCTCAGAGACTTCTGGTGGGTCCGTTATAGGCCAGCAAATCCTGCCTTCCCATTCGAAAGGTCTCCAGAGGCTCGCCTATCATCTCAAGAGAAAATACACTACCGTGCCGAATCCAGGCGGTAGATGGGCAGGAAGCTTTTCTGCTTCTCTCCCGCGATCCGCCATCGCCACATACCAGTTGTGCAACCGTGCAACCTAAGAACGGGCCACCACTGATAAGTAGTGACGAGTTATTTTAATATCTGTGTCAATTACTTTGATTTCCACTATTCAAACATGATTCATGATTATAACATTAATATTATTATTATTATGATTATTATCATCATCATCATCATCATCATCAACAACATTAACATCATTATATTGTTACGACAGTCTCCTTGATCGTCTTATGGTACAGTGGAAAACAAAATACAAGACACACCAATGAAATCACTAATAAGCAGTTTTAATTATCACAAACCATTCGTAATCAACAAGATAGTCTCTTACAAGAAATCAAATAAAAATTGTTCACACTCCATAATAATGTCAACTAATAGAGTCTCGCACGATTATAAAAAACATAACACCTAGCCACAATATTTCGAACCGCACTGGAATAAATCGCCACTAAAACTGAACTAAGCGTCGCTGAGTGCTTGTGTTTATACCCCGCTGAGTTTCCATAATAATTCATACTACGCGTCAAGAATGCTATTAGAAAACACTAGAGCGTAATTGCTTGCCACCTTGAACACAGCGCGCGCGGACTGGTGATATCTGGATCAGTCTCGGCTACGGACCTATGACAAGTGTCACGTAATTGTCCTTCATCTCAAAGTAGCAGCAATATGTATGAACAAACACATTATAGCCGGCTTCCATTGGAATAGCCGAGAAACACGTAGAATGTTAGAAAATGGCGTAACAATATTGTTCTTTTTTTTAATGTTTTGAGAGATCGGCAACTAAAGCCTTGAGCTCAAAGACGTCAACCACAAGAGTAGTGTGTTCGGGGGCTACTGAGCCACCGATGCACTAGTGACGTCACGAACAGCTGCCCTCTTGACCTACATCAACAGCTAGTGACGTCACTGAAACAACAATGTGGTCATTGTTTGAGTAGCGTCTGGCTGTTGAGATAGGTCATGAGCAGCCGATCGTATGGTTTCTCACCACCACCCCTCCCCCGTTCACCACTGGCTCCATAGCCCTTTGTATTTGTCCGCGCGCGCGATCCGTGTGTGTGTGCGCGCGCGTGTGTGTGCAAATTTGTTGCAAAATATTTTGCACTCGTTCATTTCGGTCTAGTTCTCGTTCATTTCGCTGTCGGTCAGTTCGGGCTCGGGCTCGTGACTGTCGACACAAGACTAAACGGTATAGCGAACGAGCCTTGTTTACACAGACAGACAATCCCCCCGTTCTACTAATGTGTGTAACTATTACACAACATCCTATCAACACCATACTGTTTCACAACAATATGATACAACAGTTCTATCGATTGAATTGTGTCATACTGTGTCACGGTGATATGGTGCAACAGTACTTTTCCAGGAACCGGTCGAGGATTGTGAAATACATTGACTTAAATTTTTTTTGTGAATTTTGTAATTAAGGTCATACACATTATTGCGGTACAACAATGGTATGTACTCTCGTCCATTCCAAGCGACCCATGAGGTGGGACAATATATGCTTCGCTTTTTTTACGTGGTTTCCCTTTTTCGCGGACATACGAAACAGGCCTACTCCAGCGTTACCAAATACCTAACACGGTAAGAACTCAGAACGTTTAACGTGTACGGTGTTGGGTAAAACACAAACGTACACCACACAATGCTGAATAAAGCTTTTTTTTCACGTAAACTAATAGTCCGGTATACGGTTGGAATATCGAGAAGCGTCATCGTTTCACGTATCACTCACACAAAGATTCTGCTAAATCGAGACGAGTTTACAGGTGTTTCCACCGTGCCAGTGACTCGTCTCGAACAACCTGACCACGTTTATGGGTATCTCTACCGCGACAGTGACGTAGGTTGCAATCGTTTGTATCTCTCTCTCATAACGTGAACAAACTCGGACAACACACCTCGATATCCTAACCGATACACAAACGTATATACTATACACAAACTTATAATAGGCAATATCGCATTGTGTAGTGTAAAGTCACACACAAACATGCATTAAAATGCATAATGTTCATGCACAGAGTACACGGTATTCACTGAACTATTATATACATGCTTATAATAGGGAACATTCCATTGTCTAGCGAAAAGTCACACTCTAAAATATTTTGCTAAACATAACGTTCGTGCACAGAGTACACCGTTGTAAAGCACGTTGTTTTCTCACGTTTACCAACTACTCGCTGTAGAAGAACGCTCTACGCAGCGCGCACCTAATGAACGTTCTGCCGCTGTTGTCCTGATGTTGCACGATAGGGCACTGTAACAAGCTCGTCACAAGCTCGTCAACCGGTCGCTCGCCGTCGACGCGTTCATTTCGTTGAGTTCGATAACGTTGCGGTGGTGGACGCATAGAAAGCGGCTTTCTCCTACCCTTTAGTGTTGATCGTGGTGAAATTCGCAGATTTGAGCAATCGTACGCGACACGTCCGTGTACGGAATGTGACCGTCATCCCATCTCAGACGGTGATAGCGCTGTTCCAACCATTCGTTGGTTCTTATCGTCTTCGCGGTGAGTCGCGATAGTTCGTAAGGAGGTGCGAAAAACGCCACCGTAAAACACCGTGTAGTCAGGTCTATCGCGGCGAACTCCTTGACAACGTACTCGTTCTGCACACCGCGGAACGCTTGAAACTCGACGACAGCGGTTCGAAAGTCCTCGTCTGCTCCTTGCAACCACATGACGGGAAGTGTGATTATTCTAACGCGTACGCGATGTTTTATAATCAGTCCGCCATATTTGTTTTGTTTTTTCCTTCAACATTCATCGTTCCGTTCAAGGTTACGTAGCAGCTCGACTACGTTATTATCCGGTATCACAGGTTTCGCTTTCCCGTACATAACGAGTTCATCGTACAAACGAGTATCGTGTGATCGGTACATCACGATATTGCAAAACACGTCCGGTGGGCACACGTACTGTCTTCCCGTACTCGATACCACATTACCGATGTACAGTTTAATATTATCTTGTTCATAAAACAAACGCGCTACGTACTTTTTAATTATCGGTATTAACCGAACAAAACACGACCACTCGCTGTCGTTCATTACAATCGAACTGTCCTTTTTGTCTTTCAAATGTACACATCCGCGTTTCACGTAAACACTTTTAATTCTATCGTCTTCGTCTCCTTTGTCCTTGTCCTGAAACAAAACTAACTTAATATCGGACGAACGAAGACCGTCGGTAATTCGTTCCTATAGGAAAATCAACAAGTTCCAATCGGTGAAATCGAATAGCACGCGTTGTGGACGAACACAGTTCGTAAACGAAACGCACACATAGTGTCCGCGTTCTTCAAACACTCCGGCCGTTACGTATCGTCTGTGCGACAACGGGTACGTTAGACCTAAGTACACGTCGCGGTGTAACTGTTGCGAATGCTGCTGCTTCTGGTTGAATCCAACGATTGTCGACGTCATGTTGTTGGGTAATAACACACAGTCACAACGTTCACAGTAACAACAACAACGTTCCCAGGCAACTACACTCTCTCAACTGACACAAGATGATGCAAGACTCGGCAGTATGTATACAGGTCACGACTTCCTGTTGGTGGTGGTGGGGGATAAAATCAAGTACGTATGTGCACAGTGTTGGACAGCGGAGAGTATAAGTTGAGCGAATCGTGAAGTATCATGCAGAAGGCTGTGGTTCCAGCGGGGAAATTTTCCGAGGACTCGAATTCCAGTCGCACGTCGACCGGTGAAAACATGAGCAACTCGTCCTGTCTTCTATAATCGAAGACGAATAGCGGTGCTTTATCTCTGAACTCGACCGGCGATAGAAGTACGTTGAATTGTGTCCTGTGGTAGTACAATTTTTGAAAACGAGAATACATGTCGTACAGCAGTGCGTAGCGTCCGTTAGCGATATGCAAGTTCAGGTTATCGTACGGGTAGTACTTGTTGTTCAGAAAGAGTCTCGCGTTAGTCACCTTGCAATAATTGAGTTCGTCAGCGTATTTTTTCACATCGTTCTTTCTGCCCGTCTGGAAGATGAGTATCACGAACCGCGGCTTCTCCAATTGTGACGACGTCGTGATCGTCCACGTCTGCCGTCTGCCTGCTGGTCGTCGGCAATGCCGGGTACTCGTGGAGTTCCCAACTGCGAAACGGTATGGACAGCGGTGGGTCCATACGCATGAGCTTCAGCGCGAAAATTAACGATTCCTCCGTCTTGATCGTGTACCGATACGGTAATGTTACATAAACTTTGTATGTTCACCGGAAGGTATATGACGTTGCTGGGCGTTTCGACTATCTTGAATCCCGGATCGACCGTCGGGTAGAATGACTGTAGAATGTGCTCCTTTCGTCCGTCCTTGTACGAACCTTGCACGGCGTTACACCTTACCTCCAGAACGTTCACTTTGTTAATGTTTACAGGCGCGTCCGACGTGTGTAATTTATACGCTTCAAACTTGGTTATCTTGATGAAACCTAGCATGACACCGGTTCCGTGTTGTGTACTACCTAAATCGATCTCGTAGGAACAGTAAAGTTTACATTTCAGCGTGTTGTTGTTGGCGCGCAGACTGAATGTCGGGTCGACTAGCGCTTTCTTCAGGTAAGTTTCGATATCACCGATTTCGTACACGCCGGTCGGTAATTCGATGAGTTTTAACGTTTTACGCGCACCACCGCCGCCCGTCAGTAAGGGAAAGACATTGTTTCTGCCGCTTTTTACGTTCGGTATAGAGTGACATGTGGTGAAATCCAACAGTCCAGCGTACCATTCACCCGCCATCAGTTCGAGAGGCGGAAAAACGTCACAGACGAGTGCGCTTGGATCCCTACCCGTGACGGTGACCGTAAGCGAAGACATCTCGTCGTCTACTTGATCGTTCGACGACAAAAAGTCTAAACATAAATGTCCGCAGACGACCGTGTCCGGCGGTTGTTTACGCGTGTAATTGTTACGCACGTCGGTCACACTCGATCCGAAGTACCGCATCAGCTCGACCGGCGGACGTAAATTGCCGATCCCGTCGAAGTACACGACCCTATCACCTCGCTTCTAGTAGCATACCAAGTGCGTGCCCGGTCCGGCGGTATAGTCGAGATTCACGATGGCGCTCTCGTTCTTCCACTGCGGCAAGCCCGGTAAAGCGTTGCGCATGTACACGCCTCTGAAATAAGGGACGTTCAATTTTTTCGCGTACGCGTACAGATCACGATCGGACAACGGGCGCACGGGTATTTTTACTAGTTTTTTCGGTACGGACGCAGGTACAGTCCCGAAGCCGCTTTGCGGTTATCTCCTCTTCCTCCGCTCTGTCGCCGTCGACGTCGAATTCCCGATCCAGTCGTCCTCCTTGTTGTCGTTCTCCTCCCCTCCTCCTTCCGGTCGTACGTGCTACCTTTTCCGCTTAAAGACCGCTCCGCTGCGACGACGACGTTTACGTCCGCTGCACAATCCGCCGTCTAACGCAGATTTCGCTTTCATCGCTGCGGCTACCGCAGCGGCGTACGCTCGTTCTCGCCGATGCCCGAGTTCAAAGCCTTCACTCGATCCCACGCCTTGCTGGCTAGCACACGATCCGCTTAGCGTCTGCGTTCGTTGTCCTTGTACTTGGCGTACGCGATGTTGTGTTCACGACAGGCTTCGTCCAACTCGTTGATTCCGCGTTCGCCGCGTGCCAATCTCTCCTCCAGTCTAGTTCCCCGTCCGCAGAACCTGTATCCGGGCAGATGCAGTTCCACCGGTAACACGTCCATCGCTCGATTGATCAGAGTCGGTACTGACTGTGTGACGAAACGTATCACGCTTTTAAGCACTTTTCTGATAGGACCACGCCCCCTGTTTCCGTTTGCAACACTATGACCACGTAATTCGTACATGACTACTATTTATCGAGCTTGTAAACGGATCTCCAATCTTTGTCCTTCCCTCCGGCCTTATCCAATTCTTCTATTAACTCGCTCGTCTCCTCGTTGTTAGCGTGTATCAACTCTGCCTCTTTGGGGTTGAGTTAACTCTGCGCTGTGTGCGCGTGCAATTTATGATGTAGGAACTACTTTCTCCCACCGTCTTTGGAACACGTTTGCGAGTTTGTAAATTTCGCTGCTCACGTACCGCCTCACATCCTCCAATTGACGTAAGTTTACTGCGTCCATGACCCGACTACCATCGCCGACGTTTAAAATAGTCTTTCCTTGCGCGTTGAACCAAGTTCCGTTCAACGAAGCGATCGTGTGCTCGTTCAAAAATTCCAAGTTCACCGCGTCCTTCTTGTTCACGGATGGTGCTAACTGCGTTATCCGAACTTGCGGATAACGCAGTTAGCCACCGACAGGTTAGATTGTACGTCCCACGGTATAACCTTCGCGTCTACGTATTCTTTGGTCGCAGCGTCTCTCGCACGAATCGGTTCGCTGAGAGATTGTATGCGGTTGTCGCGCGCGTCGATGACGGCGGCCCCGTTCTTCTTATTCAGTGTCGGTGTTGTGAAACGCAAGCATGTGTAGCCTACGTACTGCTTGTTGACGGCGTCCTTGAGATCGGTGGGAGTTCTGACGTTGGCGAGCTTACGACATTTAACGTCTATTCTTGTGATGACACCACCGCCATCGCTGGAAACTCGCTTCGGGTCGTCGTCAACTAACAGACAGTGGTCTTTCACGAACTGCAGTGGAACGGCATCGTTACCGTCGAGCGGTTCGCCCAAGTTGCGTATTTTCCCCCCGCTACGGCGAAGTGTCCGTCCACCGTCATTTCGATACCGATATCCTGCCGCAGACTGCGTCGCGTCTTCCGTCGTACCGTGACGGTGCTCTGGTGTCTGCCGAATTTGTCAACGCTCATCATGCTGAGATACGAATGACACGCGTTGACTCTGTACACTCGTTTATATACATATTATACGGACTAATCTATACAACGATATCGGCTTCACGCAGTTCTTCCACAATGGAGACGATTTTGTTCGTGTGACCGCTGTTACCGGCGCGTTGGGATTCAATCAACCATCGCAGTCTGTCCACCAGTTCGGTCGGATAGTCCAAGTGCACGTAATCGATGTTATCGTTTCCGTTTTGGATGTTGTTGTACACGTGTCCGCCGCGTCCCGTACGTATCGTTCGAAACAACGGACCTATTATCTTCGTATTGTTGCAATCATTCGTCTTCTGCCGAATGCAACAAACCGCGAATTGTACTTTCCCCGACGCCCTGACGTCACGCCCTCCCTTTTACTAACCCTGTCGTTTGCTTTGTTAAATCTCGTCAGTCTCCCATCAAACGCTGTGAGCAGAGCGACCCGTCGCCGGACTTTCGTCAAGTTTGGGAGCCTCAATAACCAAGGTAACTATGATTGTTTTTGAGCTATCGTAAATCAATGCTAGTGGCTAATAATTTTGTATATTACGTTTGTAACGAAAAGAAGAGAACTTGCAATAGATGTAAAAAGATTGTTATGCATAACCAACCAAGACGTATCTTGTCTGTAATAGTCACCCTCGCCTAAAACTAAATTTCAGTCAGTCAACTTGATGAAAAGACCTAAGATATGTAAGGTTCAGTGTCAGTACTCGTTATATATGTAATTTGAAGTCGTAACCTTGTAATGCTATTTTGTAATATTGTAAATTGTAATACGCACTGTATGAATGCATGTGTGCGTGTTAATCGAACGATGTGGGTATAAAGTGTACTAAAAGATGTGAAAACTTTCAGTTCAAAACTTGGTTCAACGTTCCGGACCGAAGACACGAGAACACGAACTTCGTACAGTTTTTACATGATCTTCCAGCACAGACATAGCAGTGGTTCAAAGCAGGTACTGAGGAACACGCAGCCGTAGCGACCAGACACAGCAGGTTGCAAAAGGACTCATCTGGATTGCCAAGTAATATTTTTACCTTTAATAACTTACGGTGGCAGTTGCTGCATAATCACGAAGGAAAAGCGAAACAAAGTAGTTACTCATCCTAAGTGTCAGAAACAATTTTATAAACTTTTGTGATAGATAACAGTGTCAGAAATTTATAAGTAGATCACAGCATGTACGCTGAACACCATTTTGTAAACTAGCATTGATTTATGCGACAGCCCCCATATATAGCATTTAACATTTTCTATACTCAGTTATTCAAAAAAAAATTTAGCTCAGTACTGACCGTTGCTGACTGGCACATAATTAGATAAATTTAGAGGCTCGTAATGTTTTTGAAATAAACGGGTCGGATCCGGCTCTACTCACAGATTGACGCATTCAACAATTTCTTTTACTTGCACCTCCTCCCTTTATATAATTATGTTAATTATAGAAACACTTGAGAAATAAGTTACAACACAGAAAAAGTGTCTTAAGCATTTTGATGGATTTAGATATTATGTTATGTTTTTTTGTGTGTATGCGGGGCACTTCCGGGGCCTACCAGCGGGAAGTGCTACAGCAGAAGTGGTAGCCGGAGCGTGGTTATTTTGGATTTTCCTTGGTCCATGGGTTACAAGGCATTTAATTAAATTTAATGGGTTATATGCCGTAGTTATCAAGAGTAATTTTGTTGATGTTGTGTGTGTTGAAATTTTGTATTGTTTGTATTGCACGGTATTGGTCGCGTGAAATTTTGTATAGGATTTTGTGGGAGGTATTTTAAATGTTATATGCGTAGTTAACAATTTTGTCACGAGTGGGCCTTTGCTGCAAGTTGTTGTGAAATCAGATCGTTCAAATTATTCGCTCGGGAGTAGAAAACCGCTAGTTGAACATTGTCTGGCAGATAAGGCCGTGCATTGCTGTGCCAGGCTAACCTGTTCGTCTTATCTACAGTCCATCGAACAGCTGCCCCCTTATCGTTGCACATTGTATGTTTTGATTTTGCCATCGGTCGTAATATGGCCTTACTCAGAGACATTGATCAACTGCGAAAGCACGATTTATTATTTGAACTAAGGGCTCGTGGTGTCGTAAAAAACGGGATAGAAGGGGAACTGCGGAAATCCCTACGTAATGTAATGCATGAAGGGAAGACCCCCGACGCTAAACACCTCGAGGGGTTGGACATTTCGAACGAGTGCAGAGAATGCGACTTGATATCGGATATTTTGGATGTCGACCTTGCAAACATCGGCGAGTCCCAGTGCCGAACCGACCATCAACGGCTTACAGCCAGGTGTCGGGCTTTTGAGGGGCGGTTAAAGTTGTTAGACTCTTGGGCGGAATCGTCGGGGGACGTAAACTCCCGGAAACATATACTCTCTATAGGGGAAAAGTTTAAGACGGTTTTGGCGGACAGCGAGACTTGCCCCGTCGCGGAAAACGAGCCCCATTAGGGAGTGCCGTTCCCGGACTCGAGTGGAACCCTTTCGTGAGCGAAGCAAACACCTACCCTTCGCGGTTGTCTGCCAGCTGTTGTTACAGCAAGTTGCCTCACCCCGCCGAAAAAATAGTCCGCGGTCTCCCTAAAGCAGACGGTTTCTGTGTGGAAACCGCTAGAGTTTTTAAAACCGCTATGAGACTGAAAAGGTGCTTTCCGGTTTCGGAGGCCGGGTATCTGGCGTTGCTTATGCCTTATTGCAACGGGGCTTTGGGCGATCGACTTGCCAAGTACCTGGCGGCCGATGACTTTGACCGTTTTCACCAGGAGGCCCTGGAATATTTCATTCCCGATCGGTTGTTTTCGTCCTTAAAGCAGAATCTGTTTTTAAGAGCCCAAGAGCGCGGAGAGCCTTTGTCAACTTATATCTCCGAAATAAAAGAGGCGGCCCAGGTGCTGCGACTACCCGTGACTGAGAGGGAAGTAGTTGATAACATCCTTTCGGGGCTATCCACCCAAACGAGAACCTGTCTCGTGTTCTGCAGCCGCCAGTCCACGTTTGCCGATCTGGACAGGATCTGCGTAGAAGTGGCAAATTTCCAATTCACCGATCGGACTACCGCGTATAGAGGCCCTGCTGCCCCCCCCCCCCCAGCTAATACCGGACCGCGCGAGGACCGGAGGCGGTGTTACCATTGTAAGGAAGAAGGGCACGTGAGACGTTACTGTCACCGTCTGAAGGCCACGCATACAAAAAACGCGTGTTGAGAGACAGTACGGTCAGCAACTGTTTCTCAACCTTCTGCCCTAAGCCTGACCTGACTGGCCGTGACCGCGTTCCCTTCGGGACTGTTTTCACCCCGATCTGTTACCTGTGCAAAAAAAGGGGCACTATATCTGGCGGTGTCGTTCGTTTGTCGGCAAGGCGTCCACAAAGAATCCCCGAAAACTTTGTCGTAAGACCAACGGAAGAATGAGCCGAATGTTGACTCAAAGAGTCACTTCGCACGACTTATATAAAGAACATCTGGGGTCCGGAAAAAACTGTTTTCGCCCCAGGTAGAAGTAGTTTTTAATGATAGAACCGTGAAAGGTCTGATTGATTCCGGGTCGGTACGTACAATTATGTCGCGTCGGCTGTTCGAGAGCATTGGAGACACCCGAAGCGTCTTGAAGTGGACTGACAGTGCCGTAGTATGCAGGAGTGCCTGCAACGGCAATTTGAAGATCAATTTGGAAGCCTTCTGCCTGGTGAAAATCGACGCGTTTACCTGGAATTTCCCCATATTGGTCGCCGACGGCCTGTCTTGCGATCTCATACTCGGCGCGGATTTCATCCATCACACCCGTTTGATGCTGGATATTCACCAGGCGTAATATATTTTAAATTTCGCCCGAAGAATCTTATATCTCTGTGCGACCGCAAAAACAATTCTGAAGGCTGTCACTCTAACCTTTTAGTAAAAGAGTCCTTTGATGTCGGGCACCTCGATCGTGAGAAGGCCGACGAAGTACTTCAGGTGTGTCGCCGTCATAAAAATGTTTTGACCGGGGAGATGGGCCGGACGGACAGGTTGACGTATGATATAACCTTGCTGGATAACCGGCCGGTCAAGGCCCATCCCTACCAGCTTGCCCCTCCCAAAATGGAAGCCATGCGTGAGATTAGGGACCAGTTGGTTAAAGAGGGCGTGATCAGGTCGAGCGTATCCTCTTATGCGAGTCCTGCGTTTTTGGTCTGCCGGCCGGATAAAAAACCCAGGTTGGTCATCGATTATCGTAAGCTAAATAAAAATATTGAAATTGAAGCGCAGCCGTTACCGAACATCCATACCTGCTTCCAGTGGTTTTCCGGCGCGAGGTATTTCAGCGTACTGGACCTCTCTAACGCGTATTTCCAGATCCCGCTCTCCGAAAGATCGATGCCCATTACGGCTTTCGTCGTTCCATACGGGTTGTACGAGTTTTGTCGGGTCCGCTTCGGGGTGAGTACCGGCGCGCAGGTGCTTACTAGGTTGTTGGACACGGTCTTGTCTGACATAAAGTACAGGTTCGTGTTCAACTATCTTGATGACATTATTATATATTCCAAATCGTGGGAGGCCCACGTCCGTCATGTGGACGAAGTGCTCACGAGGCTGGGAAAAGCTAAGCTCACGGTTAACCCCGAGAAGGTACGTTTTGGAGTCAAGCAAATAAGCTTTTTCGGACACCTTGTGTCCGAGCAGGGCGTCTGCGTGGATCCGGATCGGACCCGGGCCATTCGGGAGTTCCCGCGTCCCAAGGACGCCAAGGGCGTAGCTCGCTTCATCGGGATGGTGAATTATTTCTCCAAGTTCATCCCTAAATTTTCGGAAATCGCGGCACCCTTGAACCGGTTGAGAAGAAAGGGCGAGAAGTTCCTTTGGGGAACCGAACATCAGGACGCCTTTGTGGCCTTAAAAGACGCCATTATCCAGCCCCCCGTCCTGCACATGGCAGACTTTGACAAGGCATTTATCCTCCAAACCGACGCAAGCTCTTGTGCCCTCGGCGCCGTGCTGTTGCAGGAGATCGAGGGGGTGCGTCAGCCTATCGCATACGCCTCCCGCGTGCTTACTCCACAAGAAAGGAGAGCGTCGTCTGCATACGAGTCCGAATGTTTAGCAGTTATATTTGGGGTGGAGAAGTTCCGGCAGTACTTGGAGCACCGAGAGTTCGTATTGGAGACAGATAATCAGGCGCTCTCGTGGCTGCTTTCACATCCGCGCCAGTTAGGTAAGTTAGGGCGCTGGATCGCCAGACTCACTTCGCTGAAGTTCGAGGTGCGCCACATCAGGGGCACGCAGAATCCCGTAGCCGACGCCTTGTCTCGAATGTTTAACGTGGAAAGCGATGAGGATACGCCGGCACTGTGTGCTGGCGTCCTATCCAACTTTCCTTTAAGTTTTTCCGACCTGCGTCAGCTGCAGCGCGAGGATGACGATGTAGCGAAAATAATAGAGGACGTTGAGTCAGGATCGAGCAAGGACAAATACTGTCTGACGAAGGGGGTTTTATGTACGACAGATAGAACGGGTAAGACTCATAAGATTTACTTACCGAAGGCGGTAAGGGACATGGTCTTTAAGTATTTCCATAACTCCCTCATGGGAGGGCATTTGGATTTTTTAAAGACGAAAAGTAAAATCTGCAACCAGTTCTTCTGGCCCGGTTGTCATAGGGATGTAAAAGGAATGGTCCAGCGTTGCGACGTGTGTCAAATGAGTAAGCCCGCCCGAAACACAAAAATAGGTTTTCTGTCATCCTCAGTGCCGAACAGACCTATGGAAAAAATTCATATTGATTACGTCGGCAATTTTCCCCGGAGTAAAAAGGGAAATCGATTTATCCTGGTAGCTGTGGACTCGTTTTCAAAGTTTTGTTGGTTGTGTCCTGTGCGCGATTCAACTTCGGCGGCTACCGTGCAGGTGTTGAACACGTATGTTTTTCAGAATTTTGGCTTTCCTAAATACATGATCTCGGATAACGCTACCTGTTTCAGCTCTCATGTGTTTCGCAATTTTTGTTTTTCCCACGGCATTAGACACAGTACCGTATCCCCTTATCACCCTCGACCCTCGCTGGCGGAACGCTGCAACCGCAACCTGAAAGCTTCCCTTATAGCTTTCCATTCGGGGAAGCAGTCCTCTTGGGATGAGTCCCTGCCCTGGCTGCAAATAGCTTTTAGCTCTGCAAAGCATGAATCCACTGGAAGAAGCCCGTTTGAGGTAATGTTTAAATTCGCTCCGTCCACTCCCCTGACCTGCGCGTGGGATATTCAGAGCCTTTTGCCCGAGGCAGCGGAAGATACTCAGGTAGTGTGGCAGTCGGTGAAGTCCCACTTAATGAAAGCTCACCGCCGTGCTACTAACGCGTACAATAAGGATCGTCAGGCTTGTCATTTTAAAATAGGCGATTTGGTGTGGTGTAAGACCCATCCTCTTAGCTCGGGAGCGAACAAACTTACAGCTAAGATGATGCCCCGATGATCGGGCCCCTTTCGTATTATCGATGTTCTAACTCCGGTGACCGTGAATTTGGGACACCCGGAGACCCTGTCTCACGTAAAAAAAGGTCATGTTAGTTCCCTGAAACCCGCGTTTCATGAAGATGGCTACCAAGCCCAGGACGCCGCCGTGTCGGCATAGTAAGGATTTTCCCTTGCACATTCAGAAACTAAATTTGCCACATCGCCTTCACTCCCCTTGCTGGGTGAGCGACCGGAGACTGATCACCTCCTTGTCGTTCGCTTCCGGTGTCGAAGCGTTGTTGTGTACAGGCGGCATTTCTAAGGAGACTGAAGGCGTCTCTCGAAATTGTCCTTAGTTAGCGGCAAACGCCGCATAGAGTAATTGGAATGATCCGAGTTGGTGTATGTAGTGTGTAGGGTTTATCGAAGTCGATTTCATTTTCCCGCGCGCGGGAGACCTTTTGCAGAGACACTAATCCACGGGATGCTGGTTTAGGGGATACCCATTCATGTGAGTGCTTGTCCGAGATACTTCTGATTAACAATTGTTTATGCCTTGTTGTTGTTGTTGTATTTATTGTTGTCGTTTAGTATTTATTGGAGTATGTGTTCGCTTGTATCATTGTTGTTAACGTAATAGAATTAAGTGGTTATATTTTCTTGTTGGTCACGGAGTTATTGGACGGTTCATGTCCTTAGGGGAGTGTTGATTGTTAATTTGATTGTGGGTGATATCTTAATTTTACGAGAAACCTTGCGTGGTCTTTTTTGGGTGCTGTTGACGAATTAAACCTTGGACAACCGCCGTTACTGCACTCGACGGTTACCTTTAGGGGGGGGAGCCTGTTGCAATCATTCGTCTTCTGCCGAATGCAACAATCCGCGAATTGTACCTTGCCCGACGCCCTGACGTCACGCCCTCCCTTTTACTAACCCTGTCGTTTGCTTTGTTAAATCTCGTCAGTCTCCCATCAAACGCTGTGAGCAGAGCGACCCGTCGCCGGACTTTCGTCAAGTTTGGGAGCCTCAATAACCAAGGTAACTATGATTGTTTTTGAGCTATCGTAAATCAATGCTAGTGGCTAATAATTTTGTATATTACGTTTGTAACGAAAAGAAGAGAACTTGCAACAGATGTAAAAAGATTGTTATGCATAACCAACCAAGACGTATCTTGTCTGTAATAGTCACCCTCGCCTAAAACTAAATTTCAGTCAGTCAACTTGATGAAAAGACCTAAGATATGTAAGGTTCAGTGTCAGTACTCGTTATATATGTAATTTGAAGTCGTAACCTTGTAATGCTATTTTGTAATATTGTAAATTGTAACACGCACTGTATGAATGCATGTGTGCGTGTTAATCGAACGATGTGGGTATAAAGTGTACTAAAAGATGTGAAAACTTTCAGTTCAAAACTTGGTTCAACGTTCCGGACCGAAGACACGAGAACACGAACTTCGTACAGTTTTTACATGATCTTCCAGCACAGACATAGCAGTGGTTCAAAGCAGGTACTGAGGAACACGCAGCCGTAGCGACCAGACACAGCAGGTTGCAAAAGGACTCATCTGGATTGCCAAGTAATATTTTTACCTTTAATAACTTACGGTGGCAGTTGCTGCATAATCACGAAGGAAAAGCGAAACAAAGTAGTTACTCATCCTAAGTGTCAGAAACAATTTTATAAACTTTTGTGATAGATAACAGTGTCAGAAATTTATAAGTAGATCACAGCATGTACGCTGAACACCATTTTGTAAACTAGCATTGATTTATGCGACAGCCCCCATATATAGCATTTAACATTTTCTATACTCAGTTATTCAAAAAAAAATTTAGCTCAGTACTGACCGTTGCTGACTGGCACATAATTAGATAAATTTAGAGGCTCGTAATGTTTTTGAAATAAACGGGTCGGATCCGGCTCTACTCACAGATTGACGCATTCAACAATTTCTTTTACTTGCACCTCCTCCCTTTATATAATTATGTTAATTATAGAAATACTTGAGAAATAAGTTACAACACAGAAAAAGTGTCTTAAGCATTTTGATGGATTTAGATATTATGTTATGTTTTTTTGTGTGTATGCGGGGCACTTCCGGGGCCTACCAGCGGGAAGTGCTACGATATACTTTAGTCCTCTGTTCACGTTTCTTCGCGTTGTCGGTAAATAGTGTAATTTGTGTGCGTTAGTCGCTTCCAGTATACGCTTGTAAGTCGCGAGATCGTCCTTGTAAACACCGGTTTCCGGACGTTTCATGAACACCAGTTCGAACAGTCCCGGCGTGCCTTTGTATCGTACACCGTTGATAACAAAATTATCGTTACCATCGATTTCCACCTGCGAATCGCCTATCATCCATTTACCGCCTTCGTGTCTTACACCGTACGTATAATCCATCTTTTGACCACGATCAGCCGTTACGGTCACATACTCATGTATTTGTACGCTAGTGAATTGGGTTTGTATTGGCTCTGAAAATAATTACGTGCTTCACGTCTTCCTTCGGGTGTGTTCAACATTCTTTCAACTGTTAAACTAGGGTCATCGTCTTCCTCATCAACGTCCGTCGTCGTTTCACCAACTACGGATGTGTCTAGGAAACGCGGTGAAGTGTCATGTTTAGAGTCTACTAGCTGTTTATCCTCCTCCTCCTTCTCTTGTTTCCTCTTAATATCCGTTATCGTCACCATCGGCTTTGCAGTCGTTTTACGTTTTTTTAAACCAACGCTTGTGAAACGGTTTTCAACGGTTCCAAAATCGGTTTGTAACTTCTTGTTAGCTTTTCTTCCTCTTCTTGGATCCCGTATTTTAACGCATGGTAAATCTTCCGTATGTCATTGCTGATCGTTTTGATATCTCGAATGTCCCGTTTTTCCTTGTCGTCTATCTTCATGAACGCCTATAGATCGACTAACGAATTTACTTCGGAACACGTGTATTTACGTACAATCTTTGTCGTGGATATATAAAAACCCCTTTACACAAACAGTCTACACGCGTTTGTTTATACGTTCGGTGGTGCTATGAAACGATAGAAACCGATTTTGTACCGCCCGTTATCGATGGACGAGTCTTTGTTTACGACGAGAAAACCGTACCGGTCTTTCCACGCTTCAGCGCACAAGTTCTTAAACATTTCGTACTTCATTTCCGTGTTGACGTGATCGTTGTACGCATGCTTCAAGTTGAGATCGTCCTGTCTGAACAAGACTATAAGTTTGGCGTTGTCTCGAATCAGCTGTTTCGGTATTTCACTGTACGTCTGGCACAAGTAGAACGTGTCTATATCGCTGTGTCGTCCCATAGCGAAGTACTTACGTATGTTGTGTTGTTTTTCACAAGACACGTCGTCGAACACCATAAAGGACGCGGTGTCGACCTTGTCGGGAGGCGGTACCTCTTCATTTTCACTGTACGCGTGATAACCCAGTCCGTCGTCAACGAGCCGTGTCATCAGAGTTTTCAACATCCGATATTTGGGTAGAAACAGTGATTTTGAAAACACGTACAAGTTTGCGAAACGTACCCCGTTCACATCGAACATCATGTTCGTCTTGCCGCACGCGGACGGTCCGCAGATGATAGAACGTATAGAATCGGGCAGAAGTGGTCCGTGCATACTCCTTCTTGCTCCTCCTCCGCCCCTAACACCACCATTCGTGTAACTTTTCGACAAGTCCACATTTTTTATTTTCAATTTTCGGGTTTGTTGTACTATCTATATTTTCTTCTTCGTTCGACCACAGTCTATTGAGCTGTTGTATTATGTTGTAACAATCACTGGACATGGTACTGCACACGCAAGTGTCCGGTCCCTCCTGACAATCGGGATCCGACCACGCGCACTCCTTGTAGTGATCTAACCCGTCGTTCGTGCTACTCGGTACTCTTACACTGAGCTTGGAACTCGTCATACGCTTCGTAACCCGTCGCCAATGTTCGTGTAGAGAAACGAATGTACGCATGCGTTCGACGTCTTCGTTCGTCGTATTTAAGATGTACTTCTTGTACGCTGGATGTGAGATGACATCGTTCACATTGTTCGCTGCCGCCGACATGACGATGTTGTCATCGCAACGTACTGTCGCGTACTGATGCCACGCTACGCGTTGATTCCGTGTTTTATATCAGACCTTTCTTGTGTATCCACGAATCGTGTTTACCGGCGAATCCGAGCCAACGCACCCGCACCCTGTCGCCTTTGCGCTGCAACACTTTCTCCACCAAGTAAACGTCACCGACGCTCGACTTGCTTTTTTCGTGCTCGTAAAAGCCGCCTTGCACCACTTCACCGGCGTGATCCTCGAGACGGTAAGTGACGGGAACGGTGGGTTGCACCGCGTGCACGGTGAAAATTTCATTGGTCCAGTTAGGCGTGTACCCTTTCGCGAACTTCATTTTGTGTTTACTCACGCGAACACGGTCGCCCACTTTGAACTTTGATTTCCTCTCGTGCGCACCGCGTGGCCGTGTTTTCTTCTTGATACGTTCCAACACTACCCGCCCGTTGCTTTCGTTCACCCGGTTGGGTTTCATACCGATCGATCTGTGCACGCTGTCGTTGTACACTTTCACCAGTACGGGCAACATGTCCAACCAATGGTAATGTCCTTGTCCGCTGAATGCGCGATACATGCGCGTCTTCAACGTTCTGTTGAAACGTTCCACGATCGCCGCTTTTTCTCACTGAACGTTGAGTACAGCTTTAACTTGTACTTATCCAACAGAGACTGTACAGCGCTGTTGTAGTATTTTTTACAGTTGTCCGTTTGCAGATATTTCATTCTGTTAGTTTTGAGTATCGGTTCGAGTGCACGCGCCACTTCCGCTCCCGTCTTAGTTTTCAATGGGACGGCGTACGCGAACTTGCTGAACGCGTTTATAACGGTCATAAGATACTTGTAGCCTTTGTTTACCTTACCGTGCGGTATCATCTCCACCAAATCGGCTTGGTAGAGGTCGTATAGTCCCTTCAGCTCCACCGCGCGTCTCGCGAAATTCCTTCTCACCGGTCTGTGCAGCTCCATCGCGATCATCTTGCGAACCGTATCCACATTTCTGTTGTTGTTGTTCTTCTTCTTCTTCGTCGTGCGTTGCATACTTGTGTCTTCTTACGAGTACATCGAAACGCGATTCACAGTAGTACGGTACAGGATAGAACGTCAGGTTGTCACTACACTTTACTCTCCTCTTGCATCGAGGTGTGTTCGCTTCGCCTTTCATCGTGTCACTGTCTTGAAACTTCCCGTGTCTCGGACTGTTATACCACTACTGGACAGCTGTTGATGACGTCAGTAATGTCGGCCGAGCGTGATGTCATGTTCTAGTCAGGCTCGATCGTGAGTCGTCTTCGCGAATCAGTATTCTCTCTCCGTGTTGTGCTGTGTGGCTCGATCGGACCTCGGAGAGATGTTGCTTCGTTGATGGCAAACGAAACACTGACCCAAGTCGATCCCGTGTCGCTCGTATTATAGGGGTGGTAGTGGTGGTGGTGATCGTCGTAGAGGGAGAAAAGGGAGGGTAAAGAAACGAGGAGGGGAAAAAACAACGCTTATAATGTTAGTCAATACATGTATTGTAAAAAAAAAACACAAATAAACAAGTGTTACAAAATTACATACAAACAATATTTTACAATCTTGCAATAGTTACATCCGCTACACGATCTCTTTGCCCGTTGTACTATAGGTAGAGCGTGTCCGCCTGTATGCCTTGCAGTTCCTCGTCCGTAAACAGTTTCGCGTATCTCCTTGGCAGGAAGACCTTGAGTAATCCCGCACCGTCCTTTCCTCTAGTTATAACAGCTGTCAGAGAAGGTCCATACCGCGTCGTCTCGTTCTGTAACAGGCGAATCGGATACTTCGTCCCCGTTTGTAGGTACTGACATCGTACGTACTCATAAACGATGACGCTCCCAAATTTCTGTATAAACGAATCCATTTTTCTTGCTTGCTTGCTTGCTTGCGTAGTAAGTCTGCTGGTTGCGATGCGTTGCTTGCGACTGTCGACACAAGAGTGAACGGTATAGCGAACGAGCACGCGTTTATATAGACGGACGATCCCTCACCCTCTCACACCCTCCCTCCCTGTTTTACTGTTATGTGTAACTATTGCACAACGTCCTCTCTACACGTATTGCACCATACTGTTTCACAGTGGTATGATGCAATACTTTTTCCAGGAACCGGTCGAGTATGGTGAAATATTCACATAAATTATTGTAGTGAATCTTATAACTAGATGCATGCTTACATATCGTTGTGGTAATTACGTATAATTAAAACAAAGCTACGTACTCTCGTCAATTCCAAGCGACCCATGAGGTGAATGAGGTGAAACAAGATATGCTTCGCTTTTTTTACGTGGTTTCCCCGTTTCGTGGATAGATGAAACAGGCCTACTCCAGCATTACCAAACAACTAACACGCTAAGAACTCAGTACTTTTAACGTGTACAGTGTTGGGTAAAAACAATGAAACGTACACTACACAATGCTGACTAAAGCTATTTTTTATTGTTTTTTTGTTTATTATTTTTTTTTCACTTAATCTAATAGTTTGGTATACGGTTGGAATATCGAGAGGCGTCGTCTTTTCACGTATCACACACACACACACACACACACACACACACACACAAATTCTGTTAAATCGAGACGAGTTTACAGGTGTTTCCACCGTGCCAGTGACTCGTCTCGGACAACGCGACTACGTTTATGAGTATTTCTACCGCGACAGTGACGTAGCCGGTTGCAATCGTTCGTATCTCTCTCTCATAACGTGAACAAACTCGGACGACGCACCTCGATATCCTAACCGATACACAAACGTATACAGTATACTATACACATGCGTATAATACGCACCATTGCATTGTGTAGTGTAAAGTCATACACTCAAACATGCTTTAAACTACACAACGTTCATGCACAGAGTACACTGTCTCTACTATAAACATACTTATAATAGACAACATCCTATTGCGCGCGCGCGCGCGCGCGCGTGTGTGTGTGTGTGTGTGTGTGTGTGTGAAGTCATATCTTCCTGTCTATATCTAACATCTTCTTCCCCCTCCTCCTCCGCCTCTAACGCTCTTCACGCGTACCGAATCATGCTTTCGCGGTTCGCGGTCCGTATCACGCTGGCCCGTTGTTGTTGAACAGTCGCACGTCCCCCCTCTTCCGCCTAGCGAATTCTGTATGACCGTAGACTAATGTTCTCTGCCCGTCGTCCAAGACGTATCTCTTGTCGTCGTACGGCGATAAAGACAGTTTCACAATCTGGCACGTGCAGAGTCGATGGTCTTCGCTGCGTATGATCTGCGCGGACGTGTACGTTTTTTGGTTAGTCGATGTCGATGTCGTCGGTGACAGCAAACAGCGTTTATAATCCACGTGAGTTAATCGAGTTTGTATAGCCACTTGCAGTACCCCTTTCGCTACGCTTTTCTCCCTTTTCTCGCGTCGTCCTGCAACACCAGCAGCGAATACCATTTCGCGCGTAACCCGACGAATTCAACGATAGGTTTCGCTTGCGTCTCGTCCTTGAACGTTCCCAACCGTTTTTTATTTACCGCGCTATAACAAGGATGGCTCGCAGGATATTCTGACGTATCGAATAGATATAGGTTTTCCTTAATGTCCTCGTACACGTTATCGGTGCGTATATCGTATAGCAAAGAGTCCGTATGGTCACACACAATCGCACACGCGGTCCGTACTTTGCGACAATAAACTCGTAGTGAAAACTGTACATCACGTGTTTACCAATGTCCAGCACGGTGCATCCTACGTACAGCGGACGGTTGAGATACACGGTTCTCTTTTTCATCATTACGCCTACCAAGTCTTTGTTGTACACGTTTCCATGCACGAATCTCGGGCTCGCACTGTGCCGTGTTTTTTTGTGAAAACCCGGCGTCTCTGTAAAGGAGCTTATATTAAAATAATTAACCGCCGTTTTGATTCTTTACTTATGCGTAATTAAGCGTCGATACGGTGTACGTTGCGTGCAATTTACCGGACGCCAACGCATTCTGGCGGAGTAGAGTGAATAGGTTTTTCAACGCGAGGTTGAGGCAGTTCAGATCTCGGCAGTGTGGCGTCAACAGCAATTTTCCTGGCGGAGCAAGTTTCTTATTTGTTGTAAATTACTATCTTCCATGATTAAATAAACGCTAAGTGATCTCCGGGTTCCCGATTCAATCGAAAATCTGACTTACTCCACGTGTGGTTAACCATCTGCCACAATGCTATAAACATATCTATACTCGATCTTGGCCGCCCCAGGAGGAACGACTGGACGCCACGCCACAGTACCCACGAGACATGTTCTGGATTACACTCAGGTGACATTTAAACTTTAAATATACTCTAGGCCGCTGCAGCAAATGCCAGGTGTTGTGACATTATTCTGAGTTAACTCAAGTTCTACTCTATTGTGCTCGGTTCCAGCTGGACATAATATTGGGTTGCAAACTTTATCTAGTATAGTTTCAGAATGTAATTACGCCCTAGAATAAGTTGTAGACCCGGTCGGGGACATGTGTCTGGCGGTCATTAATTTTATACTCTTTTACGGTAAAGGTTGTAGTTGTAAAACTTGTGGGAAATCAGAATTTTAGTGATTTATGTGGGTGCTGTTCATATATGCTGGGGGCTTAACCGGCGGGTCGGGTCCCTATTACAAGTGGATATTTTATTGGTATATATATATATATATTTATAATTTAAAAAGGGGTGGGTTTTTTTTAATGGGTTTTAAGGGTTTTTGTTGTTCTTAACCTGAGGCAGTCACCTGTTGGTACAGTTGTCGGCAGGAACCTGACATGTTATTTCATGTTGGATCTGGTACTGGCACATGTCTGCGGCCGGGTCAATTCAGCTCCCTGTGAATTCTTTTATATATATTTATAAGGCTTAAACTATAGATTTTACAATTTTATAAAATTATTTCGGCTCTTTAATAATCAAATTCATCATTGTCTTTTTTACTGCCAGAGTCAGTTCAGGATCTCTTAAGTTTTTTTACATATATTTATAATATCAGTTTCTCACTATTTCATTCTATAATTGTAAAGTTATAAAATCCGCCTCAGTTTATATTTTATTTTCTGGTGGTTATGTTCCACTTGGATTTTCTTTAAAATTTTGAATTCTTATAAAAGCATAAAAGAAAGTGGCAACTTACAATTTTATAAAACCATACAGACACGTTAACCTTGTGATGGTACTTTTCTATCAGGGGACAAACCCAAATTTTTTTAATTATAAATTGTAACTTGAGAGTTTGTACAGGCTCCTATGCCAATTTAAATTTGTAAATTCTAGTCCTTATAATTAATTCAGTTTTTTGAATTCTGTTATACTCTTATGAGTTACTGGGTTTTGGTTTTTTATGAAAATTTATATAAGGCTGTGCCGGCCACTTAAACTGATAACTGTAGTTTTGGGTCATGATGACTATTCCAGATGTTCTCCACATTCATGTTTGGGTATGATAGGAATATACAGGCTGTCGGTTTGACTTAACATGCTGTATTGTGTCTGTGATATATATATGTATATGTGTATTTTGTGCAATTATGTGTTTTTATGTCAAGTGTTATAAAAGGGTAATTTATATAATTTATATGCTATATTTACACAATTCATATGATTATTGTGTTATGTGAATAATATATATATTTATATTTATAATGTCGGGAATACTGTTGTGGGAATTTATGACAGTAAAAGAATGTTTCATGAATTGTAATATATATGATGATACATATGATGATAAAAAGCATGGTAAATTTTAAATTGCAATTTATATATATCTATATGTATACAAAATATAATTTAAGAAAGATTAATATGGATTATGAAAATTATGAGAACTTTGAAATTTAATAAAGGGCTGTTATATTGTTTGTTAATAGCGAGTTTTAATTGCAAGTCCCGCTCACTGGACCCAGCACATTTTATGCTTCGTCTAGGCCTTCTGCCTAGTCTTAAATATCTAGTAGCCTCTCCTTAAAAAAAAAAAAAAAAAAAAGGAGGGGGAGGAGGGTTTACAGCGCTCAGTTTTATCATTTCGCGTTCGTTGGAGACTAAACGAAAGTCTATACGTTTCCGCACGTTTTCTAACCATTTGCCATACACCGCGTTGATCATCAGTTTAAAAAAGTCCTTTTTGAGAACGTTTGCCGCGGCTTTGCGTTTCTCCGTATTAAAGTCTATGAACGGCTTCATCCACGCGCTCTGTCGGAACGCTAATACGCGATTAACGGCTCTCAGTTCCATCCTGAGTTTAAGGTACAGCTGCAACGTTCTGTAGTGGACGATATAATTTGTCTTATCCTCGAGGCTGGTGATCAGTTTTTCTACAGCGCCGGTGGCGGGCAAATGGAAAATCTTCAGGTTCTTGAAACGTTTGCTGTACGCGGACAACTCGTGCTCACCGACTTTTCTGCGTTCCGGCGCCAGCGGGTAGTCAGTATGTAAGTCGTGTAGCCGGCGAGGATAACCTAGATCGACGTCGAGAATGTAGCCGATTTCGTCTTCAGCGCCTACTGTACTCAAATCTAACGCGTCGATTTCTTCACGTTCCAGCCATCGGAATCCGGAGTGGGGTAATGGCTACCTCATCGCGGTGCTGTACAGGTTTGTACAATCCAGGTAGAGGAGGTAATTGTTTTCCCGTTCGCGATCGTAGTCCGGTACGTAAGGGTTGTTGGCCTTGGCGTATCTGATGAGCACCATCGCGGTACCCCCTCTTACCCCGCTCTCTGCGAACAGGTGCCTGTCTATATCTTGTAGTAGTTCGAGTCGAATCCCTATCATTTTCATCATCGCATTCCACGCGAGTCCCGGCGCGGTGTATACGTTACACGGACGATTTCGTAGTACTGCAGGCTGGTTTTGCGTAAGTTTTCGAATACGTCGGTCAACAGCATTACGTCGGTTTTCAGGTAGAGATCATGATAATCGTCTAACGTTCGCATCCTGAAAGCCGTCCACACGTTTTGCGCGTGCGCGTAATCTTCGCCCGAAACGGGCGTCTCGGCAAGACGGTTGTAGAAGTGTTCCGGCGCGGGCAGAGAAACGTCCTCGAACTTACTTTCGTCCGTCACGTACTCGTACGGGTAGACCCCCTTCCTGACCAGCATTTCTACGCGTTCTTCTTCTTCTTGTTCATTTCCGTCCGTTCGCATGCACTGTCGTAGTATTTTAAATTTGTCTTTCCGACGATGTTCTCATAAACTGCGCGGAATCGAGAAAGCGGAGAGGACCGAGGAACACGGACACGTACCGCTCGCTGGTCATGGCTATACACTTGAGTTCCTCATGTTTGAATTTGCCGAACGCTTGAATGAGATGGTGGCAATCGTAGCCGCGCAGGTTATGGAAGAACACTGGAACGTTTTGCGGCACGTTATAGTTTAAATTACACGCGTTATGCGCGGCTCCCAGGTACTCGCCCGTCACGTGATCGTGGTTTCGCACTTTGTCATCACCGCGCTCGATACTCTTCTTAAACCGATGGCACGCGGTGGCGTTCTGAAAATCGCGTTCGTTGTCGTCTGTCATGCGGAGTGGTCTGTTGAAATCGCGTTCGAGTCGATTCACGTCTTCACGAAGAGTCCGGAGAAACCTCTCCACTACGTCATTGCCGCTGCCGTACAAGACGTGTTCTTTCACGGCTTTCCCCGTCCAATCAACGATCACGTAGCAGAAACTGCACGGTACGTGATGCGCGATGTCCTGCGAGTGCGATCTGTCCTCTTCGCGCGTACATCCGGACACTGGGCGAAGAAAAGATTCAAAGTCCGGGTAAACCGTGTACGATACTCTGTGACACTTCGTATAGTCCTTAAAATACATATGGTCGTGTTTTCCGGTCGAGAGTTCGACGTTTTGCGCTCCGTGCGGCGTGCAGAGTACCTAGTGATCCTCGAGTCGTTTTCGCGCCATTTCTGGATCCGTGTTATCACGAAATCGCTGCAAGCAGTAATTGCAGTAGATCGAGGACGACTTACTTTTAGTTAAAGTATTCAATAACCGAGACATGTTTCTAATAACACAATAATGTTTGAGCCCTTTCTCGTTGACCAGTAATAGCAGATTCACGTGGGTCCTACCTTTATGCTCGGTTATCCGAATAGGGTACACTTCGTCTTTTCTATATCCGAACTCGTTGATTTTGCTGTCGTACCCAAACACGTTCACCGAAATATGCGCATTTCGTTTTTCAAATTTTTTAATTTAACACCGGCACTGTGTGTCGATCCCCTCCATATTCAGCTCGTTTTCGTATTGACTGTAGTGAGACACGCGGTACGGGTGAGAAGCGATCGGATGTTACCCGGCAAGAACGGACCAGAGGAAGCATTTCTCGTCGTATAGATTCTGGACGTTCACTAACGCTTTCTAAATCGATAATTTCTTCGGTGTTGGTATGTAACTGGTTCCGGCCAGAGGACGATATTTAAACAAGTTTACTTCGGCGGCTACGATCCCGTTCTCGACCCATCCGCTACCTTCGCGAGTAAACTTTTAAACCAAATCAAGCACTTTTTCCATGCACTCCCTGTACTGATCGTTCACGTCTTCCTCGTCCGCAGTAAAACGAGTTGCGTATGCGAACGAAACACTTGCGTCTGCTCCAGTTCGTGATCGGAAACTAGTTTTTTAAATATGACACGTACGGCCAAGTACCACTTGAAACTGTCCCCCATGTCGCGTGATTTCGCGCGCACGTCTTCCGGAATAACGTCCGTCATTCTGTCCAACAATACGGATACCGTGTCCACTCCGTCTTCGAAATCGTTATACTTTATCGTCTTTACACTCCCGTTAAGCGCGATCGTACGAGTTGCGTATACTGCCATGGTTCTGTACTATGACTTACGAAATAAAGCACACTTTTTTTTAGGTTAGAAAAGCACTAGTTTTCACCAACGTGTACGGCTGCTAATTGAGACGTAGGCAGTAAATCTATTAATATGATTAAAGCACACTTTTTTTAGGTTGGAAACCACTTGTTTTCAGCAACGTGTCTAGCTGCTAACTGAGGTCTGGGCGGTAAATCTGTAGGCTACAATATATAGGCACGAGCATATTGTTGTACAACCTTATACAAGGCTTTGATTCCCTTCCGTTTACAGCATGAGAAGGTCATTCGCGTGTTCTGAATAAGAACAATGCTCTTCTCTGTTTTCGTTCAAGGTTCAAGGTCGCTCAGTGCGAGGTCATTTACATTGTAGGTATTGCGCATTTGTTTATGTTATCTGTTCTCAATCCCACGGTATTGGTGGAGCATGTGTTTTGTATCAAAACATTGACAAGTGTGGTTCCCACGAAATCTAACGCTCTGTCCACAGGCCGTTTTAAAACTCCAACGGGTGAAGTCGTCTTGCATTGTGACTGTGTTGTTGTCGGGTGCGATCATTGTCGGGCTAAATTCATACCTTGTGAAATCCCAAGCAAGGAATACATTCATTATAAATGCATGTGATTGTATTGTGAAGGTGATATTTCAGTTCATGGAATGAGTTAGGTTTATTATAATTTTAGGTTATTATAATAAAATTATAAAAAATCCAAAAAAGAAAAATAATAAAATAATGATGAGAACAACCTATGACTAATTACTTATGAAACGATAATGGAAACAGTTAATCAAGAAAAAGGAATCCGATATTACTCAGTTCTGAAGAAACAAAGAAGAACAACTTATACCAAACATATGGAGAAGATGATTTTGAACAAATAATAATAATAAGACCTATATGAAATGCAAAGAGAAGAAGTTCCACATGAAATATAATATAAATGAATTAATGTTAATGAATGCGAAGGCGGATTAATAACTTTCTAAGAGAAAGGAAAGAACAAAATATTTAAATAATATGATCAAAATAACAACCTGAATATCTAATATAAAGATACAAATTTAAAAAATTAAATATAATAAAATAAGACCATTCAAATAATGAATAAGAAAATAATATATATATAAAGACCATGCTAACACTGTAATTAAACAGAAGGAAGTATAAAGAGAATTCAGATTGAGAAGGAAAAGAGTTACACTATAACTAGTAACAAGAATTATTAAGAGAAGTTTTCAACCATAATTAAAATAACTATATCAGACAAGTTAAGAGTTCAGAAAAAGTATATATATAATGAGTATAAAAAGAATTAAGAAGATTTATTAAGATAGAAAATGTGAGATAATCTGAGAAAATACGAAGTGAAGAATCCAAAGATATTTTTATTAGTCGAAAATGAGACTACTTTTTATTTAATTTATTCGATGACTGACTGAAGATAATTCCAGCAGCATTATGTTTTTTGAGCAGAGATGAATGTGCCTCTGGACTCAAATTGTAGAAGTGGTGTATGGCCAGCAGAGTTGTGAAGCCTACAGTGCCCCTCTGAACTGCCCCAGCCCACGTGATAGGGAATGTTAGGGAATTAATATCCCAAGGATGCAACACGAAGTTTATAAAGAAAGAAAATGTATAACAATAATAACAATATATCTCAGAAGACACTAACTATCCAAGAAGGATCAAAAGTCAGATAAGTGACTATATATATAAAATTTATTAAACTCAACTATAAAAAAAAAGTCGATATAGAAATGGAGAGGAAAATGAAATATAAAAAGTAATGAAATTATCATAAGAAATTATTTCATCCATAAACAAGTCTGAAATAATTACTTCTGGAGGAGAGCAATCTGTAGCGTGATAGATAAACACATAAAAATGAATGGCATTGATCATTAAAGTAATATAATATAATATAATAACATCAAATCTGAAGAAACCATTATAATATAAAGAATTAATTCAGAACAACCGTGCAGAACAATCACTGATATTAAAAGTATAAGTTCATATAAAAGAAATGTTACTAGTGATGAATCATCAAAACCAGTTTAATAACTCAAGGTGAAAAAATATAACCCAGGAAGGTAAGGAGTAGATAAAGAAGCAACCCAGAACATTACTAAACCCACAACGAAGGTAAGGAATAAATAAAAAAAGAAACCCAGAACAAGGCAAGATCCACCATAAAAGGTGATGCATTTAAAGAAACAAGAAGAGTAGATAAAGAAGGAACCCCAAAAAACCCGATGACATCCAGAAGAAGATGAAGAACATACAATTCTAAGAAGCCAGAAGAAAAGAAGACATCGTTGAAGAAACAAGAAGAAGACAGCATTCACAAGAAGAAGGAATGCTCTTGTAAAAAACACCAATATCCCAAAATAAATAAAAACAATAATAATAAAAAGTATAAAGGAGTGTTCATGAAAAAAACCACATGTACAATAGAAATAAGACTAAAAGTGTATAGAGTAAGAGTTGCAAGTGGACCAAGGTGAAACAATAATATAATACCAAAGAACAAATCTTCATTGTAACCCACAAACAGATCTCTTGATTTTAATAAGACTAAATAGCCATTTAGAAATAGCATCAAGGAGTGTAAAGTGAACCAGTGCTAGTTTGTGTATTATAAAAAATAAACCTTATGTTTCATCATTGGCATTCACAAACTGTGTAGATAATGAAAAAATACAACTTTTGAGTGACTTTTTATTTGTACAGATGGAAAATAATGCATATGTTAATATAGAGCTGTCAATCTGTTTAAAATGACATTTATATAATGATGAATAAAAACAGAAGCAGACACAAAGTGACAGGGTACAATTACCCAAAAACCATATTAAAAAACAGTTAAAAACTGCTAATTCAACTTAGTATAAGGAATAGAGAATAATAATATAGAAATAAGGTTTTGTTTATATAGAATAAGAATTTTAAAAATGTATTAGGGATAAGAACATTTAAACAACTTTAGAATCACTAACATCCTAATTGTAAAAATATTTATTACTTGTATTAATGGTAATAACTGAATAAGATGTTAGCATGGAAAAAACATTCTTTATAAATAATATTTCTGTATTAGTATTAAGCTTTGATTATAAAAAAAAATGTCTAATTAGTTGAAGACAACCATTATTTAGAATTATTTCTTATCTGTTAATAGTATTGAAACAGATACTAATTGTTATTTTGTTTAATAGAAAAAATGTTTAATTTATATTACAATGTTAAAAAGTCAGAGAGGGTATAACTCAGTATGTATTGTTTATATAAAAATTTGTATGAAAAAATTGTTAGGAATCTAGGCAAAATGATGAAAACTAAACATCATCAAAACTGAGAAACTAAGTACTCAAATACATTTAAACTGAAGGGATTTAGATAAGGTAAACCAGAAACAAAGCCATATAATTAGAAATATAACTTAGAAAGGTTTTGTAAAATTATAGCCAGGATTATTAATAAAAATGGAAATGACAGAACTCAAAATTTGGAGAGGGGACTCATATATTCCGACATAATATTTTAAAACTTAACCAATTCATATAATTGCAAGAAATTAAGGGAATATAAACCTTTTATTACAATATGAGATTTAATAATCATAAATATAACTTGATAATGGCAGAATTTGAATAATGACAGGAAGCTGGATTTTGAAATTTACAATATACAAAATGAAGATAAAATTACCAATTTTAGATAAAAAAACTTAATAAAACGGCATTAATCGATATCAAAATACGCCGAATGAACTGAAGGATAAAATTAAGTAACAACTAGCTAATAAATTTGAATAATAACCAAAGTATAAGCAGTTATATAATGTAACTTTATTACATGCACAGGATGCAAAATAAATTTCGAACAATGTAAGGAATAATATTGCTTTGGCTAAGGTTTTAGTCGGAGGTGAAGGAAGTGAAAGAGTTAATTATTGAACGTTGTACGGGACACTTGACACGAGCAATAAAAACGTATTAACCTAGTTTCGAATACCGTAATGGCGATTAATAGTGTGATCTGAGAGTGAAAATCGCGAGTGGCGACAAAAAACATTTTACAACTTCAACACAGTGACATAAACACCTACAAACGCCTAAATAACATTGTATAGCACAAAACTACACTAAAATAACAATTTAAACTCAGTAAAACAGTAATACAACTTAACCATCAAAAGTGCCTGATCGACAAAACTGAAACTGACTTATAAATACACCACCACTTTTCCAAATACAACACCGAAACTTAACCAGAGACACTACACCAAAATCAGAAGGAAGATTTGCAGACACCAGGACGTAAATTCGGCAAGAAAACATCTTTATTGGGACGCCAAAACTACGAAGGGACGATTTACGACTTCGACGGCGGCCATTACTGCTTCATCAACGCTCAACTGAACACGGCCATCTAGTGTTTGTCAGCGACACGGTTCGCAATCTATTTCTTTATTTTACTCTTTCAATTGAATATATGTACTTTTAGTATTAAGAATTTATCTTGTAACGTTATACTTTTTAATCTTTGCCCGATTTCTCTGACTTTTCCCATAAATAGCTGTTCAAAGAACCTTTTGTATTTTATATAAAAATTTGTAATAATATCGATACCCTGAGAATCGATTTAAAAATCGACAAGAGTCCAAATAAACAATTGTCAATAAAATAATTTATACTTTCATGCCCCGTCACACCCAAAGGACCCAAGGGTTTAACCGTAGACTCAACCACGCTCTGCTACCAAATGTAACCCCTCTTTAAAATTTTTATGCACAATTTTTTTTTTTTTTTAAAGGGGGCTACTAGTTATTTAAAACTAGGCCTAAAGCCTAGAGAAGCCAAAATGCGCTGGGTCCAGTGAGACGGGACTTGCAATTAAAACTCACTATTAACAACCAATAAATACATTTATTACATCTTTTAATTTTTGTTTTTATAATTGCAATTTTGTATAAACCGTCCCCATACATAACCCACAGAAATAACACATACATAATTCACATAAATACACATATAAATATATACCTCTATCACAGACCATGTTCAGTATCACAACATAAATAATAAACACCCTCGTAACATTAAAGCATTGCCACCCGCCTATATACATTTTCTCTCCATACATCTATCGCCCCATATAATAGAAATAATTAAACATTTATAGAAATTTCAACCACCATACCTATGCAGACATCCGACTATATATACATATCTCTAGTGCCCCCAACAATCTGGGTTGGTCAGAATGCTAGATACCACTTTAAAATGCTCTTAAACCGTGCATATAACTTGGTGAAATTATAATCACAAGTTGTTGGAAAAATTATAATTGACAATAATAACTAGGAAAGAAGGCAAGCTACAATCTTTCCGTGACCTGAACAGTATGTGTGAATATTGTGAGATAATAATTTATAATTTTTTTTTTGTAAGAAATCTAGTGTAGCAATGATGACTAAAATTTACAACAGTGATGTGACATAATACCTTATAACCTTTTCTAAGAAACCTGATTTGGCAATAATAAATTAAAAAGAACTTTTACAACTGTTATGTGACATAATACCTTATAACCTTTCTAAGAAAACTGATTTGGCCTGGTAGCCGACATGTTCCTAAACATGACTGTTACTGAATAATAAAAAAAACTTACAACCCTTACATGACCCAAAACCTAAATTCAATATGTGATATAACCGCAATTACCAGAGCTAACCTAGCAGGAATTATAACTAAACCCGACCAGCCGGTGGGTTTCATCCTGTCTCCAACAGAACCCCCCTTACATATCTGAAATTCCATTCCCCTAATACTTGAACCACCCCTCCTTTACAGAAAACGAGAAAGAAAAATAAGTGCATGAATTGTAATAAGCCTCGGATACATGCCAGCCGCCGGGTTTACACTTAATATCAAATATAAGTACATACTATACAAAGTTCCCCTAAAAATCCGCGCACAATTATGTCCAGTTAAACCGGGGCCCAATTAAAACGTTTAAAGATGAAAGCAATATCATGGTGTGTCACAAATACCCCATAAGTTTTATTAAGTGTTATCTGCACAAATCGGTGGTGTCTATGTAGGTCAAAAATAATAAATGGTTGGATGTCACCTTATTTATATCATGTGGTGCTCGAGTTCAACGTCTAGTGCATGCAGTTTTGGTGTGGCATGCTGATCTCGCTGTTCCCTCCGGCAGGCGAAGTCGAGAGCCCCATTTAATACGTTCAGGAGCAGATGTTCATGCCTGGGCCGGGGTCCTCGTCTAGGGCGCAGGGACCCGCAGATCTGTAGATTATCTAGCCATCAGACGGTGATAGAATACGATCAAAAGGACTTCACTCTGTCGGAGAGAGGTGCAGCTGTTCACAGTATGGCGACTGGGGCAAGAACAACGAAAAACGGAGCTTCGGCACCGTGACGAATCACGCGTTTCCAGGCCACCACCAGAATGCGTGGCTGGTACCACGGCAAGCTAGATTTTACTCCCGTTAAATACAGATACTGCTAACCGATTTCGCGTTAGACTTAAATATTTATTTATATATTTCTTATATAAGCGCCGATTCGTGGACGAACCGGCACAATGTTAATTCTTTGTTGCCAGCAATATAGTTCTGTATCATGAATGATCTTGCAAATTCACATTTACGCTTTTCATTAATACGTGCAGGCATTTAAAATTCTACATCACTTACAGTTACAATCATTTTTACTCTGGGTTTAGCTTTCACTTGAATAGTTGAATTTTGGGTTATCAATTTTGCTTTAAATATCTTAAGACCTGAAATACAAAAAAAAATTGGCACGTGTTCACACATCTACGCTTAACAGGCACACAATTAAATTAACACACGAAATATTCCTTACGACATTAAACATATAACCCTTTTATTGAATCATTATCGAATAAGGTAATTACCTGAGACACTTTAAGCTGTTACGAACGCATTCAGACGATTGATTACCCCGCCGTCAGACCTGAAGTTCGCCGTCGAAGGATTCGGATTGAAATGAGGGAGAGACACGTGTGCGCCGAGCACAGCTAACCGGTAGCGAATTGTAACGTCGGTGAAACAGCTGATAGTGAATACTTTATTTCTTCGCTGTAGCGCAGCGCAGCATCGATAGCCCGCGTCGCGGCCGCGCGGCGACCTTGACCTTACCGATTTAGCAGGCGTATCATGCAGACAGATGCCGTGGCGGCGATTGAAATGCAATTCTGGCCGAGGAAATCAAATTTAAAATTTGCCTCGGCACAATACATGGAGTAAGAGAAAGAGAGAGAGGGAGAGTGACGCTATGTGTTCGCTTTCGTTAGGGTGAAAGGCGGTCATTCGCCTTGAGAACGAAGGGTTCTCTGTACGCGCTTTGCGAGAGAGAGAGAGAGAGAGAGAGAGAGAGAGAGAGAGAGAGAGGTCAATTACATCGAACTATTGCACGAAATTAAAGCCATGTGGTTCACATAGGATAGACATATCTATCGGAGGGTGAACGCGTCTTGTGCTATGCTTTTTTTGTATTCTTCTGTGTAATGAATGCATTTTATTTTTTTTTTATTTTTAGAAGTTCAATACGTTTACCGATTAACTTGTTAAATATTGTGCCTTTCATGTTTTCCCATTGTGATATTCAGTATTTTGTAGAAAGAGTGAGCATTTAGGCGTAATTTGTAATTTTGACGTTTATTTAACAATTTGCAACTGTCTTTGACGACGCAGCATATGCAATGTGTAGCATGTCTCTCATTCATTCTCTCTCTCTGGTTACCCCATGTGTTACAAAAACCCTACTTCATCGGCTCACACACACACACTCCACACATGCGCGCGCGCGCACACACACACGGACAAGTACGGGGGGCTATCAAGCCAGTGGTGAACGGGGGGAGGGTTGGTGGTGAGAAGCCATACGATCGGCTGCTCATGACCTACATCAACAGCCAGACGCTACTGAAACAATGACGCCATTGTTGTTTCAGTGACGTCACTAGCTGTTGTGGTAGGTCAAGAGGGCAGCTGTTCGTGACGTCATGATCAGCTGATCGTGACGTCATCCCCCCACCACCCCTCCATCGGTGGCTCAGTAGCCCCCCCAACACACTAATCACAAGCATTGCTATCACCTACATTCTAGTTACCAAACGAAAGTGGAAATTCATACACATTAAGATGCAGAACAATACTTTAAGAGCCGATAGAATAATCTTGCTGCTTTAAGAAAGGACAGAGTCATGTTTCTTTAAAACCTCTAAGCGATGGGTAATTTCTTACCTGTAAATTCTCTATTCGGGCTGCTTTCATCGTAAAATTTTTCTTGCTTGACATTTCGATCCCTGGAATCTGTGATAATCCTCAGAAGCTGTGAGTGGCAGTTGAAAAACCCTTTTGTAAGTCCTAACTACAGGATCAAATCTAACAACAGGCATTGTCTTTCAACCGCCATTCACAGCTTCTGAGGATGATCCCAGATTCCAGGGATCAAAATGTCAAGCAAGAAAAACATTATCGAAAAAGCAGTCTGAATAGAAGATTTACTGGTAAATTTTTACTGTTCACCTCCAAACTCTTATTTCAGGTTAGTTTTTACTCTATGTCTTTGCAAGAACACTACAGTCTTCAATTATATGTTTCACTGTAAGTCCTCCACTACAAGTGCAGATGAGTCGTTCTTGTCCTTGTAGGAGGTAAAAAGAGGTCAAGTTAGTATGCCCAATTTGCAGCTGGTGATGCGAACTTGTTCACGACAACTGTGATCACCTGCTGCTTGCCATTCAAAGACACTCTGCTTTACGGCAGAAAGTTTACTCTGCCGTGTATTTCACATCTACTGTCACACATTAATGATGGTTACTGTAGCAGCTAGTTTCGCGTCATCAAGTCATACGCCAATTGCATCTACTTGTGGGCTACCCGCAGCGTATCTCGCTGCAGAGTCAGCTTCATCGTTACTTTCAATCAGGGGCAGATTAGAAGTGTGTGGTGCCCTATGCTGCCATCAGACTGGTGCCCCCCCCCCCCCCGCCACGATTCAAAATTCAATATTTTATTTTTTCCATTATTTACACTGACGAATGGCATATACACAATTTCGAAATTTTACAATTATTTTATTAAACTCTCAAATTACAAATATTTAGCTAAATAGTGATCATAATGAGCATAGTAGTACTTAAGCTTAGAAAATACTAATCAAACAATTTTTTTTTTCTTTCCTCAACAAAGTCTTGTATAATTTCTTCTAAATCAAGTGATTCAAGTATGCTGCTTTCAATATTCAACCTTGCTAACGAAGATAGTTTCTCATCGCCCGTAGTTGAAGTCAAAATATCTTTAATGCGTTTTAATACAGAAAATGATTTTTCAGATTCACAGTTAGCTATTGGAATCATCAAAGCAGATGATAAGCAATGTATGTATTCGGAAATACATCAACCATTTTACAATCAATAACCTAGTTTAATACTTTGAGTGGTCAAACTGTAGTAGCATGGAATCTATCATCTTCATTCGAACGATTTGAAAAAAACCTCCTTCTTGCAATTTTACTTGTGGTACAATGTGCGTCAATTCTTTAGAAGATCGTTATTCAAATCGTTTGAGTAAACTTATATAAGAGCTTTCGCTTGATTTTCCAACTCGACACTCTCCATGGTTAATAGCTGCGTAAGAAAAATCAAACAATTGCATAATGTGATCATAAGCTTTGCTTCGCTTAGTCAAGTCAGCTGGATGGTGCCCCCTGACAGCTGAGCTCCTGGTGCCCGGTGCTGCAGCATAACCTAGCGTTATGGATGATCCGACACTGCCTTCAATACCTACATGACCCAGACACCAAACAAAAGTAAAAGATGAAACAGGGCCATCTAACACAATTGTGCCATTATCTGTTGCAATAACAAATCCACTGTGACCAGACTATCCGAGGCAGTTAGAAAATTCAGTGAATCCATATACGATAACAAATTTTCTCTCATCATGGTGTTCATAGAATTGAAGAGCTTGCCATACCACATACAGTTCGATGGTGTATACACTTGCCGCTTTGGGCAATGTCCAGGAATGGGAGGCGCCCTCGATGACAAGCGCACTACCCACACTCTGCTTTCCATCTTCACAACATCAGTGTAACAAAACATATTGTCGTTGTTATTTATTTCCAACAATAGAAACAAAGTATTCACTAAGTGATACAAAATACTAAGTAAATTGTGAATTACTTCATAAATTACTTTAACTTCCATGTTCCCATATTCTGTAAGGAAATGGAAGTATGGTGGTCACGAAAAAATTGTGTTCGAGATAAGGGCTGATTCTGATTTTACTGTTCTCAAAACGTGAAGGAAAATCATACGCGCGCGCACGTGTGTGTGTGTGTGTGTGTGGTGTGTGTGGTGTGTGTGTGTGTGGTGTGTGTGTGTGTGTGTGTGTGTGATTTTTTATGGCAAACGATAAGTGCCACAAATTCAAACAGAATCAAGTAATTTTTTAATTTTTTGCATATGTTGTAAAGAACTCAAGGCCTATTGAAAGAGGTAGTTTACCTGCAACGTTTTACGTTTTAACAAGAGTAAAGTACTTAATTTTGATAAATAAAGCATCCTGAAAAGAAGGTCATAATAATACACTGTAGAAAGGTAGACAAAATGTCTATAAATGAAAAGGGTAGTTAAAGGGGATGAGGGGTAATTTTCTATAAATGAAAATGATAGTTGAAGGGGGAGGGGGTAATTTTTTATATGTGTACTATGTTATCGACAACAAAGAAGTAGTTTCTGTAGAAATATTTCATTTCAATTTGTCAAACGTAAAACTCAATTTACAAGGATCACACCTAACTTGTTAGAAATTATCGAACCGAATTCAAGTAAATGATTTTAAATATAAATCTTAGAACACGGAAGTCATGTATGGTTCTCCATACCAATATTTTTATTGTGGATATATAAGTCAGAACAGACAGAAACTAGCCACAGAAGAGACGTACAGATGAAGATCAGAGGATTCAACGGTTCAATTAAAGTGAAATTGTATAAGCTTGTTGACATTTAAGCTTGCATACGTTGACTGAATTCAGGGACAGATTTAAGACTTCTGAGCAATTTTTGAAGTGAGGTCAACACCCACAATCTATATCTTGAAACACCCCCCCAAAGTTAATTACCTACATTTTAATACTAACAAGTTAGTATGTGTGTGTGTGTGATTCAGTACACTGGTTATGTATAGAACTTAGGCACTGTCTAAATAAAATACACACGTGTGTAACATACTATATTTACAAACAAGTATATGTACAACAATAATTTCATCCTATACATATATTTTGTCCTTTTGTCAGTGTCCTATGCTCATCTTTGGCAGTAGCAACGCCATGAATCCACTTGCTAAAAACAAATAAAAGTTTCATTAATTCTCAGAACATAGAATACCACTATCATAATTCTCTCTCTATCTCTCTCTCTCTCTCTCTCTCTCTCTCCCTTTCTATCTATCTATCTATCAGTGGTGGCTGGTGGTTCCAAATTTTGGTGGTGGCAGTAGTTGGTTGAGTGGATGGGAGAGGGATTAAAATACATTAATATATCATCATCACAGTTATACAAGGTTATTATTATAATTTTATAAGCTCAAACTACGAATAATGTTTACCTTGAACCAACGTAAACACTAAACTTGACACAACGTACAGTATAAATCAAGAACCTGTGCTGATTTCATACACAAAGTTGTGCTACAGCGCTACTACCGGAACGTTCCAGAAACTTTGCAACCGCCTAGCTTACATTGGGAACATAGGGCAATTGTGAAGAGTAAAGCACATCCTCCCATATGTTTGTGTAGTAAGCTCTGCCGTTTACTGTTCGAGTTGCAAGCGGTCTACAACCACCAGCCTTTGCGCCACATTTGAATTGTACGCAAACATTGCCGCATAGAATCTAATACTCTCTCCGTTGAAATTTGTGACACTTTTAGCTACTTAATGTTTTCGTATATTCTTTATAGTTTAGTTTTTCTATACTGGTGGTTGTGCAACGCTGCAACCATAACACCAGCCGCCACTGCTATCTATCTACCTATCCTCCCTCCCTCTTCATTTCATTAATTATCTTTAATCATATAATTAATTATCTACCAAGCATACTTACATACGAGAGCGAATGTAAAAATAATGAAAGGAACTATGCAATATACATCAATTAGACTTCCAAGCATGACGTTCCCAAGAGCTGACCCCAGTCGCCCAGTGGTTACAGTCATCGATAGTGCTGTACCCCTGGAACAGAACATTTTTTTCTTTTGTACATACTCTTTCCAAGTTATTCATTTTGTACTGAATATGTTGTATACTAGAGAACCCCCGACCCACATTCAAAGTAACATTAGGAATATTGTATAATATATTAAGTAATATTTTATATATCAATGACTTACTAGTGTTACAAGATGTATTAATAGCATATGCTGATGATACAGCAGTACCAATGAAAGCAAAGACATGGCCTGAACTTGCAACAGATATGTCAACTAAATTAGATATTATATACTCTTGGCTCTATCACAATAATCTAGTACTCAACATAAGCAAGTCTGTTTTTATCACCTTTCGAAATTATAGAGACTCTGTTCCACATGACTTTGAAATTAAGATAAATGGTCAAAAATTGAAAAGAGTTAAAACTAGTAAATATCTAGGAATAACATATGACTTTAACATGAAGTGGGATGTACATGTGGCTAACATTGTAAAAAAAACCAAATACTTAGTCTACGTTTTTTACAGACTTAAACAAATTTTATCAAAAAAGCAACTACTACAAATATACTATGGACTATTCCATAGTGTGGCAGGGTATGCTATCATAGGCTGGGGGGGCCTATATAAATCATCTCTAGATGCATTGGATCGGCTGCAAAAGTGTATTCTTAAAATTATAGGAGTCAATGAACAAGATTCGAATAAACCATTAAATATTAAACAGGTGTTTGTAGTGAATTCTATAGTTTATCAATACAATGATCTAAAAAGTGAGTTTTTACAAAATCGAATCAACACACGGTATAAAAATATTATATTGCCGCGACACCTATTAAGTATTGGGCAAAGAAGCTATGTGTATTATGCCATAAAATATTTTAATGAATTACCTAATGAACTGAAAAATCTAAGTGTAAATATAAAAGTCCTTAAAAAAAATCAAAGAAAAAATTAGGAACATTGTTATTGAATAATCAAAAAAACAGTCTATTATGATATGGACCTTTTTTTCTCTTTTTTTTCATTTATTTATTGAATTATATTATAGTACAAACTAAAATTTTGTTAAAATTGAAAAATAATTTATTTTTAATATATTACTATGTTCGGTGAGGTAAAACTCACAATTAGTATTAAGTATATAAATATTAATTCTAAGGACCAACCTATGTACGGGCATTTATGCCCCCTATAGGTCCTTATTGTATAATTTTTATTATATGTAAAGGAAAATTGGTAATAAATATTATTATTATTATTATTGTGATTGATATTATTAAAACTGTTTGTCATTAGAATACATAGGTTATGTACCTAAATTATGTTACTCATGTGTATTTACATTATCCACAATTTATGTATAACTTACGTATAATGCTGCACACTATTTTATAGAGGACTCTGAACACAGATTGCAGAGGGGTATACATTTGTTAAATGGAATCTGCAAAGACTCTGGATTACAGATATCCACAATTAAAACCAAGGTGATGGCTTTTTGTGGAACTGATTCAGTACTTCATTACGGGCAAAAATTGTTATACATGGTACTGTCCTGGAACAAGTTAGCAGTTTTGAATACCTGGGCTACGTGTGTCTTATGATGCAAGCAATGACATGGTGCATAAGTTCAACCTTATGTGTGGTACCATCAGGCGAACCTTAAGTCAACAAGTAAAGGAACACACCTAAAATTCTACAAGGTGATGGCTCTTCCCACACTTCTTTATGGGTCTGAGAATTTGACTTTAATGAAACGCAAGGCCAGTCACATCCAAGCAGCTGAAATAAGATTTCTGAGGCACGTGGCAGGGTATACTCTCCATTATCATAGAAGAAACACAGATATGCGGCAGGAACTGAATATTATGAGTATACTCGACAGGATAGCCCAGTATTGGCTGAATTAGTGGGAACATCTTTGCCAAATGGATGACTGCCGCATCCTCAAACAATTATGGAACTATAAGCCGAAGGGGCGGAGAGGTGTGAGACGTCCGAGGAAGCGCTGGAGTGACCAGCTGTAATATTTGCCTATTTGAGACCGGAACAAACCATTCTTGGTTTAAACCTTGAGGAGGAGGATGATGATGACTATTTTATAGAGACACTATTTACAGAATACGCTAAAATGTTCTGTATCAATGTGCAAATACATTTATATTTAACATACTTTGTACTGCAATATTCTGAAATAGCCTGGGCTAGACATGTTTGTGAACACATCATTACCAACTATATATAATTGTGTTCCGAGTCGGTAGTCATTTAATTATATCATTAAATATTTTATGTTAATTTTACTTTTTCATCCATTCATTATTACAATTATTATTAAAGAAATTTGTGTTTAATTTTATTTGTTATTTGTAGCAATAAATTTCTATTTTGTAAATTATTATATGCATATTCTATTATTTTGTACCTTCCTAAAGTACACAACCTAATCCAAAACCGGATTGTCATCTGTAGAGGACATAACATAAAGTTGCATGCATTGTCCTCAAAGTTGCATGCATTGTCCTCTACTGAGGGCAATCCATACCGTGATCTGGATAACCAAATATGGATAATGCAGGAAACTGCACAATAGCTTTTTTGGACAAATAAAAATGTTTTTATTATACTAATAACGATCAAGTCAGTGCACTTAAAATTTGTTCTAAAAAAAAATTTTTTTTTTCAAATACATACAAACACTTTTTTTATTTTTAAGGATAAATACCAACTTTACAATAAAAAAAAATTGAGAGAGAAAACGTTATTCTGATTTCAAAGATGTCATAAGTTTTTTGCTATCTTTAAAAATAACTAAAAATATAGTTCTTATTGTTGACAATTCCGCATTACCAGTGGCCTTGTCCTCTACAAAGGATGATTCCATTTGACTCTAAACATATATGACAAATTAAAAAAATTATATATATGTTTAATTATTGTTATATTTTAAACAATTGTTATAACTGAGAATAAAAAAGAGCCACTGAAAGGGTTAAAACATATTGTTTTAATTTCCTTTAAAACAAAGTAAAAGATTATCTCAGTTAAGCCACTGAGGAATCCTCACACAGTATGGGTAAATGATTCAGTTTAAAGAAAAATAAAACATCACATGTTGGCATGGATATTAGCAGGATCTGAAAAAAAAGTGTTGTTATTCACCTGGAATCCCCAGTTATACTTGTAGGTTATTGAGTAATCTTAAGAAAATGTGTTTTCAAATGCACAAAAAGTGTCTAAAACTTTCTCGCTGAAGATATTCAAATAGTGCATTCGTCATTAACACAATATATTTGTATGTGTTTAATGTGTATGCAGAAAGTGTATTGATTAATTATCTTGGACTTCATTGTCCATGACGTGTCCATTGATTAACTAAATATAATTATGTCACTACCAACTCGGAACAAAGAAATTTGCGGTTCAATTGATCACACCATCTCCTTCTGTGGTCTTCAATCTTCAAGGTTCCGGCAATTATACAATGTTTAATTCACGTCTAATATCCTCATTACTTTTCCAATCCAGGAGAGAAAACAACTTTGTGGCCATCTCAGAAATTTAATTTCAGCTCCTCTGAATCCTCTGTATGTCACTTTTACCAAGAGTCCACGTCTCACTAATATACAGGAATGTGGGCACAATATTGTAAAATTTCATTCAGGTATCCTTCCATGTTTTATTTTTCAGGTACCTATGAATCATTCCACAGATGGGGAATATGAAACTAAAGCTGCCAAATGTTCAGTCTGCACTTGATGGTGCCTTCAGTGATGAAGCAGATGAAGTTGCAGTCCCTACATGGATCCTAGAGCGGAGATCGACAATAACCCTACCAATAGAACTACCTCACTAATGACTTCTCTTGGCATAGTGCTGACTTCTGGTTGGTCATTTGGCACTGAATAAATCCTGGATCCCAGCTTTATGAAGTGTTTGAAGAGTGGAACCATTAAAACAACATTACAGTTGGGCAGCATCATGACCAATCAGAAGACAGTGCTGTGATGAGAGAAGATATTAATGAGCTTCCTCTGCTGGCAGGATCATCATCAATCTCAGCTGTGTGATCTGTGTTGGTCATCCACTCTGACTCTGAAAATTGCCAGCTTGGGCACAGTAAAAATATTTTACAATTCTAGTCTTGATGATGGATCATGATCTAATAGCTCGGAGAGTATTGTATCCATTAACACCATCAACAAAAGCCAATGTTCATTAGTTACCATCAAATATTTAGATACGTGGTGACACTAAAATATCACCATACACCACATTACTCAAAGAGTGATTACAAAAATATTACTTACTGGCTTTTACATTGCAGCAGTGTTGCACGCTTGCAGACTTGGAAAAGTTAATAAAAATGTTTAATTGATTAACGTTAAAGTTAGTGTCCCTAAAAATTAACTGAGATAAAGTTAATGTTAGTACATGCAAAAAGTAACTGATTAAAGTCAAAGTTAAAATCAAATTAAATGATTAAAAGTTAAAAAATAAAAATTTATGTTTTCTTTTGTTGTTTTATTCAGCAAGCTGCTTTGGCTGATGAAATAATTAAAATCGTGTTAAATAAATCCACAAATTAAGCTTTTCCAAAATAAATTATTAAAATTTTTAATGCAGAAAAAAATTACTTAAAATATTTAGCATTAAAAAATTCAATCAATAATAATTAAATTATTACAAATCATAGATTATTTTATTTTAATTGTTAAATTATATTAACATTACTTTAAATTGTAGCAGGTAATTAAATATTATTTGTATATTGCATTTTTCAGTTCACAGCACTGACTACTGATATTTTATTGTGCCTGCAGGGCAATGTAGTATTAAATGACTTGGTAGAACAGACAATAATTAGGATATTTTTATTGTTGGAAGCACAGACAACATAATAATTTCCTTTTCCTTTTATAATTTATTAATCTGCTTACCTTTATGTGTGTCCTCAAATTATTGACACTGACGTCAGTGTTGTTTTAATGTCTGTGCTTGGGCACACACACATCAAGCACTTAAAAGTTAAGTTGAGACCATTTACTTTCTCAGTAAGTTCATAAAATCTAGAAATCTGTGGCCCAGGTGGCGATGTCATATTAATAGAAAAATAATAAATGATACGGAACAAAAATAAATTTGTGAAAAAAACAAAAAAACGTAACAAAAAATTACTCTATTTACAAAACAACACGAAACTGTAGAAACACAACACTAACAATTACCACTACGCTGACTGCACTAATATAAAAATGATGACAAGCACATGAGAATGGACAATGACTGATGCGTTTGTGAAATCGAAAATCTGTTTAAGTTAACCACCTTTATAATATCTGAGTAGTAGGATGAGTGGAAATTGACATTCTTTGAACTAGCCAGTAAAGATTGGTAACGTTTATTATGCGCTCATCCAGCAGCAGATGAATGTTGCCAGTTGGTGTCACCAAATGAACACGTGCAATGTTCAGCGCATTCAACACAATGTCATTTTAGATCTCAACGTGTCATTATAATGTATGTTAACAACACTGTATCCCCACTACTTCAGATGTCAAAACAGAAGTTGTTTGTTGCCTACTTGTCTGGGGTAGTCATGTGAATAATTCAACAAAAGACAGAAAACATCCTTGCCACCGGGACTTTGACAACAAAGGAGACCTAACAGTGTGATGAGCGAAGACCAGTCCATTGTCTGCCAACGGATAATACCTAGAACAAACTTTCTCCAACATTTACTTCAACAACTATTTTGGCTACTTTTACTTTTGGGCAGACAAAAAAATTAACTTGTTAATTTTTCAATCGTTAAAAAAAAATTAACAATTAATGGTTAAAGTTAACCGTTTTAAAATTCAACAATTAAGTTAATCATTAATTTTGTTAATTGTTAAGTCTGCATGCTTGGTATACTAAAACCGTTGTGTTATTTCTAACCATTGTCTATTTTCGAGTGTCAGTTCCTACCAGTTCTGTGTGATTGTATTGTAGCATATTTCTTCACACATAATACTCTATGGTACCCAATTGTGTTATTTCCTTATGGTGACATATGATGTTATGTTTTTTAGACTACACTATTTACCATAATAATTTAAAATCATAAAGTAACAAGGTTATTTTTTTTCTCAATGTTGTTGCTAATTTTCAATAATATGATTTCAAACATAGTAAAATAGTTCAGTTAAAAGGATAAAGAAAGCATGAATTCAGACTAACATTGTAAACATTCATAGGCAGGCGTTAAGTACAGCTATTGTATAGTTAACATTGAGTATCCGGTATAGTGAGTTAACATTGGAAAGATGAACGGTAGGAAATTGCTGTCTGGCCTCTTGAAAATTGCAAAAATACATGTTTTGCCACTAAGTGTATAATTAATGTTTAATTAAAAGTAAATAATAGTTTTTATAAATATAATTAATAATATTTGTATTATAATATAAATATAATTAATAATAACAAAATCCAAGAATAGTTTTTATTTTCACAAGAATATATTTTTTCAAATAATTTTTTTTTTAATGTTTCCATAGTATTTTTTACTATCATCTTCAGAAGTATACTGTTTTATACATAGTCCTTATAAAAAATGAATAATCTCAAAAGTGCTAAACCATAACAGAAATATGATAAGAGCGAAATGCAAAAATGGTGTCAGGAGTTTAGTACTGGCCAGAAAGTTACACGTGATAAAAATTGTAATTGCTTCACCTCAGTTGTCACTAGCATCCTTCAGCAACAGGCCAATGAAAGTTTATGAACTAAGATATTTCACAATACAAGAGTTGAGTGATGATATGATGAGTAAGAGTGAAATGAAAAATGGTGTCGGGAGTTTAGTACTGGTCAAACAGTTACACACGATAAAAATAGTAATTGCTTGCCCTCAATTGTCACTAACATGCTTCAGCTAAAAGTCAATGAAAGTTTATGAACTGAGATATTCCACAATACAAGAATTGAATGACGATATGATGAGTAAAAGCAAAATGCAAAAATAGTGTCTGGAGTTTAGTACTGGCCAAACAGTTACATGTGATAAAAACCGTAATTGCTTGCCCTCAGTTGTCACTAACATGCTTCAGCAACAAGTTAGTAAATGTTTATGAACTAAATCCTTAAATTGATAGTGACCGTCAATCAATGAAGTTTTCTGGTAAAGGGATTGTGAGGGTTGGTCAAAAAATATAACACAAATTTTATATTATTTGTGTTGACGTTTCGACAATGTTTATTGTCACCATCAGGACAATTGTTGCTGACACCAAACACACAAATGTGATAGTTTGGACGCCAAACACCAGTCACAGTTGTGTGTTTGGTTTCCGCAACAATTGTCCTGATGATGACAATAAACATTGTCAAAACGTCTACACAAATAATTTAAAATTTGTGTTATATTTTTTTATTGATGCTCACAAACCCTTCTCCAGAAAAATTTATGAACTAAGATATTCCACAATACAAGAGTTGAATGACGGCATGATGAGTAAGAGCAAAGTGCAAAAATAGTGTCAGGAGTTGAGTACTGGTCAAACAGTTACACATGATACAAATTGTAATTACTTGCCCTCAATTGTCACTAACATGCTTCTCCAAAAAGTCAGTGAAAGTTTATGAACTAAGATATTTCACAATACAAGAGTTGAGTGACAATTTCCACCAAATTTTATAACCTCTTTTGTATACATTATAACCAGAAAGTTGAAGGGGGTACGAAATCAGTGATATGACCTTCTGTTTTTTGGCATTACTCAGTTTCACCCTGCTACCCAGTCTCATACTGTCACTGCTACTTGCGAATTATGAAATGCTACTACTACTACTACTCTACTACTACTACTACTACTACTACTTCTACTACTACCACCACCACCACTACTACTACTACTACTACTACTACTACTGTTGTTGCTGTTGTTGTTGTTGTTATTATTATCTAATTTAATATATACATGGAAGTGGAATTTAATACATATACACATACCTGGTGTTTGTTGGGAATATCTGAACAATGGCACAGAACAGTATAGCTTCTACAAGTGTTGTGAGTGATTCAAATATACAGCACACTACGATCACTTGTAGAGTTGTGTTTACAAAATATAAGGCCATTGCAGCTACCCCAGCCCCACTCAAGATAACCACTACAACAACAGAAAACTAAGTTAATGTTCTGTCTATCAAACTAGAATTTTAAAAATGTATACTAATTCCAGTTATACAAAACATTTATGAAACAGATCACAAACTGTGTTATATCGATGTATGTGTGCATGTGTGAGCACAAATGTGCACACACGTGTGTGTGTGTGTGTGTGTGTGTGTGTGTGTGTGTGTGTGTGTGTGTGTGTGTGTGTGTGTGTGTGTGTGTGTGTGTGTGTGTGTGTGTGTGTGTGTGTGTGTGTGTGTGTGTGACAGAGAGAGAGAGAGAGAGAGAGAGAGTATTTAAAAGAATAAGTAGTTGATTCCAGTATTTGGACTACCATTTCACAGGGTAGTAGTTCAGATGAAAAAAAGTTTCTGCAAAGTTTGTTCAGATAAAAAAATTTTTTATTTGTCAAATTAGCTTGATAGTTTTCTGTAGAATGTCACTGCCAATACTGAAACAAGCACCCAAAGTTGGTTAATTGTGAAGATGTTACTGACTGTCTTCTTTTATTGGAATGGGTTGGGTCAAACCAAAAACAAAACTACACTTGAATAATGATATTCAAATTTCATTTTAAATATACAGCGTTTTATTGGAACTAACATGGTATCTGCAGATAGCAATGAGAAAGAAGAGCTTCAAAGTGCTGGTGAACAGTATACTTCACTTTCCCATACATTCTATGCTCCCTCAAGAGTTTTTGGTGAAGCAGAATGTAAGTGTGCACCTATTCGTGTTTGGTCAAACCAACCACTACAGCGGCTGTTCGTCTCTATATGAGAAAGCAGATTCAAAGCGGTATCGTATATCAGATTGGATTTAAAATTTAGCTGGTCATTCAAAATGAGAAAGATAAAGATGAACAACCACATGGTTGACCATGTGTGAATATATCCATACCTGCTAACGTGTACAGTGAAAATGCAATATTGTATTTTAACCAGTGATACGACCTTGTAAGAGAAATTTGTTTTAATATCTGATGATGAAATGCATACATTTTGAAACACATCACAATTCACTGTAAATAAAGAAGTGACAAGGCAGATTAAAAAAGTAGTATATCTACTCATACAAGTGACTTGAATACTGCTGAACACATGTACACTAGAATGTAAGTATCACACTCCAGCCCTCTACTCACCTGATTTGTCAAACAGAGATTCTTTCTCTCTCTGAGGGTGAAAGTTATTCTGAAAGGATACGATTTACAAACTGTACAAGGGGTTTGTTATACAATCTGAAAGCTATTGTCTGAAACATACTGGAAAAGCAAGTAAGAAGTTAATTTAATGATGTTATACCATAGATTTGTTGGAACAAATATACCACAGAGGAAAATAAATCCTAGTGTATCAGAGAGGACACTTTGCTAGTTACCCTTTGCAGATGATACAGCCATTACATTACCACATAAAAATGCTATCTTTCCCTCCAGCAACCTACACCACCACCTAAACATGTTTGAAGAATGCATGAAGATCATATCAAAGCTAATGCTTCCTAATCGGTTCACATTACATTTACTTTTAAAAGAGATACTTGTCCTCCAAACATACTGAATAGTTGCTTTCTACCCAAACGGACATGGTGAAATACTTAGACTCACACCTCGGTAGATGCTTAACCTGAGCAAACCATAATTTCAAAACAGTCTTCAACTTGCCTAACTTATATAAAAACATACTGTCTCTTCATGACTAATATCTGTTCAGCACCTCACAAATAAGGTACTTATTTATAAAGATATCATTGACCTATATGGTCATATGAGATAAAACTCTGGGGATCTGTCAGTTATTCTAATATTGTGAAGATTCAGTGTCACCAGTCCAAACTCCTCACACTAGACACTGATGCTCCCCAAATTTGCCTCCAATCTTGTTCTCCACAGAGATATCCAGGTACCAACAGTTATTAAAGGATGTGCAAACAGCTGTATGATATCTGAATCAACTGAACATTCATCCAAATGATCTGACCACAAACCATATCCAGCAATGAAAGAAAAGCTGATCTGTTATGGATGATCTGTTAGACCTACCTCATAGATATAAAGTTGTGTAGTTTATAGTACACAATTTATGAACATAAAAATATGTTTTTTTTTTATCTGTATTAGAAGAAGTATCACTGGACTGGACTCCTCTTGTGTCATCTTATCATTTTGCCAAGTACTTATTATCTTGTACAAAAAGCAGACTGTACATTTCGTGGCTGTAGAAAAAACTGAAAAAAGTAGACAGAGTTGACTATTAAATGGTGCTGTTAGGAGATATCTACAAAATAAAGTTAGAAAAGTGATATTTTTGTAAGGCAGTGTATGTTTCACAATTAATATATGAGGGTGAAACGTTGATAATCAATGAAAGGGATAAAAACAAACTGCAAGCAAATGAGATGAATTTTTGAGATTGCCATCAGAATACAGAAAAACAGACAGAAATTACACACATATATCCAAGAATAATTTAAAATATTTGTTTTAAATAGTAAAACAAAGGAAAATAGAAAGAACTGGATATCTCATGTGCAGACAATGAACCAAGAAGACTACCGACACATATTTTTAAACATTACACACCACTGGCAAAAATTAAGTATTTGAAATTTGAGGTGAAACATGGGTAGACCAAATATAGATCAACTATAGATGCTAGAGACAGAAATGCCTCAAGCATGAAGGCAATCATGATAACAATTATGATGATGTTTTATAAGAAATCAAATAAAAGTGTGCGTTTCTTCTGGAGTATGAGTTTTTTTTATTAAAAAGAAAATCATACATAGCTTTAAATACTGTCAAATTTATAATTCAAAATACTGTCATCACTTTTACTTCCAATTGAGTTTGTTCAAATAACAGTACCAAAATGTTCTTAGAGTAAACTTACCAAGAAGAATTTTCTTGCTAACATACTGGATAGCAAACAGCAGTATCAGAGTTGTCGGTATACATGCCAAACAGATAATGAATGTATGTATAAACACGTCAGTTTCTATTCCCTTGAACTCTTCAACTGGAATAATTATATTTTCAGATACTTGACACAGTGTAGCTTTTACTCCAGGATTTTCCTTCTGAAATCTGTCTAGCCTTTCCAGTAATTCAGGAATCCAGAGCATTATCGTGTAGTAACTGCAAACAACATAGTTTCTACTATTAAGATAGTGTAATATGGCTCCTATAAGTGCATCACACACATGCAGACAGAGTAATGCTATAAATGTGAACTTCAAAAATATGTTCTTTAAATTATAAAAATAACACTGGGCAATCATTTTTCTGTGGTAATCATACAAACTCAATCAAGGATCCTCAGATCTTCCTGTTATCCTCTAAAACTACTAAATAATAATGCTGACCTAATCTTTTTCTGCTCCTAAAGTTTAAAATGCTATAAAAATTAAAATTAGTTGATCATAAAAATAAAGAAAACAAATTGTATTAATGTGATGTGACACTTGTACATCTATGTATTTTCTTTTTCTACACGATCAACCAGCGTTTCCTAAGCAGTTGGCCTCTCTCTGCTTAAGCACAAGCATCATTGCTTTTTAACATACTTAACATCAATTACTGAGAGTTCAGCTGGTTCAGCAACAGGAATGTTAACTTTGAATCATTGGGAAATCATTGGGAAATACTACTACTACTACTACTACTACTCCTACTACTACTACTACTATTACTACTACTACTACAACTACTTCCTGTCACTCTCTGTAGAGCATAGGACTTCGACGAAGCTACGCCAATGAACTCTATTTTGGGCGAGGACTCTGAGCTCTCCAATGGACTTCCCCTCATTTTCTGCTTCCATCTCAACAGTTCTCCTAAACGAGATTCTTAGTCTCCCTCATCTTCTTCTTCCTTGAGGGTTCCAAAAGAGGGCTGTCGCTCAATTGCATTTTGGTTCTTCCACAAGGTATGCCCAATCCACCTCCACTTTCTCATTTTGATCTAAGTGGCAATGCGTTCCCCATTTGTCCTCCTCCAGACATCTTCATTTAAAACAATTTTTGGCCAGAAAATTTGAAGTACTTTCCTCAGGCACCTATTGATGAAGACCTGCAGACACTTGGTAATTTCCATTGTGACTTTCCAAGTCTCGATCCCAACAAACAACAAAACAGCTTTGACATTGGTCTTGAAGATGTGTAGCTTTGTTGCAGTTGACATGTTTCTTGATTTTCAAACTGGGTAGAGTTGTGTAAAGGCCATATTAGGTTTTCGAATTATTGAGAACAGAGATGATGGAATATATGAAACTAAAATGATGCAACATCTGGCTGTAAAAAAATCTTCCTGCATTTGATGAATCTTCCTGGCTAGGTAGGTATACTTGCAGACAAATCATGACGTCCTCGCCTCACTCAACCAACAGCTCGCTCACTCAATCGCTTCCAGGAACTGAGGACGTTATGTTTTGTCTGTACCTATAGCAGGCGTTTTTGCATGTTGAGTATGGAGTGCACGTTGTTGTGAGTAAGAATGAATCCGTACTTCTGTGCTGCACATTGTCATTTTTGAGTCTGGTTAAAAAAATGCCTGATAAAAACACTTTTTGTTCACACAAAGAGCTCTGGCTAAGGATTTAATAATGAGTGGGTTTTCCACTCTTAAGAAGAAAGAGTTACGGGCAAACATTGACAAGATTACTGGTAAGAAGTTAAATGAACTGGACCTTAAACACATCACATTGAAACGGCTTAGATAATTGGTTGAACAGTATAAAATTAAAGCACCTTCAAATTTACAGAAACATCAGGTTACTGAAGCACTGATGCGACCACAGCATGTTTTGTTCAAGAGGGATGTAGCTCAAGACTTAAATTTCCATAATGACCTATTCACTGTGGCTAAAGAGGAAAGGAAGTTCATTTTTGGTTTGGTCTCCAAGTTGCGTATTTTAATAAATTATATAGACTGGTAATTACCTTTATCTAATTCCTTCCTTGCAACTTTTGATTGTTTGCGTAACGACACGTTTCAGGAACACAGCCTATTTCATGATTGAGGTTGATTTTCTTTATACATAAACCATAGACCATATACATAAACCATAGAGATACATAAATCTCTTGTTTTATCCAAGTTTTTTGCGCTGTTTGTTGAGCCAAGTATGCCGCCTTTGATTTGCTATTGATGTTGATAACAGCGTATTTAGGGGTTATGTTGTTTCGCAGACACATTTTGTTAAATTTAATGTTATTAGCGGTTTTTATTAACTTAACTTTGGTGTTCTTGTATTTATAGACCAGTAATGCCGGATAGGCTTCAAAGTTGGATAGAAATTGTTTGAATTTCTTAGATTTAACTTTAATTAAACAGAAAGATTGCTTTAAGTTTAATATCTATAGAAAGCCTACAACAACCAATATTACTGTACACGCTGACTCATACCATCCATGGTCACAAAAAAATGGCTGCTTATAACGCAGACTCCTTAATGTATCCCTAGAGAAGGAGGATTTTATCAAAGAAATAGACACCATAAAAAGCATAGCAATCATCAATGGATATAGCAGCACGATTGTCGACAAGTTGATCGATAAACACAGACGCAAAAAGAATCTAGGAACAAACAAACCGAGACATGACAATAAATTTATATCCATTGAGTACACTAACTTGATACCACAAATCATTAAAAATCAATTTAAAAAATATAACATTACAGTAACTTTTAAAACAAACAATAATATTCAAAACGTATTACGAACAAAAAGAAACAAAAATCCTGAGACATGTTCCGGCATATATAAAATTGTATGTAATGACTGCAATAAATTATATATTGGACAAACAGGAAGAGGTTTTAAAGATAGATATATAGAACATCTACCCAAGAAGAATATCAATAATATAAAGTCCAGTTACGCACAGCACTTAATAGAATACAATCATAATTATACCAGTTTTGCACAAAATTTAAAACCTTTACATTACTGTAAGAAAGGACGCTTCATGGATGCAATGGAAGAATTTATAATTTACAAAGCAAGTAAATTCAACATGACGAACTATTGAATGATATGTTGTCATTTAAATCCACCGTCTTCTATGACACAGTAATACACACACACAACAAGAAGAAAGCAGACGACTGCCTGTGTAAGTTTGCGATAACAAAATCAGTCAACTTTTAACTTTACGACAACGCGCACGTGTGTGAATGCACATAGCTATGTGTTCGCGTGAATTCAAATGTTGTGCAGTGGTTTTATTTTAAACTTAACGACGAGTGATTAGTTCATGATTTCATTTTTATAACCTGATGATGGGACTGTGTTCCTGAAACGCGTTGTTACGCAAACAATCAAAAGTTGCAAGGAAGGAATTAGATAAAGGTAATTACCAGTCTATATAATTTAGGAAAGGAAACCGCCATATACGATAACTGAAACCAAATCCCGATTTATCAAGAAGTTTGGAACAACAGAAAAGGAGTCTATGCTTAAGATCAACACAATCATGGTGGGTGAGAACACAAATCAATGCAAATTGATGAGAATACAAATCAATGCACATCTTGCAAAGGAGATAAGATGACCACACAATTTCATCTGTAGTAGGATCAGATATTAAGGTACAGACTTTTATGGAATATGTAACTAACATCCTTTTGGAGAAGTTCGTGCCGAAATACACAAATGTAGGACATGCAATAAGATATGGAAAAGGAATGAGAAACACAGTTGCTATCACTACCTCTGTTATAATTGTAATGAAGTGGCAAAGTATAACGAACATGAGTGTTACATGATGTGGAAAGAGGTAAAAGGAGGAATATGTGGATGTAATAATTGTACACCTGGGTTGGGTCTTAACAATAATAAGTGCACCTACACCAAGAAATATCTGTTCTTCGACTATGAAGCTATGCAGGACACTGGTGTTCATGCAGCTAATCTTGTAAAGGTACATGATTTTGAAGGAAACAGGTTTACTTTTTATGATAATGACAGCTTTTGTAAGTGGTTAATCTCAGCAGATCATAAAGGATATATTTTCATAGCCCATTATGTTAAAACATATGATGCCCACTTCATCCTCAGGTATTGTGTTGAGAATACTATCAAGCCATATACCATATACACAGGCACAAAACTTCTGATGTTGCAGATAAGTGTTTAGGCCTTAGAATCATTGACAATATTCTTTTGTGGCATCACCCTTAACTGCATTTCCAAAGACTTTTGGTTTAAAAGAGCTCATGAAAGGATACTTCCCCCCACTTCTTTAATAAGCCGGGAAACCAGAACTACGTGGACCCTATTCCACATATATCAGATACCATGACTTTACGATGTAGTCTCATTTTAAATGGGTTAATCTGTCTACAACATCACTGACCTTTAATCAATGTCTAATTTGCTCATTCTATTCTCTGTCCTTAAGCACGCCTAGCATTAATCTTTCCAATGCTTTCTTGTTGTTTTGTGATGGTCTGTGTTTGTACTCCATAGATGAAACAAGCAATAAAATATTTTTCTCCTAAGGTGCCACAAAAGCTTTTTGTGTTTCAGCATGTGCGACACAGCACATTCCAGTCACCTCCTTCTTTCAATTGCTGTATTCTTATTTGGCTTTCCTGTAACTATCAGTTACTCTAGGTAACCTACATGTATTTTAAATTCTATATTTTTGCCTCCCGTGAATTCTTATTTGCATATACTGTTTATTTTATAGACCAATTTTTTCCTTATCTTTCTCCTGACTCTACCTGCATTGTCCAACACTGTCTTCTTTTTTAGCAATTAGAACTATGTCATTATGAAATTGGTAGGTGGAGAGTCTTTCACCATTGTGTCAACTCCCATATTAGTCTATTCTAAACTTGTACTGTACTTGATCAAAAATTATTTCAATCAATTATAGTTAAAAGCATCAAAATACATGTGATTTGTATATTATTAATATTATTGAAATAAAAAAACCTTGTTGAACAATAGTTCATAATTAATAAAGTGTATTCATTATGGTACTTGTATATTGTATTTTCAATATTGTGCCTTTTATATATATTTAGTCTTGTGATGTTATTAAATTTGTTTCTTCTGCAAGTAGTGTAAATTTCATATTTTCTTTTTAACACCTGATGTATGTTTCACTGAAAAACATCAGTATCATCAGTTGTCTATTTAATGCATTTTAATGACATTAAAATCGATACAAATTCGATTATTCGTTAATTTTTACATTAACAGAATTATTTTGATTGTTATTAATTTACTTACAAACATCTGATGATACTGATATTTTTCAGTGAAACGTATGTCAGGTGTTAAAAAGAATATACAAAATTTACACTACTTGCAGAAGAAACAAATTGAATAACATCACAAGATTATATAATTGCTGCAAGAAACTTCGAGTTACTTATATAGAAAAATTATATGTATTTGTACATAGATTTATTCTATATAGTTATAAATATCTTATACTGTATGAGCAATCATTTCTGTCAATCATTTTACTGTCTTCAGTATCATTTTGGTATACATATTTAAGTTACATAATGACTTTATAAGAGTTCATAAAAAGGCCAAGTATTAGTTCCATAATACATGCATTAAGGCTACTTCAACAATGTAAAAATTCTGTAAAAATATGACCCTTACTTATTGTATGTCACTTCTGGCATACCTTAACATGAGTCCAAAGTCAATATAACACGTCAGCAAAATGTTTTTCAGTGACTGGTCAGTGAAGAGATTCTTATGCTGGTGAATTATTCCACGACAGCGTTCTTTGATTATCTTCCATCTGGACGCATTGTCAAGGTTTGGAAAGTAGTAGTTCTGTGCTTCTTTTGATTCACTGAGAACTTTTACCTGAAAACCAAGAAATATCGCATAGTTATATTATGTAAGAAGGAGAACTAAGCATCTTGTTTTAAGCATTACGCACCATTTGTATTACAAACTGACAGTGACGTACATTTATAAATAGTTATAAATAAAACATTATATATATTTATATTCGGTGTGGAGGGGGTGGGAGGGCATTCAAATTGCGTTCATTATTACTTAAGCATCATACACATTCAATTGAAAGTATCAATAATGTGAGAGACAAATAAAGGTGTTAAAAAGAAATAAAAATAAAAACAATACTAATTAACACTTTGAACACGTTGCATGCACTTCCTGCGAGCATGTCTACTTGTGTTATGTAAAACCTGTGGGCTGTGTGACATGGAACATAATTTCTTACATATTTAGTTCACAAAAAATAATACAGATTGCAGCACTTTTGCGTTTTACATTCATTTTTTGCAAATAGGAATCACATGTTTCACAGCCTTTCTGTGATAAATTATTGTTAAAATTTTCTGCAGAAAATTGTAAAGTTATTATTAATAAATATCTAAATATAATTAAATCACTACTCACTTGGAACACAAAGTTTTTGATGGGTAAAAACGTAAAATTCGTCGCCACGAACAAGACGGACTACGCTTCCAGTGGCAGCCTCTGACGAAGCTTATAATAAGCGAAAACTGGTTCAGGCTATAAGGTAAAACTTTTATGTTTTTACTCATAAAAAAACTTTGTGTTCTGAGTCGGTAGTGATTTAATTATATTTAGTTAATCAATGGACAACAACATCCAAAAATAAATATCTTTCATATATATTTGTTTGGTGACTAGTTTAGATATATAATTAATTTTAGTTAGATTTCATGCAACATTTATAAATGCAAATTGATGCAAAACTTTTGAAAATGTTTTTGTATGTAAAATATTCATTTTTTAAAATTAATTAAAAAATATTAACCTCAAAATTATTGTAAATTTGTTTATGTTAATTTTGTATATATGTTGGAACTGTTACATGATATATATATATATATATATATATATATATATATTACAACGTTATTTTTATTCACTTACTTTTTACACATACGCACTTACTTGTATGCGCGCACTTACCCATGTCTCGGAGGTATACTCTTCTTCAGCAGTATTTACCTTGTAACAATCTTATAGGGGTCGTACCTGTTAAAATGTATCACACTTGTTTATTTTGTGTATTAGTGTGATTGTAGTGTGTTTGCCTCACACTGGTTGTTACATAAATCGACGTCACTACTGGAGTCCGTAGTGTTGTCAATGTCACCAGTACAACCTACCTGTTAATTCATAGGGATTACGATTCCCGGGTGGCGCCAAATTGTTTTGTTAAAACAATTAAAACATTTAGTTTTTAAAGTAATATGTGGTATTAGCATGGACAGCTGTGGCGTTTGAATTATTCCCGCTGCTACATAGGTTGTCGACTCGGCCACTCGTGACAAGCGCTAGTTGGCTATGACTTAAACTTCGCTAACACACATATATTTACAACAAAAAATCCTATGAAATAACAAGATAGTATTGTTCTGTACTGCACTTTTTAATACACATTTAATTATTAATAAACATGACAATTGAATAATAAACAAATTTATAATATTATGCTCCGGCTTAGAGCTTGAAACACAAAACACCTCAGGTTGGCAAAATTGATTGAAAATGCTATCATTCAGTTGCTTCTAACAAATTAATGTGTTTTTACAATCTGGGGTTCTTTTGATCATGAAAATAGACATAAACGTTGATTACATGAAAAGAAAGTACACTATTATACCTTATAGGTACTTAGGATTTATAATGTGTTTGTACAATTTGTTCTGTAGTGTCGTATTTCTGTTACAGTAGTTATGTTCACAAATAAGGTTATCTTTATAAATGTTTTTTAATATAAGTAAATAAATTATGCCTTTACCTTTGAAAGAAAATACTATTTTTTAAATAGTGAGAAATTTTATCATTTGAAAACAATTTAAGTGATTTGGGGTTTTTTAGGAGTAATAAATTATTCGGTACTTATCAATTCGTCTCACGTTGAAGGGTCATCATGGGTAGGCGTGTATTTTTCGAATTTGTGCTGGTTGTAGGCTTCCAGCATCTTCTTCAAACTGGTCTGGGTTTTTTCTTTAATTAGTTTGTTTAATTTTATTCCTGGTCATCACGAATTCTGTACAGATCGACGTCTCTTCACATTGGATCATTTTAGTTCACTATTCAACTTGTTGTAACTGTTTAAAATAAAGTTTTAGTTTGTCTAATTTCTTGCGTGGCGTACCCACGCTTCGTTTCTTCAGCGTCTGTATAATTTAACGGAAAAATAAGCCTCAAATGACTCATTGTCATAGTAACTAATAATTCAATACTTGTTTAATTACTCTTTACTTACATTGTTAGAGATATTTGAATTTTTATTCAAATTTATTAAGTATTTTCCCAATGATTTTACTCCCTTATACTTCCTTTGGGATAATAAATGACATCACTATTATTTTTCTTTCCTTTCAAAATTTACAATGATACCTCATAAGGTCATATTCTGTTACACTTTAACTATAGTCTAATTAGTTGACATTTAAAAAATAACATATCTTTTTTGAATTAAATTATTACAATAATATTTCTGTGTAGAAATAACTGATATACAATCATTGTCCATTCACTGTTCTTAGATTAGTAAGATTTTTTATGAAATTGATATAATTTGCATTTGAAATGTTCTTGGCAGTTAATTGTTTTCCTAGTTACAAACAGCCATGATTGTTTTCTAGTGTATTTCCTTTTTAAATTACCTTCTGAATTCAGCCTGATGGGCTTCATTTATTTGTTTGTGTTTTAATTATTACTCAACATACATTTTCATTGCTTTTCATTTAAAATATAATAGCTAGGTTTATGGACTGTAAGTCCTCCTTCAGTCATATTCCCTCTTTAACATTGAATCAACTATTCTTTATTAGTCATAAATTATTCTTAGTATTAACCTTGATTTCTTTCTTGTCTTATAAACTAGGGTGATAAACATTATTACTTTCTTTAATATTATGAAGCTTGATTCCCCTTTCAACATGGGGTGTTGTATTCTTTATAATTTTAATCTTTAATAACAAACTTTACTTCCATCCTATCATGCCATGTTAACACAAGTTATGGTACTGGGCTTTCTCCCTGATATGTCACATGCTTCCCTTATATTAATTTTAAATACTATTTTTAATTACATCTAGGTATTCAACTAATTATAATTCCACTCCACTCATTGGTGATTTATCAATGTTTTAAAGAGTGTCTATTTCCTTAGCATTCTAATTTGAATGTTTCACATTCAATTTCACTATTTTTAGGGCATTAACACTTCACTAAAACACTTCACTTTAGTTCACTGTTTTGTAATTAGTGTTATTTAATGGGTAACCCCTATACCTACTCCTACCATTTCTCACTATTTTTGTTTTAGTATTATTTTTACTATAAACAATATTAGGCTAGTTGTGTTTTGGGTTGAATCTAACCTTTCTGACAGGGTTAGTGTACCCTTCCTATACTACATTGTTTTACAATTGTATTGTCTCAAAAATTGGATACATATGTTAAATTAATGCTAATAATAACATTGGTTTTATCAATATATAATTATTTAAGGTTTATTGACCGTATTCTATCTTTAACATACAATCTCTCCCTTTTATATATGTGTGTTAGTTTCCCTTGGGTTTTATCTGTCTCCTCTTCATTCTTCCTCTTCTTCTTCTTCAATAATCTTCATCTTCATTCTTCATCTTGGTTTGGTTCTCCTTTAGTTCTGTGTCCATCATTGTTTTGTTAATCACATTTTCTTAAGTATGTTTGGGTTATCGGCTTAATCATGTCAAAATATTTACATTTTAATAAGTATGTTACGTGGTTCCCTTCTTTATGTTTATGTTTTTTGGCTCAATCACTTGGGTTGGGTAGTATCGTTGTACGTCATGTCAAAGTATTTACATTTTAATCATTTTTTACACATTTTATTTCATATGAAGTAACTTTTATATTAAGAATTATCTTTTTTATTACTGGTACGAGATTTGGATTAATTGTATCGTTACATAATGCCTCTCCTCTAAAATTGATCATTTTAATAAAATACTAGCATAGTGTTTTATGAAATTATCAGTTATAGATAACTTTTTTCCTTCTCTTCCTTGTTTGTTTCTCAATTCTCCATTTCTCTTCTTACTTAATTCACTCCATTTTATTTGGATCTGTTTTTATTTATTTCCATTGGTGCATATTCCCTCATACACAAATTTTTTTCCCTAACTTTATATAGTAGCTGGTTTCTCCCATTACTACTCAATTTTCTGAGACTAGAGGCACATCTTCTCTACTCAGTTCACATAGATTGCTGGACTTTTCAACAGTCAATCTTAAATCTTTGTCAACTTGTGACTTAATAATAATAATAACAATATAATAATATAATTGGGATTGTCCACCTTGTGGTTTGACCTTAGATCACTTTATCCTTACTATTCATTCTTCCTTCCGCTATACCTTAACTATACACTATCATCTACTCATATACTATATTGAGAAATTTTATCTTTATTCATATGTTAATTTCATCATATCTCACTTTTCATTATTTTGTTTTCAATGCTTGTTGTGATCATTTTAATTGTTTTAGACATTTTTTAGTCATCTAGCAGGATTCTGCTTTAGCCATATTTGTATATTTGTTTTATATACAATTTCTCTCTCTCTCCTTGTACCAGGTAAAGTTTTATTTATTTTTTCTGATAATACTTTTGATTCAGTATAATTTCAAGTATTTATCTCAGTAATTTGAACTTGATTTTATTTTTGTTTATTTTACACTGTATTCAACATCATTTTTGATAATCCTTTGGTAAGTTAATGGTCTTACCTTAAAGGAATGTTTGTAGCGTATTCCTTTTTAGCTATTTTTTGTTTTTAATTATAATTGTAAGTTTGTGCTTCTTACATTTTTATTACCTAGGAATGTGTGTAACTTATTCCTGATTATCTAACTTTTTACTTCATACTTCATATTTCAATTTTTTGTTATATTTTAAACTGATTTAAATTGAAAGGAATTTGTGTAACTTTTCCTTTGTGTTTCTCTCTTCTTTTTTTTTTTCATTAAAACCTTTTATTGTTCCGCATACATCATCTAAATATTTGAGTAAGCTGCTCTTACCATCTCTTTTAGAATTTTGAAATTTGTTTCATTTCACAATGGTTTTATTCTTCCTCGTAAAACTTTTTGATTGAAGTTTGATTGTAAACTCCTTTGATTTTCCTTGTATTGATATTACTGATTTGGTAAGTGTTATTACCATTGTCTCTAGTGATGATATACGGACCGGTGTATAGCAACAATAATTTCTTTGCTATACCTTCCATTGTACTTGGCAGTTCACGATTTTTGATTAGTATTTTTTCTCCCTCTTTATATTTGATTATTTTGGGTTGGTTCTTTGCGTATTTGGCCTTTTGTTTCTCAATTTTTTCTACTATTAGGCTGTACCATTTATTTTTGTCATACGGGTCTTCTGGGTCTTTTGGGAATTCTATTATCTCTTGTATCTCTCTGTTTGGCTTCCTCTCGAACATCATCAAGTAAGGCGTACTTTCAGTGAATTGATGGTAACTGATGTTTAAAAACACTTCGGTTGAAGGTAGATATTTGTACCATTCTCTCTGGTTGTCATGACAATAGGTTCTCAAAATGCGTCCCACCTCCCTCAACATTCTTTCTGCGGGATTGCTGCTAGGGTGGTAGACTGATGTTTTATAAGTTTTAATATTTAATTTTAATAACTCTTCTCGCCATTTTCTTCCCTTAAATTGCGTTCCGTGGTCTGTTATTAACATGCACGGTCTTCCAATTTCTATAATGTATTTATTTTTTATAATGTCTAATATTTTCCTTGTTGTGGCTCTGTTTATAGCATACAATTTGGTGTACTTGGTGTAATGGTCAAGTATGATAACAATGAATTTGTAGCCGTGTCGTCCTCCGCTACGTGGGAATGGTCCACATATGTCGAGGAACGCCTTCTCTAATTTGGCACTTGATGTGATGGGTATCATCGTTCCATCCTTCCTTTCGTTATTGGTTTTGACCATCTGACACAATGTGCAGGTTTTTATGTTTTTACTTACTTTTCATGCAATATTTTTTATAAACAAATCCTCTTCTAATGCTTCTACCATTTTAATTGTTCCCATGTGGCCGTATCTCACATGATAATCTTTGATGATTTGATTTTCTAATGATTGAGGTATTACCAGTTTCCAAGTATCTTGGTTCTTTTTTGTTTTCATAAATAAAATATTGTTGTACACACAGTAAAATTGGTTAATAATGGCTTCAGACTCCATCAGTCTTCTTCTGATGTTGAATATTTTTGTATCTTGCTCTTGTTGCAACACTATTTGGTTCATAATATCTTCCAGGTCTTTTCTATCCTTCAACATATAATACACTTTTGCTATCTTCCCCTTTTCTCCTTCAAATGTCTGATTTACTACATTTATTCTGGACAAAACATCAGCCACTATATTTTTTCGTCCTGGAATATATTCCCATGTAATGTGGTATTCTTGCAAGGCAAGTATCCATCGAGTAAGTCGGCCATGATTCAACTTACATTGTTTTAGAAACGATATTGATTTATGATCGCTTCGGACCGTTATATTATATCCAAGTATGTACGTCCTAAACTTGCCGCACGCGAATACTATGCTGAGCAACTCCTTTTCTGTAACATTATAGTTACGCTCACAGCTATTGAGTATTCGGCTGGCGAAGCTAATGACTAGGTGATTGCCATCTTCGTCTTCTTGGTATAATTCTGCGCCTAGACTTACATCACTAGCGTCGCAGTTTAGATAGAACTGTTTTGCAAAATTAGGGTGGTGTAAAATAACAGTGTCAACAAATTTTTGTTTGATTAATTTAAACACTTCTTCTTGTTCCACTCCCCACGTCCATTTTTCTTTTGAAGATAATTGCTTGGAAAATTTAGCTGTTAGGTGGGAGTAGTTGGTCTGAAATTTCCTGTAGTAATTACATACCCCTAGGAAGGATTGCAACTGTTTTTTGTTTCTTGGTGATGGGAATTTTTGTATGGCGTCAACCTTCTCTTGGGATGGAGAGATTCCCTCTTCAGTTAGGTTGAATCCTAAGAATTTTACTTCTTTAGCAATGAACTTTGATTTGTCTAACTTAAGTGTGATATTGTTGTTAGATAATTTTTTCAACACATGTCTGACTCTTTCACAGTGTTCGTCCCAGTTTGCTGACGTAATAAGTAGGTCGTCAACGTACACTGTAGTAAATTCCAGTGCCTCTTGACCTAACACTTGGTCCATGCACTTCACGAACACTGCTACTGAATTTATTAGTCCAAATGGTAGCCTTTTGAACTGGTAGTTTCTACCGTCGAACAGGAATGCTAAGTATTGTCTACTGTGTGGGTGCAGCTCTACCTGCCAATACCCACATACAGTATCCCAAGTGCTAATATATCTGATTCCGTGGAATCTCTTCAGAATTTCTTCTATTTCTCCTGGTGAGGTTCTGTCATTTATAATCATCTTATTTATTTCTCGGGCGTCAAGGCAGATTCGCACCTTGCCATTTTTCTTGGGGATGGCAACTATGGGACTGGTATATTGTGAATGACTGTATTCAATTATGTCTTCGGCAATCATTCTATTTATTTCCATTCTAACTTCGTTTTTTAAAGAATGTGCTATTGGATATGATTTCCGGTGGAAGTCCACTGGTTCTCGGAATTGAATTTTACATTGATATCCCTTAACCTTTCCGGGGATGTTCGAAAATACATGCTGATATTCATTGTAAATGGCGATTAATTTTTTGGATTGTTGTTTACTAATCTCCTGCATAGGCCGCTCTCTTTGGAAGGTGATAATCTCTTCCAGCTTCTGGTTCCATAAGGTCTTACGCTCCTCCTCCTCTACTATGGTAACATCTGGCTCATGCCTCTGGCAATAATAACTTTTCAGTTCTGTGTTTTGGCTTAAAGCAGTTGGACTTGGTACACAATTGATAATGTTCGTGGACCAGGTTCCTTGTTCTGAATTTAACAACACTACTCCTTTCTGCAGGTTTATTACCGCTGAATACTTTCTTAGTATATCACATCCGATGAGCATATTGAAAGGTAGCCCATTTGCCACGAGAAATACAATGGAGATGGTGGATTCTAGATTATCTAGCTCCAATGACACTTGCTTTTTCACTGTTTTGTTCTGTTTGCCCGTTGCGCCAATGATGACTATATTATTTATTGGCAATGTCGGTATTGGTGTTCGAGAGTGAGCTTGAATTCTTTCTAACTCAGGTTGGTTAATGAGAGAGATATTAGACCCCGTGTCTACCAGGATACTGGTTATGGTACCGTTTATTGTTGCCTTTATTTGAACAATTTCACTATTGTTCTGTGGTAATTGAGTGGCCTCTTCCTCGAGAAGTTCTTCTCGAATATTTTTTAAATAATTGTTGTAAATTATCGTGATTCCTTTGGTTTGTTTATCTGACATTGTTTGACGTATCAACCCAAGTGATTGGTCATGTGAAGGGCGTTCATACTTTATCACTGACCTTTTTAGTTTAAAGGTGGCTGCTGGCTGACGGCCAGGTTGCTTGGCTGGTCGTTTGTTTCATTGTGCGGCACATTTTGCTGGTTATTTCCATTTTGTAGTGGTTCATGGTTCCTGTTCACTGATGGTCTGTTGTCAGTCTCGTTGGATGCATTATACCATGGCTCTTGGTGCCAATTTGAGTTGTATCTTCGGTGGTTATTCCGCCTTCTACCACTAATAAAATTTACATGACGTCGATTGTCACTCCTATTTGGATTGCCCCCGGGTCCCCAGTTGTACTGGTAATTGGGATGATACCGGTTGCCGTAATAATTGTGGTCATTGGGGTGACTGTTGTTACGTTGTTCAGGTTCTCCTCCTCGATAATTCCCACTTGGTCGGTTGTTATTATTTGGGCTGCTTCTATTATTGTTTGGACTCCCTGGGTGATTGTTCTGTTGTCCTTGGTTGCCAGGCTGGTTATTTGGATGGCGATGCTGGTCGTTTCCATTGAATGTTGGTTCTGCATTATTATTGTTGTTATTCCGGCCCCAGTTATTTCGATTATTGCCTTGTGGATAATTGTATGGTCCCTGGAAATTAGGTGTATTATTGTGTTCATTCCACTTATTGTATCTTTGGTTTGATACCCTGTTTTTTCGATACTGGTTATCGTTCTCCAGGTCTTCCAGTAAGCTAACCATTCCTTGGATTGTTTTAATTTGGCCTTGTCGCCTGGCCTTTTGGATGGCCTCTTCGTAATGGTAACCCAGTTGTATCACCAACGACTCTTCCGGTATTCTGGGTTCCAAATTTCTGGCTAAACATACCTTTCCCAGAAAGTACGATGTTAACGTGTGTCCTCCTTGTGTCTCGTACCTCCCGTTACTAATGTCATTGCGGACCACATTCTGTGTTGATTCGGACCAATACTTCTCCCTGAACTGTTTCTTGAACTCTTGAGTATCATTTATTTCAGGTCTTGTGGCTGTCCACCAATTGTCATGGGTGTCACGAAACATCTCGTCGATCATACTCCTCACACTAGACCATCTGGTTTCTCGGTTCTTCTCTATCAGCTCTTCTACCCGTTTGAGGAATTCTATCGGGTTTCTCCTGTAGCTACGAAAATTAATCATTTCTCTGTTCTCACTGGTTATGAACTGTGTGTGATTATATGGTTTTTCTCTTAATGCATCTAATTCTTCCTGCATCTGTTTCTCTCGCATACTGATTCCCTGGATTTTCTCTCGGTTTTCTCGGGTCAGTCCGTTGATTTTGTCTATGACGGTATACACCTTCTCCACCCGATTGTTCACACCCAGTTGTAGCTCTTGGTGCCTCTCCTCCATTTCCTTGACCACTTCTTGTTTATTCTTTTGGCACCCTTCAGTAAGGACTTGGTAGAACTCCGTCGCCCTCAATTTACCTTCTTCTTCAACGTTACTAATTTTATTATTTAATTCTTCTCTGATTTGTATCACTGTTTCGTTGGTCTCTGTTACCGTTTGTCTAAGCTCTTCTCGACATTCGACTAGTTGTTGCTTCCATTCCTCCTTGGTTTTCTTACTTTCTTCCTCGATTTTCCGTTGGAGAATATCATGGTTATTTTCCATCTTTTTGTTTACTAATTCTAGATCCTTTTTGATCTGTTTCTTCAGCTCCTCGCTCTTCTTCTCCAATGCCTCCTGACTTCTCTTCACGTCTTCATGGTTGCTCTCTATTTTGTCATTCAGGAATTCTATACTCTCCTTCATTTGCTTCTTCAATTCTTCGCTGTTTATGTCCAGTTTTTCCAATTTTTTATTCAAATCTTCCTTGTCTTCCTTTCTTCCCTCTTGCAGAGATTCTAATTTTTTATTCAAGTCTTCCTTGTCTTGTCTTCTCTCCTCCTTGTCTGATTCTAATTTTTGATTCATTTGTCCAAATTGTTCCATCATGAACTTCATCATGCTATTTAAATTCGTTTCTTCTGTTGGTTTGATTGGTTGGTTATTTACCCTGACTTCTGCTTCTATTTCCGGTTCAGGTTCAGGTTCAGGTGGGCTTGGATTTTCCGTTTGGTCCTCCTGTGGGTTTTCTTCTGACAATTCTCCAGTCGTTTCCTCCATTTCTACTTCTTCAACTTCCTCCACTTCTTCTGGGTTTCCTTCTTGGTTTGGTGTTTAATTCCCTTTGCGTCTCGTAACCATCCCGTGTCTATTCATGATCGCCGCTAGTTATTCTTTCTAGCCACACGTTGCTGGTCGCCAATATGTAACAATCTTATAGGGGTCGTACCTGTTAAAATGTATCACACTTGTTTATTTTGTGTATTAGTGTGATTGTAGTGTGTTTGCCTCACACTGGTTGTTACATAAATCGACGTCACTACTGGAGTCCGTAGCGTTGTCAATGTCACCAGTACAACCTACCTGTTAATTCATAGGGATTACGATTCCCGGGTGGCGCCAAATTGTTTTGTTAAAACAATTAAAACATTTAGTTTTTAAAGTAATATGTGGTATTAGCATGGACAGCTGTGGCGTTCGAATTATTCCCGCTGCTACATAGGTTGTCGACTCGGCCACTCGTGACAAGCGCTAGTTGGCTATGACTTAAACTTCGCTAACACACATATATTTACAACAAAAAATCCTATGAAATAACAAGATAGTATTGTTCTGTACTGCGCTTTTTAATACACATTTAATTATTAATAAACATGACAATTGAATAATAAACAAATTTATAATATTATGCTCCGGCTTAGAGCTTGAAACACAAAACACCTCAGGTTGGCAAAATTGATTGAAAATGCTATCATTCAGTTGCTTCTAACAAATTAATGTGTTTTTACAATCTGGGGTTCTTTTGATCATGAAAATAGACATAAACGTTGATTACATGAAAAGAAAGTACACTATTATACCTTATAGGTACTTAGGATTTATAATGTGTTTGTACAATTTGTTCTGTAGTGTCGTATTTCTGTTACAGTAGTTATGTTCACAAATAAGGTTATCTTTATAAATGTTTTTTAATATAAGTAAATAAATTATGCCTTTACCTTTGAAAGAAAATACTATTTTTTAAATAGTGAGAAATTTTATCATTTAAAAATAATTTAAGTGATTTGGGGTTTTTTAGGAGTAATAAATTATTCGGTACTTATCAATTCGTCTCACGTTGAAGGGTCATCATGGGTAGGCGTGTATTTTTCGAATTTGTGCTGGTTGTAGGCTTCCAGCATCTTCTTCAAACTGGTCTGGGTTTTTTCTTTAATTAGTTTGTTTAATTTTATTCCTGGTCATCACGAATTCTGTACAGATCGACGTCTCTTCACATTGGATCATTTTAGTTCACTATTCAACTTGTTGTAACCGTTTAAAATAAAGTTTTAGTTTGTCTAATTTCTTGCGTGGCGTACCCACGCTTCGTTTCTTCAGCGTCTGTATAATTTAACGGAAAAATAAGCCTCAAATGACTCATTGTCATAGTAACTAATAATTCAATACTTGTTTAATTACTCTTTACTTACATTGTTAGAGATATTTGAATTTTTATTCAAATTTATTAAGTATTTTCCCAATGATTTTACTCCCTTATACTTCCTTTGGGATAATAAATGACATCACTATTATTTTTCTTTCCTTTCAAAGTTTACAATGATACCTCATAAGGTCATATTCTGTTACACTTTAACTATAGTCTAATTAGTTGACATTTAAAAAATAACATATCTTTTTTGAATTAAATTATTACAATAATATTTCTGTGTAGAAATAACTGATATACAATCATTGTCCATTCACTGTTCTTAGATTAGTAAGATTTTTTATGAAATTGATATAATTTGCATTTGAAATGTTCTTGGCAGTTAATTGTTTTCCTAGTTACAAACAGCCATGATTGTTTTCTAGTGTATTTCCTTTTTAAATTACCTTCTGAATTCAGCCTGATGGGCTTCATTTATTTGTTTGTGTTTTAATTATTACTCAACATACATTTTCATTGCTTTTCATTTAAAATATAATAGCTAGGTTTATGGACTGTAAGTCCTCCTTCAGTCATATTCCCTCTTTAACATTGAATCAACTATTCTTTATTAGTCATAAATTATTCTTAGTATTAACCTTGATTTCTTTCTTGTCTTATAAACTAGGGTGATAAACATTATTACTTTCTTTAATATTATGAAGCTTGATTCCCCTTTCAACATGGGGTGTTGTATTCTTTATAATTTTAATCTTTAATAACAAACTTTACTTCCATCCTATCATGCCATGTTAACACAAGTTATGGTACTGGGCTTTCTCCCTGATATGTCACATGCTTCCCTTATATTAATTTTAAATACTATTTTTAATTACATCTAGGTATTCAACTAATTATAATTCCACTCCACTCATTGGTGATTTATCAATGTTTTAAAGAGTGTCTATTTCCTTAGCATTCTAATTTGAATGTTTCACATTCAATTTCACTATTTTTAGGGCATTAACACTTCACTAAAACACTTCACTTTAGTTCACTGTTTTGTAATTAGTGTTATTTAATGGGTAACCCCTATACCTACTCCTACCATTTCTCACTATTTTTGTTTTAGTATTATTTTTACTATAAACAATATTAGGCTAGTTGTGTTTTGGGTTGAATCTAACCTTTCTGACAGGGTTAGTGTACCCTTCCTATACTACATTGTTTTACAATTGTATTGTCTCAAAAATTGGATACATATGTTAAATTAATGCTAATAATAACATTGGTTTTATCAATATATAATTATTTAAGGTTTATTGACCGTATTCTATCTTTAACATACAATCTCTCCCTTTTATATATGTGTGTTAGTTTCCCTTGGGTTTTATCTGTCTCCTCTTCATTCTTCCTCTTCTTCTTCTTCAATAATCTTCATCTTCATTCTTCATCTTGGTTTGGTTCTCCTTTAGTTCTGTGTCCATCATTGTTTTGTTAATCACATTTTCTTAAGTATGTTTGGGTTATCGGCTTAATCATGTCAAAATATTTACATTTTAATAAGTATGTTACGTGGTTCCCTTCTTTATGTTTATGTTTTTTGGCTCAATCACTTGGGTTGGGTAGTATCGTTGTACGTCATGTCAAAGTATTTACATTTTAATCATTTTTTACACATTTTATTTCATATGAAGTAACTTTTATATTAAGAATTATCTTTTTTATTACTGGTACGAGATTTGGCTTAATTGTATCGTTACAACCTTGATGTTCCCTGGCTGGATCGCAGGCTTTGGTCGTTGATTGAGTGTGGATAAGCGCGTGAATAACGTTATAAGTTTAATTTACAAGTAAAGAGTACACAGGATTGAGTACTGGTTGTGAAATTAGTACGACTGTTTCAAGAAAAGCATATTCATTTGATTTATTCAAAAATCGCAAATTGTCATGTTATTTAAATTTGTTTAATGTGGGTTACTTGTTATATGAACCCTTATATTCAACCCGAATATAATATACTCATAATGTGTTTAACTCTGATTTCTTATACTTCTAAGACATAGTATATACACACATACATTATATATGACCTGAAATAGTACACAGACATATTAAAAAATATATTAATGTTCTGTAAACTTGGATATGGAAACTAGCTTTTGGTGATAGACTTCAGGGTCATTTATAATATTAAATAAATGTTCGAGTTCACCTGCATTTTTCCTGCACCCATTTAAATTGTTGTTACCGTCATCCGGACTCTCGAGTTTGATGATCCTCTTCGGTATCAGCTCCTCTTGTCTCTACATCGTTGAATTCCTCGCTCCGTCTCCTGGATGCTGAGTTCTGACGTGGACCTCTAGTCTTGATGATGAACGGCTGGATGTAGCTGCATAGGCTGTCCCTGCGTCCTCTCATAGATGTCTAGTTCCTCTCCTCTTCTTTCTTATCCCTCGTAGCTGTCTAGAAGTTCTACGTAGTTATGACTCTTGTAGCTTCATTAATACAGTCTTTTATTTAACTCACTCGTTCTTTAATAACTGCACCGACATAATGCCGGTTCCATCGCACTTCAGTATATTGACTACTGTTCAAAACATTTCTACAACTTTGTAAAGTTTACGTTGTCGAGATGCGTGGATTCCTTTTACTATTAGGTGAGATAGTGAGAAAAAGTGTGTCGCGTGTTGGGGTTTTATACTGCTGCCCGTTTCAATTCCTGTTGGAAACTGTTTCTGACAACTTTGGACTGGCCGGCGCATCAGTTTCATAATCACTTTCAACCTACGCGTCTTTTTATGAAGCGCACACTTTTTTATAAATATTATTACACCAATGGTTAGGTATAATATTAAACCTTGTCTATGCAAATTATGGATGTTACACTGTGCAAATTATGGCAGCTATGGCAAAATTTCACAAGGTATCTGAACTGTTCCCACGATTAATGACCACTTAACGCCAAATTGAAGCGCCAGGCGTCAGCTATGTATTCACATATGTCGCTGATTCGTGTGACTTTTGGTTCACGTACAATCCTTAAAAAACTGTGTGAAATCTTCCACCCTCGTTTGCATAATTTAACCTGTCTGTTATTTACACATGTACACATACACACATACGTAGACTGCTACACAGGCGACCGCATGACGTTCTGACGTCACCGCTGCCGGTCTCTGCGTGTTAATTGCTCCCCTTTGTTACGTTTAAAAATATACATGCTTACGTACAATATTTGATTTATTTAAATTTAAATACTGCTTATATTTATTACATTCTTTCTTATATCTAACATATATTTATTATATTATTTTTATTATGTACATCTTACATATTTCATACGTCTATACATATGTTATCATACCTCAGTCAGGGGTTGATACATATACTTATGCTAAACGTATCGTTGCATAAATTCCCCTGCTGGGTAAAATAAAATTTGAATTTTATTCAAATTTTATTTCCTTACTCATAAATTTTTTATTTAAATTATTTTTTACAACTCACAGTTAGTGGTTATAAGGGTTCTTAAAATTTTTCATTTTCCCTGGGTGAATTACGTCCCTCCCATGGACTTATAAATTGACTATTTATTAATTCCTTTATCCATAGAATTTACAGAATGCTGATGCATGGTACTTTCCAATGATCTTGTTTCTTGTTGGATCATAGACGATAAATGTGTGTTGTCCTTTCCTCTTTTGTAATAAGTAGGGTCCCTCGTACAGTCTGAATAGTTTTTTTGCTGTATTGTCGATTCGTTTTCCCACTGGATTACTTTTTAGTAGCACACTCTCTCCTTCATGGAATGTGATGAGTTTGTGCGTTTTGTTGAACCTCTCGATCCTCTTTTCTCCAAGTTTTTCCATCCTCTTCTTCACATTGTCGTACTTGTGACTTAATGGAATTTGTAGATTTTGGTTTGGAGGTTTGTCAATATTTCTCGACCAGAATCTATTGGGTTTCTTATTTGTTTCCAGTTCCACCGGTGTGTATCCCGTAGCTTCACTGTATGTAGCATTTATAGCTTGTTCAAAAAATGATAAGTTTTATAGCTTGTTCAAAAAATGATAAGTACTCTGCCCATCGATTATGTTGTTTATTACAGTAGATGCGTAAATGTTTTCCTAACACTTTATTTACCCTCTCAGCAAGGTTTCCTTGTGGATGTCATATTGACGTTAACACTGGTTGTATGCCGTGCTGAGTTAGCGTTTCCGTCCATGCTTTATTTTGAAATTGTTTACCTTGGCCACTCAATATCTTTTTGATTTGACCATACTTCGGTACATATTTTCATAGTATGACATTCGGTACACTTTTTGTAGTAGATCTTCGAATAGCGTAGAGTCGAACTGCCTTGGTGAACACATCTATACATACAAGTATGTTTAGATCCATGTTTTTCGGTATCCAAGCCACTTATAGTATATAATTAGTAAAATAGTTTACCTTTTTCTTGTCCGTCTGGTGGCCTTTTCTCTATATTTCATTCAACGCGTTTCAGGACATATGCCCCATCATCAGGATATCCCTTGTTGAAGTTCGTCGATCGTTAAAATATTAAAAACACTGTATATACAATTCTACACATAACAATAAATATAATATAAACATAAAAACACATAAAATACCCAGATTTGAGACACACACGATATCGGTGGTGCGCACCACGACTAGAAGCTTGTCAAGCACATACGGTATTTAAATTTCAAAAGGCAGTCGACTATAGCATGTCGTGGTGCGCACCACCGATAACGTGTGTGTCTCAAATCTGGGTATTTTATGTGTTTTTATGTTTATATTATATTTATTGTTATGTGTAGAATTGTATATACAGTGTTTTTAATATTTTCATTATATTTGGTCTCCAGTCGCAGTGAAATTGAAATAAATAAATACCTTTTTCTTTATCCGTGCTGCGACTATGTCTTTGATGTCTTACGACATGTTTCGGGAACACGTTCCCATCATCAGGTAAAATTGTTTTTTCTTCTAGTTCATAACGAACGTGTCAAGAATATAATAATTAAAACACATCAACACATAAACACATAACACAATGACTATGATAGAACTCAGTCCACGTAACAGTGCGCACTGCCGTACTATAACTGACCACGTAATCAAACTATATATTCGGCTGGTGTACACAAGCGTTATCACTCTTCAATACAGTATCATATAAACAGTGAGATTTAAATGTTAATTGATCATTAAGCAGTAGGTTTGGTTGAAATAAAAGCGCTTTATATATTTCATATTCTTCCATGGCATCCATGTATCGGCTCTTACTGCATATATGTATGGGCGTAAAGTTATCCGTGAAACCACTATAACTGTAATTGCTGTTTACCAGATGTAAAGCAAAGTTGGATTTGATTGACTTGATGTTCCTTTTTGGCAAATGTTCTTTATATCTGTCTTTAAATTTCCTGCCCGTTTGTCCTATGTAGAATTTATCACATTCACTACACTGGATTCTATGCGTACGCTCCTTTATGTGGAGTTGTATTACCTTTTTCAAAGGGTTGTTTATACTCTTCCCAATTCTCTTCTCTCTTCACAAACTGCGTCGATTTTTGTTGTCTTGGATTATGCGTAGAGTACTGCTGCTGCTGCGACTGGTTCTCTCTTCTCTCGTATTGTTTATTAACTGCAATGACAGTGTTACAACAATAAGAAGTTCCTCTATGGTTTTAACTCCTTGGGTATAAACGGCAAGTCTAATGTGTCTGTCAAAATGGTAGCTTAATTTCAATACTAATTCGTGCTCCATGAAACTGGGTCTAAGATGCTTACACCGTTTGATGAGTTGTATTATGTAGTCTTCCATGGAATGTTTGCTGTTGACGTAATACCGTCCATACTCCAGCTGGTCTCGTACCTCTCTCTGGGTATGTATATTCCAGTATCGATTTTCGAAGGATGCCTTGAACTGTTCATATGTTTCTGTTTGGTCCCGAACAATCGTATACCATTTGGATGCTGTTTCCTGGAAATGTCGACTTACAAATTCTATACGTTCTCGGTCGTTTAGGTTGCTTCCTATAGTTGCCATTTCTCATTCACATTTATGAAAAATTCTATGGGGTTCTCCCACTTATTACCTTTAAAACTGATCTTCTCTCGATCGTCTACCTTTGCAGCACACATCATCATAGCACTGGGTCGTCTCTTGACTTCTGCTCGTAATTTTTCTACCTCCTCTTGTAGTCCATCTTTCATATTGTTAATTTCTATGGAGTGGTGTGTAGTTTTCCTCGTGACCTCCTCCACAGCTATTTAGACAGTTTCGGTCCTCACAGTGAGTTCCTTTGTTTTATTGGTATTGTCCAGGATGCGCTCATTTACATCTTTGTGTCTGAGATCTTGCTCCTGCCTTGTACTTTTAAACTTTTCATTCCACTGTTCAGCCAGTTGTCGAATGTGTTCTTTCGTTTCACGTGTAGTATATTCACGCTTTTCTTTAAATTTACTGTCAATCTTTACAGCTTGTTCATTAAGTGATTGTTGAACTCGCTGTTCGACTGCTTCAACGCGTGCAGTAAGCTCTGTTTTTAAAGTATTACTGACGAGTTCTATTTTCTCTTCTAACCTAGTATTATTACTATCTAACTGAGTTTTTACTTCTTCAATAGTGATTTCTAGTCTATTACGACTATCTTCTACTTGAGTTTCTAATCTCATATTACTATCCTCTAATCTTGCTAATTTATTTTCTAATTTTTCATTGCTACTTTCTAACTGCGTTTTAAGTTCTGCACTTAGTTCTGCACTGCTGCTTTCTAATTTACTTTCTAGTTTTTCACTATTTGCCTTCAACTCTTCTTGAAGTCGTTTAAACATTGTTTCGAAGTCCATTGTTGGTTGCTTCACCATTTTTTCATAGTCTACGGTGTCCTAACTAATTTGTTATATGAATTATATTTTTATTATTGGTCAACCATGACTCTATATTTCTTTATTTAAATTACTGTATTTATCGGTATTAATTTCACAACTCTTTTTCTTCTCTGTACTTTATTATAATAATTTGTAATATTATTTATTACACAAATTGACTATTAATTCTTTCTTAGAATATTTTGCTAATTATTTATTAGACTTTCTTTATTACCAGAGCGCCATTTACTTGTAATGATATTTAACATTTATTCTCTTTATGTCGGGGCCCCACGTTGGCAGCGACAATTACTTTACAACGTTATTTTTATTACGATGCCAATGTGGCCAATGGTATCTAACATATACCATGCCCCACACACTTTGGGAGCCAATTACTATACAAAGTTATTTTTATACACTTACGTTTTACACATATGCACTTACTCGTATGTGCGCACTTACCCACGTCTCGGAGGTACACTCTTCTTCAGCAGTATTTACCTTGATGTTCCCCGGCTGGGTCACAGGCTTTGGTCGTTGATTGAGTGTGGATAAGCGCGTGAATAACGTTATAAGTTTAATTTACAAGTAAAGAGTACACAGGATTGAGTACTGGTTGTGAAATTAGTACGACTGTTTCAAGAAAAGCATATTCATTTGATTTATTCAAAAATCGCAAATTGTCATGTTATTTAAATTTGTTTAATGTGGGTTACTTGTTATATGAACCCTTATATTCAACCCGAATATAATATACTCACAATGTGTTTAACTCTGATTTCTTATACTTCTAAGACATAGTATATACACACATACATTATATATGACCTGAAATAGTACACAGACATATACATATAACACATATAAATATAATAGGAAACGTAATTAATACGTATAACATGTAAATATTGATCTAGTCTTTACAAGTATGGTTTTCCATGTATACCACGTAAATTAAACTTTTAATTAATTCAAATATTAATTAAAATATTAATAGAGAATCTTCTTTACGTTAATTGATTCTAATTTTAATGTCTCATTTAATTAACTATTACATAAATCTCATATTTAAAAATTACTCATTTAATTAATTACAAAATATAATAAACTATGGTTCTTTCTTGACCATTTAATTATGAGATTACTTATTATGATATTCTCTACTATCATTTATATTTCTAACAATTATTATATAGGTGTTCAAAATAACGTTTTTTCAGCTGTTTTTTTGTTTGCCCTATGTAAATATATATAAATATAAATATATATTTTGAACACCTAAACGCATACAAAAAACCAGAAATATATAAATCCAATTTAGCCACACATGCAATAAACACAGGACACGAATTCCCAAACATAACCAATGTATCACTAATAAAACATATACCACACAAAGGCACCATAATGAACATTTGGGAAAATTTACAGATATACAAACATAAAACACAAAACAAACTAATACCAGAACAAATACAAATCAATACAAAACATGACACAATATTCAAAGCACTCAACATCGAAAATACACAAAATACAAAAACATATACCACAACCACACACAATAATACAACTTTAAAAGACCAAAGACCAACAAACAACCTTAATAAAATCCAGCAGCCAACACACAAATACTTCACCAGAAACAAGATGGCGAAGGCTGAAGATGAGAGAACAGGAACTCTCGAAACATGTTCCAAATAGAAAAAAACATCTTGAGGTAAATTTAGTATAAATATTAAAGTATTATATACATCAAGAAACGGACTGTAGCAGAAAGTGATTGAAATATATATATATATATATATATATATATATATATATATATATATATATAAGTTTCTGTAAACCTTAACTAGTCTTCAAAGAAAAATTTATAAAATACGGTATGTGAAAAAATGTGTGCATCGAAAGTGTTAAAACTTTTGAGTAAATGATTCAAATCACAATGCTCTTTTGGCAGTTGTATACTAATGACAGGGATGCCACTTGTTATGTACTTGTAAGCTCCCTGAGCTGCAGAACTCACTATTTTGAACAAAATACATTTATTACTAAGTTAGGTAAATTTCAATACCAGTTAATTTTTTAAATCATCAAAAAATTTTGAAAACCTTGACTACTTCATTTTTTTTAGTAAAATAATAGTTGTAATAGTTGTAAAGCAGACAATTATGCAATAAAGACTAAACCTTATGAACTAATACAATGGTCTGTTAGTGAAATTTAAGAAAACAATGTCTAAATTACAAATAATTTAGTCCTAGATTTTCCATAGATACCTAAAGGCCTATGTCTAAGATTTTTCACAAAAATACCTAAACGATAGCAATTTATAAAGGTTTTTTTTTGTAAAATAGCTTACATGCTTTTTGAAACATGATTTGCAAGCAGTGTTGAAAGATATTAATTCTGTTTTTTTTTTCAGATACTGAGTTGTTGTTTTTAATAACTTTTTTTCATAACTTGATCGCGACAATGTTCTTAAAAATCTGAATTCCATTTTTGGCCCTTGATGCCCCCAAAGTTAAAAAAGTACCATTGTAAATGCTACATTCAAATTTGGGTTAAAATCCCCTTTAGTCTGATGACCGGCTGGACTTTTATGATTTTTTTTCAAAAGTTTAACCCACATTTTGGGCCATGGAATCCAAAAAATTTTTTATTTTTGAAAAGTAAATATTATATTTAGATTTTGGATCAAATTCCCTGTAATTTGATGCACCAAAATAGAATTTTCCTTTTTTTTCACACTTTGACCAGTCACGTTTTTTGCTTCCTGCCCCCTATTTTTGGGCAGGATCAATCTCAAAAACAACAGGAGTATGTAGCATAAGTGTATGGACATGTTTGCCAAGTTTTATGAAAATCTGACTAATTCATTCGAAAGTTATTGTGAGATATACTCCAAACATGTAGACGAATAGTCACACAAACAAATGCCAAACAGTCAAGTTAAAACTGAGAACTCGCTTCACTTATTCAAATATACAAGTACAAGATTATGTGTCACATAATTATACTTACTGGGAAGCTTTCTGTACCGCCTCTATGATTCTTCATGTACATACGTTCCAAAACTGTTCTGGCTTTGTCAAGTTTTCCTTGTAACAATAAGAATCGTGGACTCTCAGGAAACTGCGTTATGATTATGGCTGCTATCAGACTTGGAAGACCACAAACGAACACAAACAGCCTCCATGAGTTGAACACGAAGTACCCTTCTCCACCAACGCTCCAGTTATGTGGTAAAATTCCAAACCCAATAACTGTGGAAATATTTATTATCACTTACTTTTATAACTAAAGGTTATTGACTGTATTAAATAAAACATGGATACACACACACAAAAGTATATAACAATACTTAACTGTGTTCACACTTAAGTGCACATTGATCTTTAAAGGGAAAACTTCTAATCTTACTCAAGACAATTATTAGGTACCGGTAACATTATTTTAAACCAATTTTCACAAATTTTATTCAAAACACAAACCAACAAACAAATTCTATATAAATTTAATTCTTTATTTTCCTCAGTACATATACATTATTCACAGTACAACTTTTCAACAATTACCTATTATAACCAGAAAATTTCACTGTCACCAACTCACAATCATCATAGATATTGACCAGTCACAAGTCGAATACATTCATCCTTGGTTTTTGTTCTAATCTTCCAGTTTCTAATATAACCCTTCACAAGTCCTTCTCTACCTGATCCTTCAGTCAGTCCTTGGTCTTAACCAGGTACTTTTCCTCATATGCTTCTGGTAAAATATTTCCTGCTGATTGTGATTGTTTCATTATTATATGTGTCCAATCCACTCAAGTTTATTTATTTCAATAAATCTCATAATATCAGGCCATCTCAGGACATTATCAGGTAGAGTTCAGCATTATGGCACGTGCACCAAACACCACTCCCAAGTCACCTCCTTATAGATTCGTCTTAGCAAGCTTCTATCAAAGCCCCTTGATATTTGTTATTGCCTATGTTTATTAGCCTTATGGCTAATAAGTATTTTCTAGACTGCACACTTAGTGTCTCTTGAAAAGACACAACTCACAGTTATTAACAAATAATCATCTCCTATCATGTAACAAGAAAACATCAACACCACAGTGTAATGCACACCACTAACTTACTCTAAGTACAGTAAATAATGCTGCAGTTTGTGTAGGTTGTAATCTTATACCTAATGAGTACTACGCTGTTTGTGGAATTCTGATTGTTCCATGGAGTGTTCCCATCAGATTCTATGGTTAAAAACTTCAGCTTACATAGAATTCAGTAAAAAAAATTCTGTCTATGGATTCAATCTTCTCCAAAAAACCACAAGTAGGCCTATACTCCTTGGGATTTGTAGTGTTATTCAGTGCATAATTCTTGGAAGTTTAGTACTATGCAGACTTACCGCATCAATTCATTCAGCCAAATTAAAGATAAGCAAAGATGCTCCAGATGGTTAAAATTTGTACTCTTTTTATTACATTCTAATACGTTCTTTTTACTTTCTATGTTTCCACTACAATGTATAAATGAATATAAACATTACAGGACAAAACAAATCAATGACAACTATTAAGGTTTATTAACAAACAGTAACTCTTCTTTCATAAATTATCACATATTATTAGACAGTGCCAGTTATACTTAATGAGTGTGCTGTAGAAGACAGTATATTATGGTCAGCTGTACAAAAAAAAAAATATTATATTCTGGAGCACATACTGGGTAAGGCTATAATGCCGAAAGTCCAAAACAGTTCCAAACATGCGAGCTTCTTGTCTCTCCTCTCTGGATCAAGGAATTCACCAAAGTATGCAAAAACCATACTTGTTGCACCAATTATTCTGCACACACATAAAAATAATAATTACAAACGATTATTATTAATTACACCCTAGTTAGCAAAATTTAATCTATGCATTATCAATTATATTAGGAACATAAACTGAGAGATATATTGGCCTATCCTCTGGAATATGAAACACAAGGTCATGGTATTACAGAAATAAAATCTGGTAGGTACAGAGAAACACGATTAACAAAATTTGAATAAACCATATACTTGGATTGAAAACAAAAATTTGTATTTCAGATAACCTGTAACAACAATTATTAAATTTTCTGAATGTACACATATCAGTAAATGAAAACACCATATGGCTTTCCAAGGTAGAAATGAAGAAGACAATATAAACAATTATCAAAAGGTTTTTGGTGTATTATCTTATTTGGGATAAGATGCCGGTTAAAACATTTTTAATCCAGTGAACAATTTTTACAATGATACTGCACAAGGTGTGATAAAAAACAACAAGAATTATTTTATTCGGTGTATTATTTGTACATTAATCCATTTGCATTTGTCCTTCTGTGTTAGCTTAGGTCGTTTTGCCATATTTCCCATCTGATTCCGATGCTCGTATGAGTTCTGTAAGTACATATAATTTTACTTAAGCAGGTTACTGGCCTACTATAAAACCCCCAACCTGGAGGACCAGAAGCTTTGATTTCGGGCTGCTCTTCCCTAGAGAGTTGCCTTTCATCTCAGCTGACAAGCTCTCTCTGCCCAATCACAGTAGACTAACTAACTTAGCACATGTGTGCAGTCGTTGGCCTACTGTAGGCTCCTCTGCCTCCAGACTAGATGCATACCCTGCACCCTGCTGCCGATGTGCACCATCCTGCAAGGCCAGTACCCAGGCTGCCCTGACAGAACCCCCATCTATCATTTGCTTACTGACCCACTCCGCCGAAGGGATTGGCTACCACAACATTGGACTGGATTGAAATTTTATAAAACTGTGGCTGTCCCCACATTTCTGTATGCTTAGTGAGACATGGACTCTTGATAAAAGGGACGTGCAGAGGATTCAGGTAGCTGAAATGAAATTTCTAAGAGGTACGCAAGGTTGTTCTGTCTTGGATCAGAGAAGGAACAAGGATATTAGACACAATTCAAACATTGTATTACTTCACCAGAAGACTGAAGACCACAGAAGGAGATGGTGTGAACACTTGAATCACATGCCTGATATCCAATACCTGTGGCTGCCTTGGGTTATCACCCTACTGGCAAGAGAGATGTCGGTAGACCGAGGAGGAGATGGGTTCTGGAACAGGTCTAAGGAATAGTCATTGGAATGGTGATGATGATGATGGTGTATTATTTGTTTTCAACTGAGACATCTTTTTTCTCACATTTGTACACTATCCATGATGTACGTGTAGATTTTTTACTATATTGGACATGTAATTTGTGTTTGACATGCAAGCATTGACAACACATTTGGCACACACTGTGCTATTTGTCTATTTCCAAAATGACAGAACAAAGAATTTGTATTAAATTCTGTGTTAACACATTAAGTCCTACCCACCACCTTGGTGGCCTGCCTACTCCTGTGGCCTGAGAATTTTTATGTAAATTTGAACTTTAGGAAAACAACTTTTTACTTGTTACCAATGTACATATCAGTGGTGTGGCGTGGGTACATAACAGCTGTTGCCGGTTATGATAGGCCTAAAACTTACCCTTTGACAATTACTATGAGGTCAATGACCACACACAGTTAAACACTGCCAATGTCTGAGCCAGCAGCACAAGACGGTGTAAGTGCACATCAGTTCAAAAGCAATGCTATGCTTTTCTTAAGTTTCCCTACTAGTACTGTTCAGATTTCAAATTATTCAATAACTAAACTATTTATTCTGTGATATAATTAATATGATATTCTTTCGTTTCCAGGACTGTTGCGGCAACAGCGGTTACATAAACAACACGCTACTGGTACATAGTGCCTGAAAGCTTAAATCATCCTCTTTAATATGATATAATTTGTGTAAAATAACATGTAAAATGTATTCCATTGTAGGCATCACAATTACACCACTTTTAAAACTCATTTTTTTATAGCAGTATTTCTTCCTTCACATCAATATTATCAAAAGTTCATAAATTTCATCTTTGTTAAGATATTTAAATGAATCCAATATAATAAACCGTGAAACTAACACAACAAAATTCTCGCACATGTCACAACACAGGGTAAACAACATGAAAATACTTCGCTCGAAATGCATGTGTTTACAGAGTAACATGTTTTCAAACTGTTGATGCCCTCTGCACTTTAACAATTAATAATTTAATGCACTTTCACTTGTGAAAAAACCTACTTTTTGTTATATCCTCATACGCACGTTTTGGAGTAGTTTGCTCCTTCATCAGTGAGGTATAAATGCAGAAATGTTGGTGTAACTGTGGTTTTCTGTTTGTATGTGTGTGCCACACATAAAAAACAATCTTGAAATATTGCACTACATGCCCAAAAGTCACAAACTCAACACCGCAGAACAATACGAAATATACAAACACAACAAAACACAACCAAACAACATACTCAATGAACAATTACAATTTAAATCCAACACACTATTCGACACAATAATACACAACAGACACAATTCAGAATCTCGCGCCAACCTCCTTCCATCTACACACACCCCCACACACAACCGATCCCCAAAAAACCGTTACAGATTACCAACACCTTGACGCTTTCTGCATTTATACCTCACTGATGAAGGAGCAAACTACTCCGAAACGCGCGTATGAGGATATAACAAAAAGTAAGTTTTTTCACAAGTGAAAGTGCATTAAATTATTAATTGTTAAAGTTCTGTGAAAGAAGTGATGATCATTCAAAATAATATTAACCTCTGCGCTTGTATAGCCAGTGCCGGATTTAAGCATAGCCAACACAGGCTACAGCATAGGCTCCTGCACCACAAAGGGGCCCACACCACAAACAACAAGAAAAAAAGAACAGCCAAATTGCTTAAAAATTATTTAGTTTGTGTTTCAGAGAACACTAGAAGTTATTACAGGAAAAGGTGGTATTATGAGCCATCTGTAGGGTAGAGTGCAGCAAGAGTGTGTGCTTAAATTTTAAATTCATCTCAAACTGAGACTCATCTCATTGCACTGAGACTCATTATATTTTGACAGAAATATCATGAATCCCTTGTGGTTCGATTAAGACCCCTTTTTTATAATTTCAACTACTGTAACACATGTAAATAAATATATTTCCAAAACGTGTCAAATGCAGGTACACGCTAGAAGCATAAAAATTAGTTGATACTCGTTTTGGGTTTCTTAGTAAATTAGACAGCATTACTGTCAATGAAGAGATCATGAAATCAATTAAAAATTCAGTAGAAGCATATGGCAACAACCTGGTAAATGAACTAGTTCGTTTCAAGTCTTTTTGCATTGAGTACATCGAAGAAGGTGAAAAGGAGAAACTGATATCAGGCAAGGGCAGTTGATGTACAAACTCCTTCTAGAAAAGAATGTCAAGGAATGTTTTCCTCATGTTTCATGTGGAAGTGGCATTTTTAATGTATATGTTAATGATGGTTACCAAGAGTAGTGGTGAAAGATATTTTCGAAGTTGAAACTTATTAAAAATAGGCTCCAGGCAACAATGTCAGAAGATAGGCTGAACTTTTTATCTCTCATGAGCCTAGAGAGTGATATTTTAAAACAGTTATTTTATGAAGATCTCATCAGTAAAGTTAATAGTAAAGCATCATTTATAAGCCTACGTTTATCAGGGGACTTCGAAGAAAAAACGTATAATTGAAATAGAACACAAATACTATAATTAAATGATATAAGTTAGTACTAAATAGAAATAACGTATAATTTACAATTTGGAATAATATAGTAGATATTTATACAACTTAACGTATATATAGAGAAAAACACACAGATATAATTAATAATTTCCCAAAAAAGTCCGTTAGCTTCCCTTGTTTTTCTTTTTCGCGGCTATAGAATAAACTGTGCCCTCAAATCTTGACAACTGCGTCAAAATTTCGTCGGATACATTACGGCGGGCTACAAAGCGTTTAATTGTCTACAGGGCATTAACTACATCACTAAAACACACGGGGGTCTGCGTTGCTTCTTCATCATCTTCTTCTTCGTCCATTTCCTACTGAATGCCATCAGCAATCTCCGATATGGTCATGGCTTCCGCGGTAACAACATTTTCGTAAATTATTTTGCTAAACATAATGCCACTGATTTGTTATAATATTATTATATACATACCACCAAAATCAGTAAAGTTTCAATTTTTTTAAATTATTGAATAAGGCCTTTTCGAAATTATTATAATTTCATCACCAGTTCACACAAAAAAAAACTAATTTTTTTAGTGTGAACTGATGATGAAATTATAATAATTTCGAAAAGGCCTTATTCAATAATTTAAAAAAATTGAAACTTTACTGATTTTGGTGGTATGTACAGTATATAATAATATTTTCGTAAATGTTGACATAGTCGTCAAACGACGCGTGCATGGCCTTCCAGTTTGCCCCATTCCACATCATAAACGGGAACATCACAGCTATCTTCATTACTACAGGTTTCGCTATTCCCGAATAGCTTTGTGAAATCAGTTGCGGACAGTGAGTTGCGATACTCTGTGCCATGCAGCTGCGATGTAATGCGTTGCCTGTTAGAAGAGAGCAAACCGTTACGAATTTGTGCAAAAATAGAATTTTAATAGATCTGTACTGTAATTTCTTTAGATAGGCCTAAAGCAATATCTATTTTTTTTTTAAATAGGCCTACGCCTATAAGTAATTTTACATGAGGTTTATCGCATTGTCTATACCTGGTACACACAGAAATCAATTGTAAGATTGAGAGTAGGCCTAATGCCAGAAAATATAGGCAGAAAAGAATGGCGGGATAAAAAAGAATCCTATACGCCTCCCCTAGTGTAAAAACTTTTAATCTTTCTGAACAAACTGATACTTTTTTCATTCCAATCTGTTCATTATTTATGAAACAATACGTTTTTGAAATACCGGCAAAACATCGCATAGAATCGTATGGTACAGTATTGCTTTCACTAGTTACAAATTACAAGTTATAAAAATCACGAAGAAATCATACCTGCAAAGTGTGAATTTTCATTTCATCCTTCTTTCCAGCGTCTACACAGTGGATGGCATGCTGTACCAGGCGATGTATGGCGATGCTATGTATCTTGCGATAATACAGTTTAAAACTGCGGATTATCCCCAGCAGTTCCCTTGTGCAATTTGCGGGGAAAAATTCCAGTCTCACGTTCTTTAGGTACGATATATCAGGAGGGTGTCCCGTGTATCTGTCTACAATCAGAAGAACTTGTTGATCTTTTGCGCACATTTTTCCATCGACGTCTCTCAGCCAGTCTTCAAACACTTTTGTAGTGATCCACGACTTATTGTTGCTAGTGTTTTTCGTAGGGAGCGTTGTAAACATTTTTAAAACACCGCGGCCTCGCAAATTTCTCGACAGTTAAGGGAAGCAGTTTTTCACTTCCGTCACTGTTACACGTTGTTTACTCCACTTACCACCATCACAGTTGTCCCCTTTGATTGCCATTGTGCGGTCAGGAAATAAATTTAAAAAAAGGCCTGTTTCATCGGCATTGAACACGTCTTTGGGATCAATCTGAGATGTTAGTTCCTTCAAACGGGTTTCTTTCAATTCACTCACTGTATTAACGTCTACACTCTTACTCTCACTCACCGCACACGCTTTTGCTCCCGATGCCATGCCGTAACTTAAATTTATGTAGCCACCTGGTCGACACATGATAATCTTCAACACCGAACCTGGCTGCCAGTTCATTTGCTTTTTAACAAAAGGCTGGCCCGTTGATAGGAATTCCTTCCACCCTGTGCTGCTGGACCCACTGTAACACACAGTCTTCCAAGAGTTCGTATTTTCCGTTTTGAATACGTGTTCGCTTATTACATGTAACACCAAACACACGACCACTTTCTTCAATTTCGGTTGCTTTAGCCACGATTGAATTTAACGTCGACGGACCAATCCCTAACTCCTTGGCGATGTCTACTCGCTTGTTATTCCCGCTTTCCTTCACTACTTTCAAAATGTTTAACTTCTCAGCGATCGTAACGCACTTCCTCTTCCTTCCACTCATTTTCTACTTACGATGTTACCTATAATAGAAACAGTAACAAACTGATGTCGACAAAGCGATGGAGCTTTACGAGCACTGAACAAATACCGTACGTTTCTAGGAATCAAAGCTTGCTCAAAGGGTAACTGCAAAATCAGCCGACCGGCACTAATTGACGATTCTCTAGAAATGTACAGTTTGTTCAAAACATTTGCATTCGGACATTCACATGATATGCATTTTGTGATATACGCAACGTAAATAAGGAAAAAATATTTAAACGTATAAATGAAGTTTCCTATCTCCAGGGACTTAAAAATTTGATCCTATAAGTGTAAAAAACGAATAAACGAAAAACGTATAACCGAAATAAAATAACACGGAAAGTATATGAATTTTGCTGGGACCTTAGAGGAAAAACGAGTACTGTAACTGTAAAAAACGTAAAGTGAGAAACGTGTAAAAAAATTTTTACTGTAGTAAGTGTAGGTGAGTGCCAATAAATCAAACCAAATCCTAATGAAAGTAGTATACAATCTTTTTTGATGCAGAAAATTTATGATTTAGGCTACTTACAGATTTGTACAATGTAATTATACCCTAATACTTTTATGTTCTTTTTAATATATGCTTAATTTGTGATAATTACAATGATATTGTCTTACGGTTTTTGGGAAATCGGTTGTTTTTATTTTTCAAACCTTTTTATTCTGTTTAGGATCTTTTGAGTGTAATAAAAAACCAAGTGCAATCTTTTATTATTATTTTCATAGATTGCAGAATTCCATTGTACATTAAGACACCTTGAAACCTTTAAATCGTTTAACATAGTACGGTATTGAAAATTTACAAAAAAAAAAATAAATAAATAAAAGACAGTGAGCCCAATTAAATTGTACACTTAACAATGATTTTATCTGCAGTTCTGGAAGATATATTTTTCAAAATTTTCCGAGACAGGGACCCCGGACCCTGGGGGGTATTCTGTTCTGGGCCCCTCCCAGTAGTTGGGGGGGTCTGCACCACATGTTCATCCTAGGGGCCGACTAACTGTACATCCGGCCCTCTGCAGTTATATAGCAGAACTAAAATATTACTCTCTATTACCAAACACAAACATAGAGATGTATGAAAGCTGTCCAGTTCTACAGGGTAAGTCAAAAAGTAAAGGCAAATTTTATTTTCCCTGCTTCAATGGATGGCAGCACTGACTGAACAATGACATATCATAACCTCAAATTTTTTTGTTCTTTAGCTGTGTTGTTTCAGTGCTCAGCTCCATTCGTAGTGATTTCAGGGCATTTTATTATGAGTGCTCCGTTGTCGGTGTGCACCAAGGAAGAAATGAGGGGAGTGGTAAGTTTTCTGCACTCTGAAGGGACTAAACCTGCGGAGATTATTCGCAGAATGCAGCAGCAGTACGGTGAGAGCTGTCTTAGTGAACGCAAAATTTATGAGTGGATAAATCGCTTTAAAAATGGTCGTGTATCTATCTGCGATGAAGAGCGTTCTTGTAGGCCATCCACTTCGATGACGGACAAGAACATCGAGACAGTTGAGCGAATGATTCGTGATGATCGTCGTATCAACATTGATGATATTACGCATGCGTTGAACATTAGCCACGGTTCAGCAGTTGCAATCATCCACGAATCACTAAATTATCGCAAAGTGTGTGCTCGTTGGGTACCACATCGACTGACAGACCAGCACAAACAGAAACATTTTGGAAATTTCGAAATCACATTTAAGGCGTTTAGAAGAGGAAGGAGAAGGGTTTCTCAGTCGCATAGTAACCGTTGATGAGACGTGGGTCCATCACTTCGAACCACAGAGTAAGCGGCAGAGTATGGTGTGGAAACATCCATCCTCGCCTACAGCAAAAAAGTTCAAAAGACAAGTTTCTGCAGGAAAGTTGATGATGACAGTGTTTTGGGATATGAAAGGTCCACTTCTAATTCATTACACTCCTAAAGGTCAAACAGTGAATAGTGACAGCTACTGTGAGCTACTGCGAGATCTGAAACCCAAAATCAAAACAAAGAGGCGAGGAAAACTTTCAAAAGGTGTGCTTTTGCTTCAGGACAATGCCCGTCCTCATACTGCGGGGAAAATGATCCAGTGCATTCAAGATCTTGGTTTTGAGCTGCTGGAGCATCCGCCGTACAGTTCTGACCTAGCTCCAAGTGATTTTCACCTTTTTGGTCCGATGAAGGAGCACCTGCGTGAATCCAAGTTTTCGTCGGATGACGAGTTGTGGAGGCGGTGCGCGAGTGGCTGTGCACGATGCCACAAATCTTCTTCCAGGACGGAATTACGAAGCTTGTCAAGAGATGGACCAAGTGCATAGAAGTTGAGGGAGATTATGTAGAGAAATGATGTTACTTGTCATCTTGTTTTCACAATAAGAAGTTCCTTTTTAAAAATTTGCCTTTACTTTTTGACTTACCCTCGTATATAAATGCTTCTAAATTCATGGATGCATAATGCTCATCCTTAAGATCTGAGTGTGGAATAATGTAAGATCTAAAGAGAAATAATAATAAAGCTACATCCCAAACTAAGAGTTAATACTTGTCCCTTCAATAATTTATTACTGGTAAGTACACTAAATGTAAACTTCCACTAATATTTACATAGTTTCAATGTTTATTTAGTGACTTTTCAGTAGGACAAAATTTACATTCAGTGTGTATAACTTACACACAACATATTCTTGTGTTACAAGGTGGTAAGACAAAAATATTTCAGTTTTCTTTGGAAAAGGATGTAAAAATGCTGATCCATATTGTTATTCAACTAATACATAACAACATTACTTATCAGAAATGTTGGAAAAATCTAGTTTACTTTTTTGTAAAATTGTATTTTTAATCATGGCTGACTGAGCTCAAGTCATATAGTGAAGTAAAACAATATCTGTACACTAAACCAGAACTATTCATTATCTCTAACTTTTACCCAAATCCGTTGAATATCCTGAAGATAAAAAACGTTGTGTACTGTTGACATAAACTTGAAAAGAATGCAGCCAAAGCGTCAGTTACTAGGGAACAAAATAAGACAAACTTTCTGCCTTTAGAATCTGCGAAATTGCCCCAAACGTACGAGCCTACAACCATTCCTGCAAAATGAATAAAAGAGATTAATAACACCAAAAAGTATAAGTTTACTTAAGCGTGTGTGTGTGTGTGTGTGTGTGTGTGTGTGTGTGTTCTTTTAAAAATAAAAACTGAAGCTTGGTTGTTGATAAATAAAGTTTTGGGGCAATTGAGGCATGGTTGTAACGTGTCAAAATTGGGTCATTTCATTTAGTACAGTTATGGGGTATTTGTATTTCATTTATTTCATTTTTTGGGGTTTTGTAAAAAATATTGTGAAAGTTTTATTTTCCGACAAACATTAATTCCATTGTAACAGACCACGTGGCAAGAAAACAGTGTTGAAACAAAGGCAAGACGCAGTAATCGGTTGCGAAACCAAGCAAAGAATTTGTGCCACCCTCAATTTCTCAGAACTTTGTATAAATGTGACCACGCGCAGTCCAGGTCCGCGCTCGGAATGACGCCGTCGTCCAAAAACCAAGATGCCTGGAGAACGATTTTATTCATCGTCTCCTTTACCATGAGGCCGGATACGTAGCTAAGGACCGCCTACTTTTAGTGACGTCAGTCTAGCAGCGCCAAATATCGCCAACACTCACTACTAAAACAGACATTATGTATCATGGTCATAGCTAACAAACCACAGCAAATCAGCTATGAACCACGACGAAATCAGGTGGCCGTGAACGGCAGCTTCCTCCCGCCACAACACAGTCTACGTTAGGCAGTCCACAAGCTACAGAGTACACATACAGACGTAGTTACGACTCGCGGGCCCCGGTCGGGTCGAACCTTTAAATATGAACAATCTCAGTGTAACGTTTTAATACCGACCGGGACCCGAGAAAATAATAACGTAATACAGCGAGTGTATTGAAAACAATTGAGAAGTGAAAACAGTGGATAACGGGTGGTGGAAACGCGAAACTATAAGCACGTGTTTGGCCGGCATCGCGATAGTGCGGTTCTCCGATGTAAAACTGAAATTTATAACATGTTGAGGGGTTTGTAAATATTAGGTATAAATGTGTGAGTGAAAGGCAGGCTGGGCTATCTTCGTTAAAGTAAGTAATTATAGTTAAGTATTGTAGTTAGATGTCTGAACAAGAAGTTACACCATATTTAGAAAACATGTAAGAACAATGTATTTGGTAAACAGAAATTTAAAATTGAAATAGTTAATAATTAAAACTAATTATTTCTCTTCATAACGATGTGTAGAATCAGTTATTTCAATAACCCTAACACAGGTTTGCATCTGATGTTCATGTGATTGGATCCTGGACCCTGATAGAAGAAATCGTGGAGGTAGGTGGAAATTGTAATTTTGTATTTAATATATTTAAATTGGAGTAGAGTATAACATTGGCGCCCGTGACAGGCACGAATTTAAATTAATTAATTAAATTCCACATCTACGAGGATGCAAACGTGTTAGGTTAGCGTAGTAAAATATATGAGAAAGCAATATAGAAAGTACATTACAAAAAATTAATTAGATTAATTAAAATATTCTGAATATCAATTATAAAAAATGGCAGATAACGAAAATAACATAAATGAAATGACGAGTGTCGAAGTTTTTGACGAGTCAGATATGAGTAATTTTGAGATACATTCGACTCCAAGTGCGAGTCAAGAGAAAGCAGAGATAAATTTAAGTGACCAGAGTAATGTAACTGAAGATTCGGGTGTGCAACTGACCCCGACTTCAACAAAATATAATGTCCAGTTCAATAGTGATGTAATGAGCATGTTACAATTGCTTTTAGAACAAAATAAAGAACAGAAGAGTGACTCGGACGCTAAATTCAATGTATTAAAAAATCAGAAGAATGAATTAGATATGAAAGTCAGTGTACAGAATAGTAAATTTGACGAGTTAAAAAATCAGAATAATGAATTGAAAAATGATATTAATGAGATTAATAGATGTTGTAAAAATACCCATGAAACAATAAGAACCAGTTTGAATAAATTAGAACAGAGTGTGGAGCGAATGGGAGTACATGTGATGAGTATAAACAAAAGTAAAACAAATGAAAATTGTAATGACAAGTGTAAAAATATGATACCAGAGAAAGAGTTAATAAATGATAACAATAATGTTGAAAATAATGAGAATAATAATATTGAGTATAGTAATGTATCTGAAGAATTGGTATCAGAAAGTGATACGGTGAAACTCAATAATGAAAGTACTGATGAGTTGATGGAATGTGATAATGAAATGTTAATGTGTGTGTATGAGTTAGAGAGAGAGAGGAAAAATAATGTTGTGGTAGAGTGGGGACAGAGGGTAGATTTTCCCTTTATTATTTATGATGATTATTTAATGTGTTCACAAGTGTTGTTCAAGAAGGGCAAGAGTCCTGTGTTGGTAGATGAATTGAAGTATTCATTTTTGTGGTGTAATTTTGTACCCTCTGTCTGTAATAATTTTGAGAGTGTGATTTGGTGTTATGATGAGAGAGATTTAAGTAGAGAATTGTATGTTAATAAAGAAACAGAATTGTATGAATTGAAGAGAAAGTATGACGAATGGAAAGAAAGTTTAGAAGTATATTTGAATAATAATGACTATAATGATTTGACAAAAGTAATCAACCCGATAATGAATGAAGTTACTGATGAAGACTTAACAAAAATACCTAACGTTGACTGGTTTAATGAGTATTTGGGTAAAATGAATGAATTTGGTTTTTATGTTTATAACACACAAAACAGTCATTTGTGTGTGAATGAAATTGAACGATGTTATATAAAACCAAGGTTAATCTGGGATGATGGAGGCTAAACTATAAAACAATAAAAGACAGTTATAAACATTTTGTTTTATGGGTTTTGACATGGCAGACTTGGACAATGAAGTGCGGAAAAACTGAACAGTTAATGACAAAAGTTTGTAAATAAAAATGTAGAAAATTTATTTGTGTGCATTGTAGAATGTTGAGTAAATAATGTGTGTACGTAAGATAATTGTTATAATAATAATAATAATATTTTGCAATTTAATAAATAAACAGAATCAATTTTGAAAAACAGTAATTGACCAATTGTAATTGTTTTGATAGCTAGGTAATTTGTATTTTCAGTAATTAATTTAATTAAACCAATTTGATGTGTTTTAAATATTGTAACTGATTTAAATGTTGTATAGTTGAATTTTTTAATGAATTCAAATTATTTTACGAGATGGAAATTTAGTAATTAAATGATAAACTGTCTGATTTAAACTAATATTTGTGTTAAATGTTTCAGAAGTGAGGTGAAAGTATTGGGGTGTAGGGGGTAGATGTTTTGGGTATACCATGTTAAATGGACTGTAAGTATAGAACTTTTACAGTATGAATCATGTATAATAATATCGGTATGGAGAACCATACATGACTTCCATATTCTAAGATTTATATTTAAAATCATTTTCAGCCAAACAGCCAGGGAAGGAATTTTAACAAAAAAATACTTCTTTGTTGCCAATAACGTAGTACACATATAAAAAAAAATTATCCCCTCCCCCTTCAACTATAATTTTGATTTATAGAAAATTACCCCCAGCCCGTTCAACTAGCCTCTTCATTTATAGATATTTCATCTACGTTTCTACAGTGGATTATTAAGATCTTATCAGGATACTTTATCAAAATTAAGTACTTTACTCATGTTACAACAAAAAATGTTTCAGGTAAACTGCCCTTTCCCCATAACCGATCTTCACCAAAATCAACAGACACTGAGTTCTCTATAGCTCAGGCACATATGTAAAAAATTATTTGATTCTGTTTGAATTTACGGCAGTTATGGTTCGTCATATAAAAAATTACCCATGTTAAAACATAAAACATGAGATTTATAAAACATATCTAAGATTTATATTTAAAATCATTTTTGAAATAAAATATTTTCATAGAACCTACTAACGCTGGGGAAATCTGAGGAGCCAATCAGAGTTGGGCCTACCTGTCACTCTGCTGAATTTGGTGGAAAGCCCTGTCACTGTCGTCAAAGTAGCAGCCTTGACAGGGTCCTCTTTTTCTGCAAAATGGGAGAGGCTTGAGATGGAGTGAGTGACATGGTCCCCACCTCAATGAAGAACCCATTGTTTTATAAAAATATATTTAAATTTTGAAAACTGAAAATTCTTTTCTTGTTGTAAATATTTATATTTTATAATCAAAATGACTTTATTTTTGTTACCTGGCAACAAAATTATTTTATTTTCAACAATTACCATTGTTTCAAAAAGTTTAAATAAATTTTCAAGTACTTTACTCTTGTTAAAACGTAAAAGGTTGCAGGTAAACTACCCCTTCCCCTTAACCGATCTTCACCAAAATCTAAAGGCCTTGAGTCCTCTACAATTCACTGATGTATGCAAAAAATTATTTGATTCTGTTTGAATTTGCGGCTGTTATCGTTTGCCATAGGAAATACCCTTTTTAAAACATAAAAGGTAGCTGGTAAACTACCCCTTTCCCTTAACCGATCTTCACCAAAAACAATAGGTCTTTAATACTCTACAAATCAGGGCTGCATACAAATAATCTTTTGATTCTGTTTGAATTTGCGGCTGTTATCGTTTGCCATAGAAAATACCCTTGTTACAAAAACGTTGTAGGTAAACTACCCCTTTCCCTTAACCGATCTTCACCAAAAACAATAGGTCTTGAGAACTCTACAATTTAGGGCTGTATGCAAATAATCTTTTGATTCTGTTTGAATTTGCGGCTGTTATCGTTTGCCATAAGAAATACCCTTGTTAAAACATAAAACGTTACAGGTAAACTACCCCTTTCCCTTAACCGATCTTCACCAAAAACAATAGGTCTTGAGAAGTCTACAATTCAGGGCTGTGTGCGAAACATTATTTGATTCTGTTAGAATTTGCGGCTGTTATCGTTTGCCAAAAAAAAAAATTTCCCTTGATAAAAAAAAACCGTTGCAGGTAAACTACCCCTTTCCCTCAACCGATCTTCACCAAAAACAATAGGTCGTGAGTACTCTACAAATCAGGGCTGTATGCAAAAAATTATTTGATTCTGTTTGAATTTGCGGCAGTTATCGTTTGCCATAGAAAAAAAAATCTACACACAGACAGACACACACACACACACACACACACACACACACACACACACTTTTCGGAAAACGACTTTTTTTCATGTTTTGAGTGTAGTAGAATCAGAATCTGCAATAATCTCGAACACGACTTTTTTTTGCCATCACCATACTTCCATCCTTAAGGAATATGGAAGTAAAAATGTTTACAGGTGTAACTAAGATTTTAATTCAATAGTGAGATTATTTGAAATAATTGTGTTCAATAAAAATGATAATTAAAAAATTTAATAATAACTGAAAAATGATATATACTAATTATTAATAATAAATTTTGAAAATTTTAAGAAAGTCCAATGGTAGAAAGTTATGAATGAGTTAAATGATTATTGATGAAAATATTATATTAGAATGTATATAAAAATTTAATTAGTTAGTTATTAAGTTGCTATTGCGGGGGTGGCCTGTGCTCTCGTAGATAGCGAAATGGGTTGGGGGTAACAGAGAGTGTTACCTCCATCGGAGGCCAAACTGGCGAAAATGTGCGACACACCCTTTTTCGTGTAAATTCAATTTGCACACTGATAGACGCTCGTGTCGCACATAGTAATGATGAATGTAACAGGCAATGAAATGAAATTAGATTTCCCCGACTTTTTGGGCGATTACTGCCTTACCAGCACTAATCGTGGATTTGGCTAGCGGCCAGCTATGGTCATACCAAGTCCCTTGACCATAGCTGACTTGAAATTGGTATTTAGTAGAAATTAAATGGGGGGTGACATTAGGGGAAATCCAGGCACTATGGAACAGCGGCTACCACTCTGTTCGAGTAGGAACAGCAAGGCCAGGTGGTAGACCCGTTTAAGGGTGTTTAATTATAGACAAGAATATGCTAATATTCATAAGTTAAAATGTAACAGCCGAAGCAAAGACACGGAGAGGTCAAACTACTCCAAAATATGCCATCTTTGTGAAAGCGAAAAGGCGCCACAGCCTTACATAACTTGCAATAGAGTGTGTGGATGGGAGGTGGCTCAGATGAGCCACGAATTTAAATTTTATAACATCAAAAATTGCTAACTCAAATTTTGGTCCAATAAAAATGCTTGTGTTCTGTTTAAATAACTAGATGCTCAGACACTCAATATAAGGTGTTCATTCTATGTTTAAATGTATTATTTTATTGTTGTAGGTTAGATGTAAGCATTGATAAAATGTGTTTTCATTATATGTGTATTTTTTAACCTAAGTAAATAATTAAACCGATTGGCAGGCGGTTAACATAAGTTATCAGAATTAGAGAAATGGGAAACATGGGGGTTAGAAGTAAGGATAAATAAATATATATATATTTCATGTAATTTGTTCAATTTTGAGAGGTGTTTTCATGGTGTTAGGAGACCAGCTGATCAGCAATAAAATGTCACTGGTATATTGGTTATAAATGTTCCAGGTAATTAATGTTTAGATGTATTACAGATGCTATTTAAAGTAATGAGAAATAAAGTAATAATTTGTGAAAGCTAATAAGAGATAGTTTTGGGTGATGAATATTTGGTGGGACATGTAGATCTGTCCGAGTCAAAGTTAAAGTTGAAATAGTAGAGATGACAATAATGTAATGTTGTTTTGAAGTAATATATATTATAGAGTTTTGAGAAGTATTGATGTTGACACAATAGTAATGGAGAATCTATGTAGAGTTTTGAGTGATATATTGATGTTTATAATTAATGATGTTATTTTGTTGTAGTTGTAGTAAGGTAATGAGATTGAGATTTTTTGGGATGGCAATTTTGTAGTAGGGGGTAGTGTAATGTAGGAGTCCGCAACATAATGATAGGTTGGGACGGGATGGTACCGATTTAGGGGGAAGGGGTCGCCTCAGGTAGAATCCAGGGACCAAATAATGGGAAATGAGTTTGGGGGGGGGAAACACGTATCCTAAGTACAAAGGGTTAGAGAGTATTTTTTTTATATATCGAGAGAAGGTGGCGATTTGAGTTTAATGATAAGTTGGGGTTAGAGAGTGTTTGATAGAGATTTTGATAGAGATGGGTGTCATATTAGTTGAAGTTGTTAGAGGTTAGAGTCAGAGGGAGAAAGATTATATATGTATACAGAGCAAGTAGTAAATTAAATTGTTATAAGTATTCAGATCACCCACAGTAATGGAGAATACGATTGTTAAAGAAAGAAAGAGATTTATATAAGAATATAAAATTTTTATTTTGAAACCAGTGACAAAATTTTGAGAGAATTTGAAGAGGTAAAGTTAGAGAATGTTTATTTTGAATAATTTAAATGTCAATTTGCTTATTATTTATAATAATATTTTGTTTATTTTAAATATTTTATTTTATTATATTTTGTGTGTCAAGTTAGGATGTTACAGATGTTAAATATATTTTCAGATAGAACTTATATATAACGTATGTAGGTCAAGGTTTTTGGACTTGACCTAGTTTGGATCAGCTGATCGTGAGGTCATATACATACTAAGCTTATTTAGTATGGAAATCAATTCAACTTTTGTTTTTTGATCAATTTAAACAAATTTTAAATAATTTCTATATGTAAAGGAAACATTTTAATAAATTGAAATTTTTGTGAATTTTAAAATTTTTTTGGAAAAAAAAAATAATCTTGATTTTTCACCTGCCAGCTAATGAATATTTTAAGTATTGATTATTTTATTGTTTGTGTGCTAACCATGTTTATTTTATTGATTTATTGTATTGACTTGTATTGTTAGACTCTAAGTATTCACATGTTAGGTTAAGGATATGTTTAATTAGAAGAAATGTTTAAATCAACTTATTTTAAATAAAAACAGAAAACAATGAAGAGAATAATTTAGACTTTATACAAAATTTATGAATCAGTTTTACCTGAAAACAACCAATGGGTTGTAATTTAAATAACTTTTGGAAAAGTTTTCAATTTTATGATAGGTAATGTCAGTAGGTAATGTGAGTGTGCGTGAGCCCAGTATCTGCTAAAGGCAGCCCAGCTTGCATACAAGGGGAAACATATCGGTGGAGGATCTGGCGTAATCTAAGCCAGGGATTGAGGATTTTGGGGGGTAGCATGTTAGAAGGTGAGGTGTGCTGTGGGACTTGTCTGTTCGATTTTTCGGTGTTGGGATCTCTTACGGAGAAGTCCAGTGATCTCGTTCAGATGCGTTCATAGTCGCCAAGCCAGGGGGGTCGTGTACCCATTGAGTAAGAACAAGGGGGTTGATGGCACCAGTTCCTCACCGGTCCTCTTCGGGGTTTATCAATGAGATTTCTTCTGTTTTAGACAGAAGAATTCTCATTGGGGGGTATTGTAATGTGTCAAAATTGGGTCATTTCATTTAGTACAGTTATGGGGTATTTGTATTTCATTTATTTCATTTTTTGGGGTTTTGTAAAAAATATTGTGAAAGTTTTATTTTCCGACAAACATTAATTCCATTGTAACAGACCACGTGGCAAGAAAACAGTGTTGAAACAAAGGCAAGACGCAGTAATCGGTTGCGAAACCAAGCAAAGAATTTGTGCCACCCTCAATTTCTCAGAACTTTGTATAAATGTGACCACGCGCAGTCCAGGTCCGCGCTCGGAATGACGCCGTCGTCCAAAAACCAAGATGCCTGGAGAACGATTTTATTCATCGTCTCCTTTACCATGAGGCCGGATACATAGCTAAGGACCGCCTACTTTTAGTGACGTCAGTCTAGCAGTGCCAAATATCGCCAACACTCACTACTAAAACAGACATTATGTATCATGGTCATAGCTAACAAACCACAGCAAATCAGCTATGAACCACGACGAAATCAGGTGGCCGTGAACGGCAGCTTCCTCCCGCCACAACACAGTCTACGTTAGGCAGTCCACAAGCTACAGAGTACACATACAGACGTAGTTACGACTCGCGGGCCCCGGTCGGGTCGAACCTTTAAATATGAACAAACTCAGTGTAAACGTTTTACTACCGACCGGGACCCGAGAAAATAATAACGTAATACAGCGAGTGTATTGAAAACAATTGAGAAGTGAAAACAGTGGATAACGGGTGGTGGAAACGCGAAACTATAAGCACGTGTTTGGCCGGCATCGCGATAGTGCGGTTCTCCGATGTAAAACTGAAATTTATAACATGTTGAGGGGTTTGTAAATATTAGGTATAAATGTGTGAGTGAAAGGCAGGCTGGGCTATCTTCGTTAAAGTAAGTAATTATAGTTAAGTATTGTAGTTAGATGTCTGAACAAGAAGTTACACCATATTTAGAAAACATGTAAGAACAATGTATTTGGTAAACAGAAATTTAAAATTGAAATAGTTAATAATTAAAACTAATTATTTCTCTTCATAACGATGTGTAGAATCAGTTATTTCAATAACCCTAACACAGGTTTGCATCTGATGTTCATGTGATTGGATCCTGGACCCTGATAGAAGAAATCGTGGAGGTAGGTGGAAATTGTAATTTTGTATTTAATATATTTAAATTTGGAGTAGAGTATAACATGGTCCACTCCCAGACATTTTGAGTCCATCTGCTGAAAGCATCACCCACTGAATATGATTTCTGCACCGCAGATGGAGTCAAAACATCTGGCCTTAAAGAATGGATCATAGTTTGATAACCTGTAAACTTGATCCATTAATGACATTAGTCATGAACGGTAGAACTTTAAGGCAAAGTTTGGTTGGTTACGTGCTAGTAGCGGTAGGTTTTTTGGGGTTCCAGTATTGTGAGTTGCTTGAGTGTTCAACACCTAGTTTAAGTATAACATGATAGGGTTTAAGATTAATGTTTAAGACTGATGTTGATAGCTTTACACAATGTGAATGTTGTGAACTAACATCAACAGCTCCACTTGCACGTATGAATAATTGTATTAATATCAAATATAATCACAACTGCTCATATAGAGAAGATATGGTGTAAAGTTAGCAGAACTGAAACATATAACCAGGCCTGTGGTAATAAGGAGCTTACCCATTGACATTTGAATCAAGTTCAGCAAGTTTCCTTCAACAGTAATTAAAGAAGATTTGATAAATTTTGATAACACTTTAGGCTATTTAAAGTTTTACTATTTAGTTTTATAGTTTTAGGCCTATTATTCTTTACTTGACAACTTCTAATGGAACTGTCACCCATTGTGAACTACCAGTATATAAATACAAACTAAAGTTACATGAAGATAACATGTTTCATTTACTTAGTCTTGTCAACTGTCCAGATTTTCATTTGGAAGGGAAACCAGGGGGGATTCTAACTAAGTCCAACATTTTATCAATAAAATCTTCTTTAAAAATGCTGATTTTAAGAAGCATGTTAGCCATATTAATGTACAAATAAGAATGAGTTCATGCATCAATTATATACAGTTAGTTAGTTGACACGTGTATAACGTATTTATTAGGTTGTGATTTTGTGTTTAAAGTAGTCAATTTTTTAAATGTGATCGTGGTGATTGTGAAAACATCGTGTTTGAGATAAGGGGTGATTCTGATTGTACTACCCTCAAACCATGAAGAAAAGTCATTTTCCAAATAGTGTCTGTGTGTCTATGTGTAGACTTTTTTCTATGGCGAACTATAACTACCGTACCGCAAATTCAAACAGAATCAAATAATTTTTTTTATAATTTTTTGCATATGTGCCCGAGTTATAGAGGACTCAAGGCCTATTGATTTTGGTGAAGATCAGTTAAGGGGGAGAGGTAGTTAACATGCAACATTTTACTTTTTAATAAGAGTGAAGTACTTACAAATTCATTTAACTTTTTCTAACGATGGTAATTGTTAAAAATAAAATAATTTTGTTGCCAGGCAACCAAGTTGTTCAGTTAGGAAGGAGGGGTAGTGTACCTGCATTGGTTTGTGTTTTAACAAGAGTAAAGTACTTAACTTGAATAAATAAGTGCCCCCAAAAAAAAGTCATATTTATTAATACACTGTTAAATGGTAAATGAGATAATTATAAATGGAGTGGGTAGTTGAAGGGGGAGGGGGTGTTTTTTTGAAAATTGATGTGCTGAAATCAAGTAAAGTACGAGTATTCAATTTTGAAAGATAAGATACCTTAGAAATTATATATGATAAAATTATTACTCTATGAAGGTAAAAATATCATTGACGGTGGGGATCGGTTGAGGAGGAGGGATGCATAGTTCAGTTCCTTCATAAGAATAAAGTACCTAATTTTTATAGATAAAGTGACTAAAAAATAACATTATATTAAACAACTACCCCATAATAACAAAAATATCTATAAATAGTAAAAATAGTTTGAGGGTGGGTGATATTGTTTTAGAAATTATTGAACCGAATTCAAGTAAATGATTTTAAATAATATAAATCTTAGAACATGGAAGTCGTGTATGGTTCTCCATACAGATTTTTAACTTATGGTTAAATCAACTCAACGAATTTGAAACATTAGAGCGAATAAACTTTTCTGATAACTGAAACGAGCATGGAATATGTTAGTATAAAAAGGAGAACCTATTCATGGCTCAGGATTAATCAGTGGTTCAATTAAAAAAATGCATGTAACCTAAAAGTGTATAAACATAACAACTTGTACACATTAAGTGCACAAACTACTTTAAAAATTATATTTCCAAGGTGTATAAGATTTATAATATTTCCAAGGTATAGAGGGAGTTATTAAAACTTGCTGAATAGTGTTTGCTATTCCAAGTCAGAATGTGTTTTTTAAATTTTTTGTAAAAAAATTTTGAAAGTAATTTTTATAAATTTAATTGAAAAAATTAAATGCAGTGATTTTCATGATTACATTTTAAGTCAGAAAATGAAGATAAATCATTATGTCAGAACTGCACAAGAAAAGATGAAATATCAATAAAAAAAAAAGCAGTTGTGTAGTTTCATTTTTTCAATTCTAACTATTTTTTTTAAATTAAAATACCATTCTACATATTGTATACATATATTTTTTATTATTAATTAATATTAAGTATATTTATAAATTTCTTAACCAATAAAGTCCCTTTGAAAGGAGATAGAATTCATAAGATGGTAAGGGCATATGGTATAACTAAAGATATTTACAATAAAAAGTGCATACAGTACAGTAGTGAAGCCAGAATGCCTATATGCAAGTGAATGTCTAGCATTGAATTATAATATTAAAAAGACGAATTATTAGGAAAATATTAGGTCCATGAAAAACTTCAGAAGGTTGGAAATTAAGAAGTAATGATGAAATATATCAAAGTATAGAAAATATAACAGATACAATGAGAAAAAGAAGACTATTATTTTTTGGACATTTATATAGAATGGACGACAATAGGTTAACAATGCAGATCTTAAAATATCTGTGGGGGAAGAAGTCAACATCAAGTTGGATTAAAGAAGTCCAAAAGGATTAGAAAAAAATAATATACACGCAGAAGAAGCAACTGAAAGAGAAGTTTTCCAGGCAAAAGTGTTAAAAATCGAAGGAGTCCAGAAAAAGAGAAAAATGCAGGTTTAAAGTGGACTGAAGACAGGAAGAAGAGACACAGTGAAAAGGTGAAAGAATATTGGAGAAAAAGAGAAGAACAAAGAATAAAGAATTGAAATTGGCATGTGGTCCTTAGATGGCCGATACAAAAAAAGTCACTTCACATAATATTTTAATAATACAATAATTTTATTATGAATGTCAAATCAGATGTGTCAGATTTTCGTTGTTGTTTTAGTTGTACATAATTCATGTGCTGGATTGTCCTAATTTTTGAACTTGATTGTACTAGGAAGTCTTTTTTAGCTGACAGCAGAACTAACTTACCCCAAAGTGGTGCTGTATTGAGGACTCCTTTGTCAACTGATGAAAGTTTGAAGTCATGTTGTGCGGCAGGCAGAACGAATGACAACGTTGTCGTACTCAAACTGCAGCATGCGTAGATAAAACCACAAAGTCCCATCAACTGGTAATGAAACCTTCCGAATCCTAAACAAAATAGCAAGATCATATGATGAGTAATTAATTAATGTAACTGATGAAACCTATAAATTTAATATGAATAAGTTTTACTAGTGATTTAAAATAACTTACCAGTTTCCTCAATTGCATCGTCAAAGTCAACAGGTATATCTGGAAAAAGGCAACATTATATTATTAATTAGCTTAGTTTCTTATTTATTTATAATCCACACTACACAAAGTATATTGTTGTGTGTGTGTGTGTGAGAGAGAGAGAGAGAGATACAGAGATCAAACAATTAAGTAAGGAATTATTAAGTCCCAGAAGTATCACAACATTGCTTTCACTAACCAAACATAAGTCAGACAATTAACTTAAGCAACTGGTACAATTTTTCCCTATATTACTTGTCAACAAGTCCACATTATTGTATACAATAAACATTCTTTATGTAAAGAATCACCATATTCTTTAGCAATTTTGCAGAAATGGTTTTGTTTCAAATATACACTGATTTAAAACTTCTTTTGCATACAACTGTACTTCGATCAATCTCATGAAATTTCATGTTTCATGAAAATTAAATGAGTGTGTACTAGGTGGCTTTGAAAACAATCTAGGATATTTATGAAGCCAGGAATAATGACAACCACTCACTTTTTAAGATTTCTAATCTCTGCTGTGAGAAAACCAAAAAGTTCCTTCTTATTTATATATATGTTCAACAATGCTCAACAAATTAGGGAAATTAGCAAAACAGCTGTATGTACTTTCAAAACGTATTTACGTTTTTTTTGTCCACAGTGATGTTTTTGCATACCTGTACTAGTTTTTTCTTTAAAATTAATCAAAAATATCAAAACTAGCTACACTAAATTTTATCCTTCCATTTATTCTGTAGTTACCTGATTTTAGTAAAATAGTTTTTCTATTTAAAAAAATTGGTTTAAACTCCAATTAATTAGTTAGAATAGTTCACTATCACTACCTATTCTCTAGCAGTCATAAATCTTGCAAAACCACGTTATTTGTGTTTCTGTGTCCAAATACAGGCCTAAATTAGGCATAGACGTGAAATATCCACACTGTACCTTTACAAGCTGCACATAGAACTGCATTATGAGCAGAAGCAATACAGCATATAACTCAAATATTGGTATGGAGAACTATACATGACTTCCATGTTCTAAGATTTATATTTAAAATCATTTACGAAATGAAATGTTTCCATAAAAACTTCTTTCCGCTTATTGCTTCAGCCTTAACCACAGTACTGTGGTCACTAACGTATACCACCACATGTTATCACACTCGATTTTCACTGATGATGGCAGTCGACGGCACTGCTGAAACGTCTGGTTTTGCAGAAAACATTGGATTATGGCCAAACAGGCCGGGAAGGAATTTTAACAACAAACTACTACTTTGTTGCCGATAACGTAGTACACATATAAAAATTATCCCCTCCCCTTCAACTGTAATTTTCATTTATAGAAAAATACCCCCACCCCGTTCAACTAGCCTCTTCATTTATAGATATTTCATCTACATTTCTACAGTGGATTATTAAGATCTTCTTATCAGGATACTTTATTTATCAACATTAAGTACTTTACTCTTGTTACAACAAAAAATGTTTCAGGTAAACTGTTCTTTCCCCATAACCGATCTTCACCAAAATCAAAAGGCCTTGAGTCTTATACAACTCAGGCACATACAGTATTAAAAAAATTATTTGATTCTGTTTGAATTTACGGCAGTTATCATTCATCATGAAAATATTTCTCTTGTTACAACATAAAGTGTTGCAGGTAAACTACCCCTTTACCTTAACCGATCTTCACCAATATCAACAGGCCTTGAGTTCTCTACAATGTAGGGATGTATGCAAAAATATATTTGATTATGTTTGAATTTACGGCAGTTATCGTTCGTCATAGAAAAATTAACCTTGTTATCACATAAAACGTTGCAGGTAAACTACCCCTTTCTCTTAACTGATCTTCACCAAAATCAATAGGTCTTGAGTCCTCTACAATTTAGAGATGCATGCAAAACATTATTTGATTCTGTTTGACTGTGCGGCAGTTATCGTTCGTCATAGAAACAATTACTCTTGTTAAAACATTAAAGGTGGCTGGTAAACTACCCCTTTCCCTTAACCGATCTTCACCAAAATCAACAGACTTTGAGTACTTATAACTTTAGGAACGTATGCAAAAAATTATTTGATTCTCTTTGAATATGCGGCAGTTATCATTCGTCATAAAAATAAAATTACCCTTTTAAAACATAAAACGTTGCAGGTAAACTACCCTTTTCTCGTAAAATCAACAGACCTTGAGTACTCTATAATTCAGGAACGTATGCAAACAAGTATTTGATTCTGTCTGAATTTACGGCAGTTATCGTTCGTCATAAAAAAAATTACCCTTGTTAAAACATAAAACTTTGCAGGTAAACTACCCCTTTCCCTTAACCGATCTTCACCAAAAACAATAGGTCTTGACAACTCTACAATTTAGGGCTGTATGCGAAACATTATTTGATTCTGTTTGAAGTTGCGGCTGATATCGTTTCCCATAGAAAAAAATTACCCTTGATAAAAAAAAACATTGCCAGTAAACTGCCCCTTTCCCTTAACCGATCTTCACCAAAAACAATAGGTCTTGAGTACTCTACAAATCAGGACTGTATGCAAAAAATTATTTGATTCTGTTTGAATTTGCCATAGAAAAAAATCTACAGGTAGACACACAGACAGACAGATAGACACACAGACACTTTTCGAAAAATTACTTTTTTCATGTTTTGAGGGTAGTACAATCAGAATCTGCAATAATCTCGACCACGACTTTTTTTGCCATCGCCATACTTCCATTTCCTTATGGAACATGGAAGTAATAAACACTTATAAAGTGTATTCTGTTAGCTGCACTGAATGTCACTCTTGCTACCATGTGTACCATTTCTGGACACAACACTTTTACTAGAGCCCATGTGTACCATATCGGACATATTCAATTTTCCGTACAGCCCATGTGTACCAAAGTTGAACACATTGTATGACTGTGTTTTGAAGGTTTTATCAACATGTGGACACAGATCAGTGCTATTAGATAGAGTTTTACATTCTTCTGGGCCAGAGTGAAAGAAATATGCCCTTGGGTTAAGTTGGCAATACTGTACTGTCAATAAAATCAGCTGTTATTGTGACGATTTTATTAATAAAAAAAAATAATAAATAAAATAAATAAGGAGAGAGATTTATTTTTAAATTAAAATCGCACAATTAAACAAAGTTTAGATCCCTAAGGTAACACCGAAATAATAATAAATAAAGAGCTTAAAAACAAGAGGAATGCGAGTATAAAGGTAAGGAAACACCCTTTGATATTAACCATGCTTTGACATGCGGAAACCAGCACCAAACGCAGAATAACCCGTAAATAAAACTAATAAAAGTAAGAAATTACAACTTGATATAAAAAACATAGAGGTATACAATAATTAACTACGAAGTGAAGGATACCGTAGTATAATTAAATATGTCAAAGATTAAACCGGTAGATATTAATCGGAATGTGGAACCACTTTTATGGTGAAGCGTAAATGACGCGAAGTTACTTTACCTGCCCCAATAAACAAACCCCACTTGTAATGGAGCGCTCACGCCGTAAGCTGCGCACAGCGGTAATGTGCACCGATGACAATATTTTGGTTTTTCCAAGTGAATAATCTCAGTTAACATATATATATGCACTCTGCACACTCTTAACCGAAATGTATCGTTAAATAGTTGGATCGCGACGCAGAGATAAATATGTTGAAAGCTAGTAAAAGAATAACTAAATTGTGCACCGATGACATCTCTACCAAATCTTAAATAAGAAAATTATGTAATTAATACAGTACTAGGACCCTAAGGTGAAATTCAACTAATAAATAATCATGTAAAGTGAATACCAGTGAAACAAACTTTTGCATTAATTATTCTAACAACGAGATATTACTACCAGTCATCTAAGAGGAGAGTACCAGACCCAGAATGATCTAACACACTTCAGGAACTTCACCATCACCGGAACTAAGATAACGACAGACCTTCATGAAACACACCGAGGAGCCGAATCTGCATCAACTACAGGATACCACAGGTGACACGGAGACTTGTCTTCCGTGGTTATTTGATACTAAAATTATAACCAACAAAAGACAATTTAACTAACACTTTAAGACTTTTAAGAACCGACATTATATGTAAGATGTAGTCTGTAATCTGAGAAAACTATTTGTTGTAAAAGAGCAAAAGTTTAAACTGTAAAGCATTATTGTTTTAAAAGATAAATAAAGTCCATTCTTCTAATGGGACAATTTCAAGACAGTATATGGGTAGGTGACCATTATTAACATACAATATTCAATCCCGGATCCGTGGAAAAGTTAAACCGATGTACATCTTTATTTTGAGGGCCCTTCTAAAAGAATACAATATATAATCATTTTGTAAACTGTTGAACCATATATGTTGAGAACTTTAAGTAGAGCAAGTAATGTTATTATGTAATAAAGAGATGTCATGGTACAAAACTGAGTGAATAAATCTGCAGAAACCCCTGTCAATGTTCCTCAATTTTAGGGACCTGATATTATATATATATATACTCCTAAATGCTTATCTTTTGTTTAATTAGAAGTTGGTTAAGACTATGGCAGCCTGTGTAATTGACCTGAGTCAATTAACCACAGGTTCCCGATATTATAACGTAGGAGACGTTATATTATAACATATGAAAACATGTCTTAGGGGGGGGGTTTACTCTTCACAGGTCTGGTAGCGAGAGATTTTCCTGTCACCGGTGTCTGTGAGGAGGGAAAGTGATATAGAATGGCATGTTAATAAATGATCATGTTAAAAGTGAGTTCTGTTATACAATGGGAGTCTATAGTACGCTGCAAGGGCGCCACTCCATTTCACTTTTATTTTGGTACTGTTTGTGGTATTTTCATCCACACAGAGTTTAGGCCCTTAGTATATGCAGATTTCCATACCCGAGCTTATAAAATTTTAATTTTTGCAAATTGTTTGCAAAACAATTAGCTGAGTTTTTACAGCCATACTTAGTTTAGGCCTGTAGTACTCAAAGAAACAAAAAATGCAGTTTTATGAATGTCAGAGAGTAAGTAGTGACACTGAACTACTATAAAAATTTGCATAACTATATGCATACTATTTTACATAACTGTACAGCCATAAGAATATCATTAGAAAATCTTGGCACTTTGTTTTCCTTAATTGCTATTCTAGTCTTAAACATCAATTTTATTTCCTTTACTGCCTCTTTTAAACCGTACCTAATCTTTTTTGTTTTCATGCACACATTCATTTTGTTCAGTAGCCCAAATAAAAAAAGTATTAGCATAAAAATTATTGTATAATGGCCAAGTATGTAAAATTGAGAGAGGGGGCTTGTTTTAGTAAACATGACTTAGTACAGTGGCAGTGATTTTCAACAGTCTCACAAGTTTATTGCCACTGGTGGTTATTCTTCAGCAAATGAAAACACATGTACTTGTGTTAATAATGATTTATTTTTGAGAACACTCACTGCTAGGAATTGCACAGTTAATTACAGTGTAGTGCAGTCATAGGCAACCTTTGAATTTATGGGGGGCGCGTATATAACTGAGGACCAGTTCAATGGTGCACCCCTCCCCGTCCCATCAATGGAAAATAGAAAGGTGTGGAGTTCAATAGCCGGACGTTACAAACATTAACTGTCGCTTTATAATACCCTTGCTTATATTTAGCAACGTGGAACACCAAATCAAAAAAAGCTTTGCAGTATTTTTCATATAAATTTGTAAAAATGTTGCACATTAGAAGTAGATCATCAACAATTTGTCATCATGCACACGCACGGTAAAACTAACAAAACTTTAAACAAAACGAATGGTTAAACAGGAAAACATTTTAATAGAAAATAAATTGAACAACTTATTGCAATAACACTATTTATTTTCATAAAGTACACACAAATAAAAAACTTGAAAAAATAATATTTAAAACGTAAATGAAGGTTTCAGTTCATTTGAAAAAACTAACTCGCAGTAATTATTAGAAAAAAGTAAAGTTTGAAATGGCTTGTACTATTTTATAATACAGTACTTCGAAACAGGTGGAATGCAGGTGCGTTCCTTTGTTCAAAAGAAAAAGAAAATTACAATTTGGTTCGTGTGTCAAACCTTATTGATGGGCGCACTTGCGCCTACAGGCGCAGAGTTGTCGACTCTGCAACTAATAGGCAGAGTTGCCGACTAATAGGCAACAAATATCACTAACCTCCACACTAACATTTAAAACAGAAACGTGTATCTGATACTTACAAACCACTGAATATAAGACAATCCCTAGGCTTTATAAACCTACAAAAAAACCATAAAGTCACATTTATGTTGGCCATGTGTCCTTTTCTCAAAACAAAACAAAAACTCATATGGAATAAGTTGGATATTTTTAATTATGATAACTTACACACTTGCAGTTGGATGTGATGAGACATTTTTTCCCTGTCTCATTCTTAAACAGTTTTAGCAGTAGTGGTTCTCCAGCTTTTTATATTCTAAGGCAGTCTCTTCCTCTTTGATTACCTACATCTCACATCCTCGACATCTATGTTAGGTGCTTCAACTGCTGCCTTCTCCTGTAGTTTTTCCAATTCACTACAGCCACTATTAACAAACTCATTAATCCCTGGGTGTCTCAACCATTGCCATTAATCCATTCTCATTGCTCCTCTTTTCCTTACAGTTTAGTATAAATTTTTCCTATTATTTCAAGAATACATTCATTTATAATTTTGTCTTCCCATTTTATTTTTAATGTTGAATGGTTTTATTATTTATTTATTTTTTTGTTGTATCAGCCATCTGAGGACCACATGACAATTTCAGTTCTTTATTCCTTGTTCTTTTCTTTTTCTCCAATATTCTTTCATATTTTTACTGTCTCTTCTTCCTGTCTTCAGGCCACTTTGAACATGCGTTTTTCTCTCTCCTACCCTGGACTCCTTACATTTTAAACACTTTTGCCCAAAAAACTTCTCTTTCAATTGCTTCTTCTATGTTTTTATTATTTTTTTTTCTAAATCCTTTTTGACCTCTTTAATCCAACTTGATGTTGACTTCTTTCCCCACAGATATTTGAAGATCTGTTTTGTTAACCTGTTGTCATCCATTCTATATAAATGTCCAAAAAATACCAGTCTTCTTTTTCTCACTGTTTCTGTTACTTATATTCTCTATACTTTGATATATTTCATCATTACTTCTTAATTTCCAACCTTCTGAAGTTTCTCATGGCCCTAATATTTTCCTAATAATTCATCTTTCCAATATTTCTAGTTTGTCTAAATTATAATTAAATGCTAGACAATCACTTGTATATAGGCATTCTGAACTCGCTACTATACTGTAATGCCTTATTTTCGCATTTTTAGATATGCACTTTTTATTGTAAATATGTTTAGTTATACCATATGCTCTTTCCATTTTATGAATCCTTTCTTATATAGCAGATTTTCCTAACCATTCTCTTGAATTATTCCCCTGGATACTGAAATTTTCTAAACCTCTCTATTCGACCACTATTTGTTAGCAGGAATTTTGGAGCATTTTTAGTGTTCGTAAGAAATTTGTATTTCTGCAGAAATTTTTAAACCTGTTCTACTGGCTCTACAAAACTAACTTGTGTTTCTGCAGATGTCAGATATTCAGAAAGTATAGCAAAGCCATCTGCTAATGCCAAACAGCTTATTTCAATATGTTTGTTCCTTCTTCCCAAAATGATTGGTGATATTTTGCATTCCTTTAATTTTTCATTTCAAATTCTCACTATTTTCTCCAGGACACAGATGAAAAGAATTGGGGATAAACCATCATCCTCCTTGTCTTACACCTGTATTTGTTTTGAATGGTTGAGATATTTCTCCCATGAATTTTATTTTTGAGACTGTGTCTGCAAGGGTTTCACGGATTAGATTTGCCAATTTAGATTTAACACCAAATTCTCAGATTATTTTATCTACACCGTAGTTTCTCTATCAACAGAATTAAAGGCCTTTTTGAAATCAACAAAAAGGCTTATATTTTTAATATTAAATCCTTTTATTGTTCATCTTTCAGCTATTACTGTTATCCTAAATTTTACAGCATGACGAGTCAGCATACTAATTTCTAATTGTTAATCCAATAGTTGACAAAAACAAATTTTTCTTTTTGAAAAATGCCATTTTTATTGATAAAAGAATTCATATCTGGGCTGTTTGGCCATGGTCGATTGCTTTGTTCTGTCATTGTCTAAACCTTTCACCCACCACCAGAGGCCTTTTCCAGTACAAAAAGTTTAAAGTTGTCAACAAAAGGGTTGAACATACCCCTAACCGAGGTATACTTTTACCTCATGCATTGTCAAACACTTCAAACTTTCTTCTCCGGTGGGTAGCTGAAACATTCAGACAATGACAGAACAAAGCAATCAACCATGGTCAAACAGCCCAGATATAAATTCTTTTATCAATGACTCCAGCAAATGCCATTTTAGTTTGTATTATTCTGCTTTTGATGGCCTTTTTGTTTTATCCATTCCTTGTGATACTGCAACCCAAATTCATCCACTCCTTCTAAGAAGTCCTTCCCACTTTTCATATATAAAGAATCCTTATTTTTATTCCCAGAGATTTTCATCATTTTTTTTTTTTTTTTTTTGCTTTTGTCGATTTCAGAATCAATTTCTGCCTTATTCACTTTTTCATAGGCCTACCATTCAATACTTTTTCTATTTAAGTATTGAAAATAATATATTGAAAGATTAATGTAATCTCAGAAGTAGCAATTGAAAGAGAAGTTTTTCGGGCAAAAGTGTTAAAAGTGGAAGGATTCCATGGTAGGAGAGAGAAAAACGCAGGTTCAAAGTGAACTAAAGATAGACAGAAGGGACACAGTGAAAAGATGAAAGAATATTGGAGAAAAAGAAAAGAATAAAGAATTGAAATTGGCATGTGGTCCTTAGATGGCCGATAAAAAAAAAAAACTATTAAATTAGAGAAAGAATTTCTTTTGTAAACTAGAATACTTAATACGTACTAAACAGTAACTGCAGGAAAGTTGAAATGATTAATTCTCAGAGGTTTGTGTTCTATATGCCACCTCTATATGTTTAATAGTTATGTGTATGTGATTATTTGATACTGTAAGCTTTAGGTTTTTGCAATACAATATGTGCCGATTGAAATGCCAACGTGATGATTTTTTTTAGCTGGCTACTACGCAACAATATCAAACTCTAAAAGCACCCTGCAAAACGACATTGCAGTAAAGACACTGTAAATTACACTTGTCAAAAATGTAAAATAGTAAAATATGTTCATCAAATACAAAAGACGTAGTATACAAGATCAACATTGGCAATAAACAGGCAGCATGTCTAAACAAATTACTTATCTGTAATACAGATGTGATAAGCATATCATAGCTGTCACATTATAGAAATTGCATGTTAACAAATAACTAGTCAAACCCAAGTATCTAAATGATGGAAACAGAATCTTTAGAAGTCAATTCAGGAAGAGTAAATGTTAAGTTATACAAAACAGTGTACTCAAAGTTGTTTACAGTTTGAAATTAACATACAGAAAGTTACAAACTGCTAAGAGACAATAAAGAATACACTACACAGACAGCTACAAAATAACAGTGTTCAAAATATAAAACTGACAAGAGAAATATGCAGAGCTCAAATATGAGATTCATGAGACCTGTGCAAATCACAAGAGGCTGGAAAAGAAGAGAAATTTAAAGCTTCATGAAAAATTAGATATAAACTTCTCATGTCTCCCACGAACAATATTATTGTCATTAACTAATTATAACTAAATCACTACTGGCTCGGAACACAAGTTTTTTATTGGTAAAAATGTACACTTTTTACCTTATAGCCTGAACCTGTTTTCGCTTATTAAAAGCTTCGTCAGAGGCTGCCACTGGGAGCGCTCTCTGTCTTGTTCTTGGCGACGGCCCGTCTTTTGAAAGATCGATGTTGTGTGTGTGTGTGTGTGGGGGGGGTGATATGTTTGAATAATATGTGTGATCATCTTTCAAAAGACGGCGCCGTCGCCAAGAACAAGACGGACAGCGTTCCCAGTGGCAGCCTCTGATGAAGCTTATAAAAAGCAAAAATTGGTTCAGACCATAAGGTAAAAAGTTTACCTTATTTTTACCAATAAAAATTTGTGTTCCGAGGCAGTAGTGTTATACTTATAATTAGTTAATCAACGGTCACGTCATGGACAACAAAATCCAAGAATTGTCTTTTAAATCCAAGAATTACTAGCTAAAAGCATGGCTTTGTGGTGACTTACAAAGCTTAAATACAAAAAATATTACGTATAAATAAATAATCACAATATTTATATTTGAGCTTCACGAATCACCATAAAACCATGCTTTTAGCTAGTTAAAAAAAAAGTAATTTTTGGTTTTTTGAAATAATTTTATGGCTAAAAAACAATATTTTGATATTTTATATTCATTTTTTTTAATATAAAAATATACAATAGAAAATTATTTTTAAAAAATTGATAATTAAATAATTAGAAAAAAAAGATTAACATAAGTAATAAATAATTAAATCAGTAATTTACATTTTTAATCTGATACAAAATTTCTCATTCGAGTTTCTTTTTGTTTTCTACACTTTAACATATGTGAATTTTTAATATTACAAAATCTATCGTAAGAAAATGTTCTGTTTAATGCTAAACTTTCTAAAGTTTTTACTCTCGACAACGCAACATATGTTAAACCAATAGAAGTTTCCTTTTCTCCAATATCTACAACAGCTCTATCTAAGGTTAAACCTTGAGACTTATGAATTGTAATTGCAAAGGCTAATTGTAATGGAAATTGTCTCCTTGAACAATTAATATTTCCACTTTTCCAAAATTTAGTTATAGGTGAAATTGGAACACAACCACTATTTTCAAAAGTTGAATGAAAATAATTTTCAAAACGAACCATTATCACTCGTGGCATTTGATCAGGTGGACCATGATTTTCTTCATAGATAATATCTTCAACGTAACCTACAGCTTCGTTCACTAATCCTTTTTCAACCCACAAATTAGAACGTAACATAACTTTAGATCCAATTGATAAAATTATAAATGGTTCAAATCCACCTGATAATTCTGCACTTGCTGATTTTGCTTTAGAACAATTATGAATAGCTGGAATATAAGCAACTGGTTGACGAAATTCTTTTAACTTTTGATGATTAACTTCTTTTAAATTTTTATTTGTTGCAAATAGCCTAATTGCATCGTTGAAAAAATGACGTTCATTTTGTGAAAAAGTTTGTATACTAAGTGTCAATAATATTTCATAGTATTGAACCGTACATTCACCATTATTATCTCGAAATATTTGTTGAGATTCATTTTGTCGAAATGATGACGATAAAAAAAATACTTTTGAATACTTGATGTAAATAATAATTTTCATTTTAAAAGGAATTCACTTCCTTCAATTTTATCACTGTCAAGTGGTCTGTCATTAACAGGAGGTAACTGATTAATATCCCCCAAAAAATATACAAATAATCCACCAAACGGTTCATCTTGTCTTGATGGAATAGCTCTGCGTACTCTTAAATCAATTTTCCTCAAAAGACTACATCCAATCATACTCATTTCATCTATAAACAGAAATTTACAACCACTAATTTCCTGTTGAAATTGACCAAGTGAGTGTGAACTGAGTTCTCTAAATAATACTTTATGTACTCCTAATAAAAGTTTGGAGTGTATTGTTGATCCATTAGTATTAACAGCAGGAGCACCAGTTGGTGCAAGCAATTGATAAGAAGACGATCCCAATGTTTGATTCAATCGACAAGTGAAATAATTAATACTAAATATCACTATAATATTGACGACTCTGAACACTAAGTTTTTTATAAGTAAAAACGTAAAGTTTTACCTTACAGCCTAAACCGGCTTTCACCTATAGAAGGCTTCATCAGAGGCTGTCGTTAGTAGCGCTGTTCATCTTGCTGTTGGCGACGAGATAGTGTTTCGAAAGATCGAAGCTGTGTGTGTGTGGTGAGATGTGTTCGAATAATGCGTGCGATTTGAATTGTGTCTGTTCATTTAGGATGTCGTTTTTATTTGTTTTTGTGTGTTTGTATATTTCTAATTGTTCTAGAGTGTCTAGTTTTCGGCCTTTTGTGTGTACGTGTAGTATGTTCATGTTATTGTCGATGTTTTTATATGTGTGGTTTGCTTCAATGAGGTGGTTTGCGAAGGTAGATTCTGTAGTGGTGTGGAGTGCTTTTGTGTGTTCAATGTATCTCTGTTTGAAGCTGCGTCCTGTCTGGCCTATGTAGAATTTATTGCATTTTGAACAATTTAGTTTATATACACCGGGTAGATCGAATTTGTTTTGTGCTTTGGGCATGCGTTTTGATAGTGTGTGTTCTGTTTTGTTAGTAGTTTTGTAAGTGATTCTGTATCCTGCTTTTTTGAATTTGTGGGCAATTTTTTCTGTTTGTTTGTTGATGTATGTTAGTGTTACAATCACCATCCTACAAAACAAACTCAAACAGAACAAAATAAAAGACATACACATCCCCCATAACGCCACATTAGCCTCCTTTGACATTAAAAACCTGTACACAAACATCCCCATCTCTGAAACAATGACCATCCTACAAAACAAACTCAAACAGAACAACACACCAAACGAACTTATCAATTAAATAACAGAAACTCTGAACATTATCACAAAACAAAACTACTTTACTTATAACAATAAATACTACACACAGAACGATGGCCTACCCATGGGCTCCCCCATATCCAGCATTCTAGCAGAAGTCTTCCTCCAACACTTGGAAAAAACAAAAATACTCACAAACAATGACAGACACTCACATAAAATACTATATTGGCACAGATACGTTGATGACATTCTAATACTATACAGGGGAAACAAAAGACAATGTGAACAGTTACTAACGCACATAAACAAAATACATAAAAACATAACCTTCACTGCCGAATATGAACACAACAATACCATAAACTTCTTAGACCTCTCCATCACAAAACTAGAACACAGGCACAAATTCAGTATATACAGAAAACCAACTACAACTGACACACTAATACACAACACCTCCAATCACCCAATACAACACAAACTAGCTGCTTTTAGAACCATGATACATAGACTTAACAACATCCCCTTAGATGAAATAGACTACAAAGACGAACTAAACACAATAAAATATCTAGCAGAATCTAACGGTTATGACAGAACAATAGTCAGTAAACTCCTACACAAAACAAACAACAGACAAAGACAGAAAACAACAAATTCATAACACTAACATACATCAACAAACAAACAGAAAAAATTGCCCACAAATTCAAAATAGCAGGATACAGAATCGCTTACAAAACTACTAACAAAACAGAACACACACCATCAAAACGCATGCCCAAAGCACAAAACAAATTCGATCTACCCGGTGTATATAAACTAAATTGTTCAAATTGCAATAAATTCTACATAGGCCAGACAGGACGTAGCTTCAAACAGAGATACATTGAACACACAAAAGCACTCCACACCACTACAGAATCTACCTTCGCAAACCACCTCATTGAAGCAAACCACACATATAAAAACATCGACAATAACATGAACATACTACACGTACACACAAAAGGCCGAAAACTAGACACTCTAGAACAATTAGAAATATACAAACACACAAAAACAAATAAAAACGACATCCTAAACGAACAGACACAATTCAAATCGCACGCATTATTTGAACACATCTCACCACACACACACAGCTTCGATCTTTCAAAACACTATCTCGTCGCCAACAACAAGATGAACAGCGCTACTAACTACAGCCTCTGATGAAGCCTTCTATAGGTGAAAGCCGGTTTAGGCTGTAAGGTAAAACTTTACGTTTTTACTTATAAAAAACTTAGTGTTCTGAGTCGTCAATATTATAGTGATATTTAGTTAAGTAACGGACACGTCATGGACAACGAAATCCAAGAATATAATTAATACCTTAACCTCAAACGCAAATATAAAAATACAAAAAATATTTTCATTTGTCGATATTGATAAAAAAAATATACATGAAAAATGAATAAATACGATTACAAAAATAATTTATAATATTATAAAAGATAATATGAAATATATTTTATAAACAACACAGCACACCAGTATCTTTCATTCAAGAAAAACGCTAGAATATTCGGTATATACACTGTTTGTCTAAAACCACGGAATGCATTAGTAACAGACTATATAGTAATATTAAAGAAATCCCACAGATGGCGACACTTTGCATACATATATATAGATATATACACGTATATAAATAAAAAAATTATTACAATTATTTCTTGTTAAAATTAATTTTTTATAAAAATAATGATTGATGACACATCTAGACATGAATATGAATAATTATTCTTGGATTTCGTTGTCCATGACGTGTCCGTTACTTAACTAAATATCACTATAATATTGACGACTCGGAACACAATGTTTTTTATAAGTAAAAACGTAAAGTTTTACCTTACAGCCTAAACCGGCTTTCACCTATAGAAGGCTTCATCAGAGGCTGTCGTTAGTAGCGCTGCTCGTCTTGTTGTTGGCGACGAGAAAGTGTTTCGAAAGATTGAAGCTGTGTGTGTGTGGTGAGATGTGTTCGAATAATGCGTGCGATTTGAATTGTGTCTGTTCGTTTAGGATGTCGTTTTTATTTGTTTTTGTGTGTTTGTATATTTCTAATTGTTCTAGAGTGTCTAGTTTTCGGCCTTTTGTGTGTACGTGTAGTATGTTCATGTTATTGTCGATGTTTTTATATGTGTGGTTTGCTTCAATGAGGTGGTTTGCGAAGGTAGATTCTGTAGTGGTGTGGAGTGCTTTTGTGTGTTCAATGTATCTCTGTTTGAAGCTACGTCCTGTCTGGCCTATGTAGAATTTACTGCAATTTGAACAATTTAGTTTATATACACCGGGTAGATCGAATTTGTTTTGTGCTTTGGGCATGCGTTTTGATAGTGTGTGTTCTGTTTTGTTAGTGGTTTTGTAAGCGATTCTGTATCCTGCTTTTTTGAATTTGTGGGCAATTTTTTCTGTTTGTTTGTTGATGTATGTTAGTGTTATGAATTTGTTGTTTTCTGTCTTTGTCTGTTGTTTGTTTTGTGTAGGAGTTTACTGACTATTGTTCTGTCATAACCGTTAGATTCTGCTAGATATTTTATCGTGTTTAGTTCGTCTTTGTAGTCTATTTCATCTAAGGGGATGTTGTTAAGTCTATGTATCATGGTTCTAAAAGCAGCTAGTTTGTGTTGTATTGGGTGATTAGAGGTGTTGTGTACATATAAAAACATCGACAATAACATGAACATACTACACGTACACACAAAAGGCCGAAAACTAGACACTCTAGAACAATTAGAAATATACAAACACACAAAAACAAATAAAAACGACATCCTAAACGAACAGACACAATTCAAATCGCACGCATTATTCGAACACATCTCACCACACACACACAGCTTCAATCTTTCGAAACACTTTCTCGTCGCCAACAACAAGACGAGCAGCGCTACTAACGACAGCCTCTGATGAAGCCTTCTATAGGTGAAAGCCGGTTTAGGCTGTAAGGTAAAACTTTACGTTTTTACTTATAAAAAACATTGTGTTCCGAGTCGTCAATATTATAGTGATATTTTGAATAATTATGTTCAATTTTAAGTCTAGAGGTTCAGTGGTTTTTCCATAAAGTGTACCACAAAAATGTATCAATTGTTGCCTAGTATAAGGACTCGCTTTGCTTGTCCTAATAATATTAATATGAGAATAGATGCTTGTAGAAAATATTATAAAGAAAGTGTGAAAAGAATGTCACAATGTGTATTACCAATAGTTGTGTCAGACCACATGCTCTGATGGATGGGATCATATACTCATAAAGAAATAGTGACTTCAGTAGAGATACGCATGCAAATCATTCTTGGGTGAGTGAGGAAGAAATCTAGCCAGTACTTATAACCACTATTATTCTACTGCTTAAAGTCTTTGAGATAAAATAGACATGACACTAATTTTTACAATATAGTATATACAGAAGGTAGATACCTTGAACCTTGTGTTCTTGTGCCTACACACTAGTTTAGCATATTTTGGAACACTGTATCACTTCCTACATGTTAAATTTAAACAAAACACTTATAAGTCAGCACACAAACGCAAATTTAATAACAAAATTTAGAAATAGACCAAAAGTCACTACCCATTGTAAAGTTTATTGAAAATGAGTAGGAAAGGTTAATAAAAAACACAGTACAAATTGAATATTGAAGCACTTTACTACACACTTTAATGAAGCCACATGATTATTTATTAGTTTTCCATCTACATCTCAAATTGTTTTCCATCTTTGTCGATACATTTCTGCAGACGATCTGGGACGCTTAAGCATACATGTTTGCACAACAGTGTATTTGCATCGATTTCTTCGAAAGCATTTTTAATAGCTTCTTTTAAGTCCTCAATTGTTTGTGGTTTTGTACCATAGACTTTATCTTTAAAGTAGCCCCAAAAGAAAAAATCCATTGGTGTAAGGTCTGGAGATCTAGGTGGCATTTCTATTGACCCTCGCCTTCCAATAACTTTACCATGAAAAGACTCATCAACGTAGTTTCGCACAGCTACTGCATGATGTGGTGGAGCACCACCATGTTGAAAGTACAGTAAGTTGAAATTGTCGTAATTCATTTGTAGCCCTGGAATGACATAGGTAGCTAACATTTCCAGGTATTTCTGGACCATTCCAGTGACTGTGCCATCAAAAAACCAAGGCCCAATAACTCCATGACATGAGATTCCACCCCAAACAGTAACACCAGGTTGATTCAGCTGCTTCTCAAAGACAATTCTATGGTTCTCTGTATACCAATAGGTACAGTTGTGTCTGTTGATGTGGCCTGTTAATTTGAAAGTGGCCTCATCACTCCAAATTATCTTAGAAAACTACTCTTCGTCATGTACCCTCATTTCATTTAACATAATCTCACAAAATTGAATCCTACGATCAGGGTCATCTTCCAATAGGCCATGTACAAGATGAGGTATGTAATACTTTAATTTAGTCTTATGTAAAATTCTCCGAACAGAACTTCTTGAAACATTCTGTTCACAAGACAGCCTACGAGTAGACTTTTTAGGATTGTGGATAACCGCTTGTAAAACGTTCAGCTTAGTTTCATCACTAAGCTTAGTTTCATGATGGCCTACCTGACCTGGGGCAGTCCGCTGTAGATCCAGTAGCCTCAAAACGTTTTCGTAAATTGTAGACTGCCTTCCATGTTGGCTGAACAGTGTTGAAATGTTTATTCCACTCACTTTTTATTAAATTATAGCCACCTTTGTACCAGGTTTTTAAAGCAAAAACCCTTTCTGCACTTGTAAACATTTTCACAATCGTGAATCAACAATGTCAAATGAACATCAGCTGTTTGATTGAATAAAATTGCACTCTAGTGTTTACATAAGAAACTATCAGACAGTGGCGGCTCAAGAGTAAACTCACCAGGGGTTCACACAGATAATATTGTACGTTATTAATCCATGTGCCTGCTAATATTTGCACTGAAAGTAGCATTTCCAATAATTTTTCAACATTAAAGTAAATGATGTTACTAAGAAATTTTAAATAATTTTAGTAAGTAATATTAACAAAATGAATCTAACATTGTAGTTTACTAAGCTTCAACTGGATTCTTTATTTAATTAATCTTAGAAAAATTAAATTTAGGATTAATGATAGCAATTATGTTCTGAAACAATAGTAAATTATATACATACTACTTACAAGTATCAGTAGGTTAATCGGATCTTTAACAAAAACTAAGTGAACTTCTTGTAAACAAAGTCCATCCTTCGGTCTTTCTTTGAAACAAATCTATCAATCACCATTTCATTAAACTTAGGGATGGTCTTCACAAGTTCTTTCTCTATTGATAACATGGCTAAGGCATTAAGTCTTTCTTGAGACATCGTACTTCTCAAAAAGGTTTTTATCCTCTTCAGAGTCGAGAAGCATCGTTCGGCTTCAGGTGAAGTCATTGGGATTGTCGATATCATCCTTAACAGCTTATATGACTCTGAAAACGAACCTTTCAGGTCATTTTGTATAAGAAATTGCAGTAAGCTCACAGCACCATTCATACATCTTATGTCTTCACATCGGTAAAACACTCCAAGTTCGGTTTTTAGCTTCGCTTTTTCCAAAAAGGGGTATTTTTCTATTGTTTCATCTAATGCAGATTGAGGAAATGATTTACTGTACTCACTAAATTTTTGAGGAACAATAAGGGATACGGCTGAATGGTGCGATGTAAATGAAAACCGCTCTTTTATTTGCGTCGAAATTACATCACATACTTCTTTAGCCGCGATCGTCCTATTAGCATGACCACCTTCTTCGTGTCTTGCTCTTTTGCGTTGTAGAGGCATCTGGTCTACAGCACTTTTCACGGAGTTCATTTTTTCTCTTTCTTTATTTATTTCCCTCAGAAAGGTTTCCACGTCCTTTTTTGTTCGCACAGGATCTGTATAGGTAAGCTGAATTTGTCTGTATAAAATGTCGACGTGTGGCATTATATCATCGAAAACTGTAAGCCAAAACACAAAAGTTGGGTTTTCCAGCATTCGCCGGATTGCTCCAGCTTTGGTAATAGAAGATTCTTGTTTAGAGGTTGATTCTATTTCCTCCATACAGGTAATAAGGTCTTCCCGATGTTCGAATACTGTATTTACAGTTCTGCTTTTAAAAAAATGTTGTTGATAAGCTGGAAAAGTTAATCTCTCATAGTGCTTGAAGCTCGAGGGATTCTTTTCCCGACAATATTATCCAAAATTTCTACTCTTTGAGGTGAATTGCTGAAAAAGTTTGTTACATCACTCAAATTCGCGAAAAATATCCGCACTTGCTGATTTTGGCTAGCAGCTCGAGCAATCACTAGACTTAATTGATGAGCATAGCAATGGATATAAAAAGCATACTCGTAATGTCGTTGAATAATTGTTTGTACACCGGTTAGGTGTCCACACATCATGTTTGCTCCATCATAACTCTGAGAGATTAACTTTTCCGGCTTATCAACATTTTTTAGGGCGCCAAGAATGCATCCAGCGATCGAGTCTGAGTCGTGTCCGGGGGGATGTATAAACCCCCAAAATCTTTCTACTGGTTCTCCATTAGGTAATACATAGTGAAAAACAATAGCTAATTGAAATGTCAAACTAACATCTGCGGTCTCGTCAGCGATTACAGAGAAGAAATCTGCAAATTTTATTTCCTCATTAATCTTTCCCTGGCAAACAAGAAGCATACAATTGAGCAGGTCATTTTGAATTTCTTTTGATGTTCCTTTAAAAACGGTTGCATCATGTAAGTGTTCTCTTAGTGAGGTATCAATCTGAGCAGCAAAATCCACTAAGCCTCGAAAAATCCCAGGATTTGAAGAATCGTCTCCTTCCCTGTGTCCCCGAAGTGCCAGTTCAAAAGCGCCGCAAAATTTAATGCAGTCAATTATTTTTGACAATGCATAACGATTTTTCTCTACTTTTTCATTATGTTCTTTTACATTCCTGCGAAAAGCGCTGTTCAACTGCTGACGTATGTCGACTTTACCAAGCAAGTTAAACTCTAGCAAAGAGTTCAAATGAGTTTGAGAACATTCATGTTTTTTAATTTTCGAGAGTAAATTACCTAAAGCATTCACACCATACTTAATCCAGTTTAAGTTTTCAGAGCTTTGTTTTGCAAATAACAGATAAGGGAAACAATATAGTTTATTTGTAGCTTCACAACAGCAGAGCCAAGAAGTCTTTTTATATAAAGTTTCTTTAAATTCCCTTTTGAAATCTCTATCTTTACCTTTGGTCACTTGTACGATATTAAGCTTTGGGGTCGGATGACCACGTTGTTTTATTTCGAGTTTCTTATCTAATCAAATACTTGAAAAAATTGTTTCTTTTAACACAGACACAGGGGTAGCAGCCATTGCTAATCGATCACCAACATTAACACAACACAAACACAACTGCACTGGGCGCGAGCGACACTGAGAGAGCGAGTAACGTGACGCCTACAACAGCTAGAACAGCACTGGTTCACAAACCGAATGTGCGCACAATCTTTACATGGGAGAGGTTTGCCCTCACCACCACGCCAATGCTGCATTACTCACCGCTCTCATTTGATCCAGCAGTGCACGTACAGAGCTGTACGCACACCTTACGCCGCGTCGACTGCACGACTGTTTTACCAGAACGAGCATTTTGTTATTGCATCATAAAACTAAACCAAATTGTTTCCCGTTTATTTAGTGTTTGTTAAAATTAATTAATTTATATTTATTTATGTAGGGGTTCACGTGCTCATGTGCACCAATTAAGAAACCGCCATTGCTATCAGACACAAACCAAAGGCGCGTAATTTAAAATCGATGGGAAGATCACAACCAAAGTTATCTTAATGTTTACAATGGGTAGTGACTTTTGGCCCATCCTGTTATATGTTGTACGACTTTTGGCCCAACATATTATGTTGTGATGTTATTCAATATGTTTGTTTCTTCTGCAAGTAGGTAATTTCGTATTTTCTTTTTTAACACGTGACGCACGTTTCACTGAAAAATATTATTATTATTATTAAAAATTTATTATTAATTTACTTACAAACCTCTGATGATACTGATATTTTTCAGTGAAACGTGCGTCAGGTGTTAAAAAAGAAAATACGAAATTACCTACTTGCAGAAGAAACAAACATATTTGAATAACATCACAACATTATATAATTACTGCAAGAAACTTCGAGTTACCTACATAGAAAATGATTGATTTAACATATATATTATACTTAATATTTACCCCTAAAAATTATGTTAAAAATGATAATGAAAAATGCATATAATTTAATTTCCACAAATAAATTAAAATTTTCAAGTGAGACAACTTTTCAATAAACGAATATTAAGATTGTAACCAAATGTAATTTTGTAATTTATAAAGTGTACTGGTATACAATAAGATTTTTGGAACAATACAAAAAGTGTTGAAATATTAATATAAATTGAGTCACTCTGCTTGATCAAAGTTAACACTGTTCTCACAAAGATATATAACAAATAAAATAGAACTTTTAAACTAATAGAAAAACACATATCCTTTCTGTTGGTTATCTAGAATACATGGCAATAAGTTCTTAGTCAGGTAATAATATAATCCAAAATCTCATACAGAATTATCAGACATACCAAGATATCTGTGCTCGCCCATAAAGAAGGTTGACTGCCAGGCGACTGAAGTGTTACTACTGGAACCGTGTGAAGTCGGAGAGATAAAGGTTTAGCACTTTAAAAAGGTTATTAAACATGAATTTTTAATCACTTCCATTATTTGAATTTTAAACTTTCAGGAAACTAAAACTGAAAAACACTTTCATACCTTACCCAATTAAAACTACTGCACAAGAAGCCAAGTCAGTATAAAATTATCATAATAATCGTCAACAGTGCTGATGAGTGGGGGATTTCATAATCAAAGCTGAATTTTAATTGACTAATTTTTCTTACAGAATGCAAGGAAACAATCGTTAATAACATGTTTACAAAGTGTCGACAATTCTGTTTAAAATTAAATAGGTTTGACATGTGTCACAATTGCAAAAAATAAATGGTAATAAAATAAAAATATCTCATTTACCATCAAATAACTATCAATGTCCTTAATGATTACGGAAGTGATTCGTTTTACACATGACTTACTAAAATTATTTTTTAATTGTAACAAAGTATTTAAAAGTATGAAAACAGAAATCAAAGATAAATTCCTTAATATTTTGTGATTGTCTGTTACAACGTAAACCTATCTTCTTCCAATTAAAAGTTTTAAAAGGATGTGATTGTAGAAGATAAGAGTTGTGTGCCAGAAGTAAGTGGTATATTTTCAAGCAGTTTTTTTAATGAAAGAAAAATCTATGGTACTTATTCAAAGTAAGTAATCATGTGGATTTAGAAATAAGGAAAATCTAATCTTATTTTCTTTTGATTGTTTTTTAATGTGAAAATGAATATTATATTCAAAATATTGGTACTAACCAATATGGATGGATTAAAAAATTAATTTATGCTATTTCACTCTTTAATGATATTCTGAGTGTCCTTACAAGTCTGTTTGTACAGCTAATAAGCTAATACTCTAATTTTATGACATGTACTTGACACACATGCTCTCTACAATCGCCATAGAAGATAAGAAAATTTTACCAACAGTTCAGACAAATGTAATTAGCATAGTCTTTTATTAAAATTAAATATTTTGTAAGTTACAAAATATTAATAACACAAAATAAAAATAAAATATTAATATAAAAATAGTGTACATCATTCTATTAAATTAAAAATAAAGTATTATTCAGTCATAAAATAATAAATAATAGTATTATTTGGGATACTCAAAATAAGATCACGTAAATTTATAAACATTAAAATACAGCTATAATACACTGGCAGAACACACAATGGTAGTAAGAATGAACAGTCAGCTGACTTTACCCTTCAGCGGACAGTCTCTTCCACATTATTTAACTTAATGCTAGAGGTTGTCTTAAGAAAAGTACAAATTAATGGTCACACGTGTATAAAATTAATATAAACTGGAGTGTATGCTGATGATGTGGTTTCAGTCATCCAAACAAAACAAAAAGCTTTAAAAAAAACAATGCGAATACTTGACAAGGAGACAGACGCATGTTTTTAAGACAAATGAAACAAAACTGAGGACATGGAACTTAAAACAAACAACAACAGTGATAATTTTATAGCAGGCAGTCACATGTTTTAACATATACTTGGCTTTAATACCTGAAAAAAAAAGATAAACTGTGTGACAAGTAAATGAAACAACTGAATTCAGTATGGACGTAGACAACATCCCTTTCAAGTAAAAGTATAAAACTTAAACATTGTACAACAAACTATTTCAACCTATGGACACTTCTTTTAGTAAAATTCTTAGAAAAACATACGGGGTAGTAAAGAAGGTGGATAAATAATGAGTTTTGACAGATCACAGGGAATGAAAACAGAAGATTTACTAAAGGACAAAATTTGCATACTTAGAACGGACTGAAAGAATTTAACAAATGTATATAATACAGGAGATCTTAAATTGGATATTCTTTGAAAGAGAATGTGAGGTGATGATAAAGTGATAAACGATGACTTATAGTTGAAGGGGTAAGGAACTGGAAGAAGTGATTGTCGTCAGGCACAGTGAAACAAACAAAAATTTTAAAAATTTCAATAGAAGCCAAAATTCCCTCCAGAGTAGAATAGAAATATACTTTCATAAAATAAATTTCAGAAGACATTAACTTTACAAAATATAGCGTTACAGCCAGTAAAGAGTTTAGCAGACCATTGGCATAGCTGTATAACTTTCATTATAACCACATTATGATGTATTTTCTCTTAAAGTAATAAATTCTTGGATTTTGTTGTCCATGACATGTCCATTGATTAACTAAATATAAGTATATCACTACCAACTTGGAAAACAACTGATTGTGTTCTGAGTCGGTAGTGATATACAGTGAAACCTTGATATAACGCTCTTCTGTGGACCGGCCAAAAAGTGCTTTATATCGAGGGTCGCTTTATATAAAGGTCCTAAGTTTAACTACTTAATTTGCTAGGACTGTGAAAAATGAGTGTTACATCAAGGGTCGCATTATATCACAGGGGTGTTATATCGAGGTTCCACTGTACTTATATAAAGTAATAAATCCTATACTCCTTAAAAAGTAAATTGTCAGCTTTGAGAGCAGACAATATGGTTATTTATCAGCCACTGTCTTAACCAAAAAACTTATTATCCTATAAATAAAACTATTGAACACAACTCTAAATAATATTTTTTTTTAATGCCTTTAAATTTTAAATATTATTAAAAAATCTTTGATAGTTTTGTTTTCATGTGTTAGGTTATGGTTGAGTGTGTTTTTTTTCAGCTAGATGTTTGGATTCTATTGGTTCTGGCTAATCAGAATAGGCCAGTCATGATATAACTGACACAGATATACCAAAAATAAGAGTGGAGAAATTTTTCAGCTGAAAAAATAATATTGAACAAAGACATTAAACCAAGGAACCAAAACAGAATAAAGAATATTAAAATCATAAAAAAGTAAGAATGATATTAGAAGTGATTTATAATAAATGAGAAATCTGTAAACACTGAACAAAGAGAATGCCAAAGCCACGAATATATATATAAAATTTATTTATTATGATGAAACTAATCTCAAAATTTTTTTCAAAATACTTGATCAAGGTCACTGCAACAACATTGTGTGCCACACTTTTAATTGTTGAAGGCATACAATGCCTGTTATACTGATTGGATCTCAAGACAAGTTTGAATTAAAAACACTTGGCCATTCTAGTAGTACTTGCAGCATAGATAACTTGAAGCCATCAATTCTATTGACCCATTTGAGTATCACTAGTATTACAGTCACAAACTGACTATATAAAACACTACCAACGCGAATCACAAATTATTATTGGCAAAAATTATAAATTTTTACCTGATGGCCTAAACTAGTTTTTGCTCCGTTAGAGCTACGTCAAAGGCTGCCTGTCCTGTTAGGTTGCCTGTTAGAGCTAGGAGCGCAGCCTGTCCTGTTTTTGGTGATAGCACTGTCGTTCAGAAGATCGTTTTGTGTGTGTGTGTAATATGTTCAAATAGTATGTGTAATTTAAATTGTGTCTGTTCATTTAGGATGTTGTTTCTGTGCATTTGTATATTTACAGTTGTTCAAGGGTGTCTAGTTTTTGACCTTTTGTGTGTACTTTTAGGATTTCCAAATTGATGTTTATCTTTGTGTATGTGTGGTCTGCCTCAATGAGGTGGTTTGCAAAGGTGGTTTCGGTGGTGGAGTGTAATGCTTTTATGTGTTCAATGTATCTCTGTTTGAAGCTGCGTCCTGTCTGGCCTGTGTAGAATTTGTTACATCCTAAGCAGTTTAATTTGTAAACACTACTCAGTTTAGTTTGTAAACACTTTTTGGCAGCCTCTGACGAAGTTCTAATGGAACAAAAAAAAGTTTAGGCCGTCAGCTAAAAAAATTTATAACTTTTATTAATAATAATTTGTGATCCGAGTCGGTAGGTGTTATGTATAGTTAATTAATAATAACAGACACGTCATGGACAACAAATCCAGGAACAGTCACAAACATTTCTGAATCCATAGAACAACCATATTTACACACACATATATATATATATATGTAACATAACAAAATGTTACCTAACCTAAATGTATGTTATCAGATTTTATAAGGACAAAACAACAATGTAAATAGGGAATATAGTAATAAGAATAAACAAGAAGAAAGGAGAAATCAAGAAAGAAGAATGAAGCAGAGGTACCACATGAAACAGTAAACCCAAATACTGTTTGACACTACAACCAGACAAAGACTAACACAAACTGATGGACAGAGTAAATTTACATTAAGCTGTTAATCAAGTCAGTAGTTAATGTAAACCGAATATTATATGTAAATAAAAAAGTGAATCAATAAGCATCTGAATACTGTGAAATCAAAATTAGCATTTTGCTGATAATAAATTTGACCATGACTAGTAAATTATGAATGCCAAAAACTAAAATTAGCAATGGCTACATAGTGAGAACAAAGATATATTTCAATCTCAAAAATACTGATGAGAAAGAAAAACCATCTGTGTGAGGGAATCTTAGACAAGTAAAGTACCTCAACAAATTACCGAATTGAGAACCAATAAGTGTTGTTAAGGCAAAATTCCAATATAAGCGATATGTTTTAACAACGCCTAGACCAAGCATTAGTCAGTGAATTGATTATTGGGAGGTAATGTAAGTGTAAATTAAAATACACAAAACAATTGTTATGCTCTGACATAACAAAAAACATTATTAAAATGATATATTTAATCATAATTCAATTGTTAAGTAGTAGAATAGAACGAGTTAGCATAAAACGAAATGTCATAGTAATTAGGATCGTTCATTACAATGTAAATAGTTTAGGTGTACTCATAATGTTCAGTAAAAATGTCAGTACAGAATTAATGGTGTTCCCACATAAACGTTTGAATAATAAAATGATATGTGAACACAAACAATATTAACCAAAGTGTAAAATCGGCGATTCAGAAAAAGCAGACGACAGTGAAAATGGTGTACACGAACATTGATTTTATAACAATGTCGGTCAAAGTGAAATTAATTCGATATCGAGTGATATCAAATTAAAGAAGAAAAAATGATCTTTAATTTGATGATGATATCGACCCAATCGCAACTGTATTAAGTGCGGGAAAGATGTTAGCATCATTTACCAAAAAAGCATCAGAAATCTGTATGCGAATAACAACAACAACGACAAGCTGTCAATCATTTCAGAGTTTGGCGGTTGGAAACCGTTTTTAACGGCCAAAATAAAAGTAAGTCATACTCGTCACACCTGCTAGGACCAATCACAAAATTAGTTAGTAATTAACATTTTTACCTAACGCCGATCAACGAGCGGGGTATATAAGAAGGAAGCAACCAATTTAAGAGACACAGACCAACTTCATACAGCACAGGACATGTGCTCGCTATCTCTACATTTTTAATAACTATTAGCGTCATCTACATAATACATCGAAATAAATAGTTCAACACCGAGAAACAACTACTTCAAGTTAATCTACAGAAAACAACAGTGATTATGTGCAGTATTATTTCAATTTATTCAATTTACTGCGGGAAATAATGAACAGAAAGTATTAATTATTATCATTCATGATCCATTAAGTCAGAAGAGGATCGCAATATTCTGTTCTTGTGCGTGTGTAGTGCAAAAACCGGTAATCACTATAATCCGATTACCGAAGTGGTAAATGAGTTTTAATTAAATAATTAAAACCAAAAGGTAACAGTGCAATCATTATTCATTTTTTATCCGAGCGCCATAACCTGTACATTTTTTCTACACTGATCTGTACTGACGCAAAACACAGAAACATTTCAAGATTACACCATGTCTCAATTTATTATATGAATTTGTTATTATGAATTAAGCTGTATGTTAGTTATAAGTGTTCTCACATGATAAATTTTGTAAATCAAAAAGCAAGCGTTGACGAACGCACGATCTATCAACAGGTCATTTTTATTTGTTTACTTAATGAAAGTAACCTCAAAACATTATCAATCAATATTTTATCAGCAAACCATTAGATATTGTGTAGGCATAACTTTCTTTTTCGTGTCTCAAAGGATTCACATCTGAGATTTTCATAATTTTAATGTTAAAAATAAACAACATCTGGATTTAGCCAGATTTATAATTCATGTTCTGAGCAAGCCGTATAAGGCATATAATAACTGATTTATAATTGTACAACTTTGTATGTTTTCATTATATTTGTTTTTGAATTCTCTATAAGGGTGTAAATAAAACCCATTATTAACAGCATCACTCGATTTGATTTATTTCTATATGATAATTAAATATTTTATTTAGAAAACTCAAACAACCTTCAGTTGTGTTTTAATATTTTGGAATAGCATTGCCATAAAGGTGATACACAATTATTTTAAATTTTTTAATCATTCAGTAATTCTATTTGTGGGTTTTACACGGGATCTTCCCTAAATAAATCCGTGTGGCGCCCACTAACTAGCAAACAAGGCAATCTAACCTTGCTACTAAAGTGAGTTGGTGTTTGTAAACTGAGTTGACAGCTTAGTGAACTTCTAGAAAACACGACCAGGTACGTGAAAGTATATTTTGTTATTTATATTGTCCAGACATTACGAGACGTAACGTACTTAGACTATCAGCAACCTGGAGGAGAAGTTTTACAGCCAGTATCAACCAGACGATCATCATTATCAAGCAACCAACTATTGTACTTTACATTTCAAATTAAGCAAATTTAGCATTTAATTATCATCAACCCAACAGTTTTATTTGTTTCATATAAGGGAATTCTTTTCAAACAAGTATAATTACACCATTGTAAACACACTGTGAGTAACCTCGAATGTTACATTTTAAATTACTTTACTACATTAGTAACCTTCAATTAGAAACAACTATCTCAAACTTTGATATATTTCAAGAGAATATTTCACACATAATTGAACTTTGTTTAAACAAGACCTTTAATATTTTAAACACAAACATAATTTTAAATAACAACAGCAACACTTTTATTTTATTACAAGCTAACGTATACCCCGTATTCGATCGATTTATTTACAATATAAACCATTAAATAAAAACAACAGTAAACAATTGGTAATTCGTTACAAATTGGCGCACCAACTAGTGTGGCTTAAAAAATATTAAATAAAAATATTTTTTATATTTTATATCAGCCCGGTAGACACGAAAGAATTAACATGCCGCACACCCACCAATATGATACGAGATATAAAGACAGTCGGGTAGGAGAAATACAACGGGATACAGAGGATTATGAAGCACAACCCGTACACGAAATGGAAATCATTACCATCAATAATATCGAAACTCGTACTGAAGAAACACCCCAGATAGAACCGGAAATGGAAGTGAAGGTCGACCATCAACCCAGAGACGCCGAGGGAGTCACGCAATCAGGAGAAACAGCATTCCAAGAATGGATGAGGAGAATGATGGAATCATTAAAGGAAGATAGTCTCAAGAATAACAAAAATCTGGAAGCATTAAAGGAAGATAGTCGAACTTTAAGGGAAGATGGTAGGAGATCCCGGGAAGAGAATCAAAGGAACATCGAGTTATTAAATAGAAATATAGAGTCAATGAAGGAGGATCATCGTGACTTAAATAAAAATATAGAGTCGATGAGGGAAGACCTGAATAAAAGGATTGACAGTACCCATAAATCCATGGACACGCTGAACAGTAAAATAGATGATAACAGTCAAGCCATCAGAGAAGAATTGAACACCACCTTGATTGAAATTAGCAGGAGGATGGAAGAAGGCAATGAGAAAATTAACACGAGAATAGACGTGGAGATTGCTGTTGTGAGGGAAGAAATCGTAGAAGTAAACAAAAGGTGCGAACAACACGACCAGGACTTAAAACGAACAAGAGAAGAGGTCGACGGGAGACTCAATACCATGGAGGAGGTGACTGAAGCAAGAATAGAATCTTTGAAAAGGATGAATCAAGATGAGATTAAACGGGTAAGGATAGACGTAGGGGAGCGCTGTGAAGAGGTAAGTACATCAGTAGACGCAGTAAGGAATTTAACTGTCGCTAATCGAGAAAGAATTGAGGAACTAAGACAACAGGAAATAGCGGGAGGAGATTGAGGTTATCCGCAACCGTCCGATCCAAGGTCAGTATCTGCTACCAAATGACAACCGCGACGCGATTAATTTTAAAAATTATCGAAGAAACCCTATCAAATTCTTAGCGCGTGTGGAAGAAAACTTGGCACGGATCAGAGAGACCAGGGGGGAACAACATAAGAAGCTTGATAGATGAATACTTCAAAGAAATATATGATAATTGGTGGACCGCAACGCGCCACGAAGTTCACAGTTACGAGGAATTCAAGACTCAATTCCGTGCAAAATATTGGTCCGAGGCTATGCAAAACATAGTACGCGATCATATATGTCACGGAAAATACGATGCGAACAGAGGAGGAACCATCACTTCTTACTTTTTGGGTCAGGTATGTCTAGCACGAAATTTAGAAACAAAAATACCTGAAGAATGTCTCGTTACAAAACTGTCTTACCACTTTGAGGAGGGTGTCGCGAAGGCACGTCAGTGGGGGCAGATTAAGACTATACCAGCTATGTCCGCATTGCTAGAGGATCAGGAGCATGAGGGATATTACCGTCAGTGGGGGCAGATTAAGACTATAGCAGCTATGTCCGCGTTGCTAGAGGATCAGGAGCATGAGGGATATTACCGTAGGAGTCGTCGGAGGAATGACCATTTTAACAATACGGGCGGTAATACGAACAATAATAATAATAACAACTCCAGAAATTACCGAAGTAATTTTAATAATAATGGCCATACAAACCAAAATTATAATAACAATAATCATAATAACAATAATAATAGGCCGAATAACCCGAGTAGTAATAATAACAATAATAATAACGGGAGCCAGAATAATAATAATAATAATAATAACAACCGGCGACCCAATTATAATAATAACACCAATCAACCATCAAACCAAGGCGGAAATAATCCACCGTCACAATATCGCCGAGCCAATTATGTACAAGCCAATTACGACTCCGATAGAAGGCGACGATACCAACGAAGGAACAGTTACAGTGGAGACAGAGGAAGTATGAGAGGAGGACGATGGAGGAGTAGTAGCATTGAGGGCGACGACCGCAACAGCGACTACCGACCACATGTACACTTTGTTCCAGACCAGGAACCAGCCCATCAGGGAGGACGTACAACAACGGACGATAGGAGTAATGTAAATGATCAAGACCGACGCCACGAGGAGAGTACAAGCTCTTTAAACTCCTCGCGGCAGTGAAAAATTATGGTAACATAAACCCTTCGCTGAACCACTCTATTGGGTATGATTACGGCACCAGTATGAATAAAATCACCATATTGTATAACCATTACCTGAAAAATATACGGCAGGAATTGTTAGAAGAAGGAGTAACCGATCACCAGCAACACACCCACGATATCGTGTATGTGACGGCCACAATCAATGAAGTAGCTGTCACATTAATGATCGACACCGGGGCCAACGTTTCCCTAATGGATAGCACCGAGCTTAATCGTATTCAGGAGGAGAGCAGGGTCAACATACCGATGTTACCTGTTACGAACATCATCCTGATAGGAGCTACGGGACGACAAAATAAATCAGTAAAAAAGCAGGTTAGGTTAGAAGTAACCAGTCAAGGTGTGACAATACCAATGATTTTTCTAGTAGCAACAGGTCTACCATTTCGTAGCTTGATCGGCTGCGACCTTCTACGTAGGCACTCAGCCATAATCGATTTAAGTTTGGACAAATTAACTCTGAAAACGTCTGACATGGATTGGATTGCAGACATTGTAGGAAACAGAGAAGTTCCCCCAGAGAGAACGGTATACCATATCCAGAGAACAACCAACCCTAGAAACCAAACATTTAGGCACGAGCTGGAGTACAATAACGATAACAATGATTTATGGGAGGAAAAGATTAGGGAAATAAGACAATTCCAGTCGACTAACAGAACAAAATCACCAAGCCCAGGCCAACTCGAAAAATTAATAACAATATATAATAGATATAGACACGTATTCTCAGACCTCCCAGGAAAAGTTAAAAATGATCAATGTATATTGCATTTCAAGGAACCGGTAAATTTTAACCGCAAATCTTACCCCATTGCGTACTCCCTTAAGGAGGCGGTTCGGTCTGAAATCAATCAGTTAATAGAGGATGATATAATAGAACCCAGTCAGTCCCCTTATACCAGCCCTATAGTGGCTATTAAGAAGAAAAACGGTAAGGTAAGACTTTGTTTAGACGCACGAGAAATAAACAAGCACCTAGTCAATAACCGGACATCTCCGGGTGAAATTGAAGAGATTCTAAAGAAGTTCCATGGTGTACAATACATAAGCTCATGGGATACGGTCTGCGGATATTGGCAGGTCGAGCTGCATCCCAACAGTCGAAAATATGTTGCTTTTATATTTGAGGGACGCAACTATCACTTTAAGAGGTTGCCCTTCGGGCTAATAAATTCAGTAGCCATTTTTATACAATGCATGGATCAGGTGTTAGGACCGGAAGCACTTAAATTCACGACCGTCTATGTGGACGACCTGCTAATAACGTCCACCAACTGGGAAGAACATTGTCAGAGAGTAGAACACGTGCTAAACAAGCTATCAGAAAATCATATTACTCTAAAATTGGAGAAATCCCAACTTATCCCAATTAGTTACAATATATATATATATATATATATATATATATATATATATATATAATATCTCAGTTAGTCCGTAGTGCAAACAGATTTTTAATTAAGAATCAAATTTTTAATTCACTGCAATGACTTGAGAAGACATGAGTTTAAAAACCCAGTGACAGAAATGAGTTTAAAAATAAAGCTTATGTCGAAATAATTGTGTATACTTTTTAAGGGAAAAAGGGACCTGAAAAGGATTAAAATCAAATTTTTCTTATAATATTATAATATTACAATCTTATAATACAAAAAAGATTACAAGTAAACTGTAAACTCTCCTCACATTTCTTTTCTTAATTGTTTGTTTTTTTATATTAAAACTGATAGGAGTAGAATTTATAAATGTTTTAATTTATATTTTTTGCTATTTTGAGTTATAATGTGCACTTTTCTTATTTTATTTAAAAACAATAAGCTGTAGGGAAAATACCTTAAATAAAGTCAAAAGACAATTTTTTGACTTTCTTTACTTCCCAAGTCAATTTTTTTCTTATCAGATTTGAACTTACTAAGCTCAGGAACCCTTGTAAGAGTTTTTTAAATTTTTTAGTTGTAATTTCATAAGTTATGTAATTTTTAAAATAGTGGTTTTAAAAATATTTAAAAAATGTTGTACTGTTCATGTTTTTGACACTTGCTTATTAATGATTTTAAATGGTTAATACAAAAGGTTTTGTTAGATCTAAAGATTTAAAAAGAATTCCAAAGTTTAGCCTATATTTTTACTAAACAGTGAATATGCACACATGCAAAATTACACTCGTTATACACTTGATGCAGTTAGTAGATGAACCATACAGTAATGAGTAGAGTTACTGCAAGTTACACTCTTAATTACTACTGTAGAAACCATTTAAAAATCATTCCATTTAAACACTGACAACATGTAAAGTGAAGATGCTTAATTTATAATTGAAATTTTAACCATCACCAATAAATCAGTTACATGGTGGGCAGTAATATGCACAGGTTTAATAAAAATAAGTGTTACGCAGAAATGTATCATTTAAAGTATTACAAATGGAAATCTCTTCGAGTACATACTTACGTCCTCCACATTGAGTGTGCATAGAGTTGAATTATTTTATACATAACCAGTAAAACAGACGTGACTCTGTTTCAATATAAAACAAAAATTAAACTTTTCTACTTTCATACAAACACACACTTGCAGGCCTTAAAACAATTGAATAATTTTTTCTTTAAACTACATACTTTATTAACTGAACTGGGAATTCAGAAAGGTTTTTACAAGCAAATTTTAAAATAATTGAAGGCTGAGTGATAATTATTAGCCTTAACCTCCATTTTGTTATCACATCAATTAACTTTAGCATAGAGACTGCCGTGTTCACATATGCTTGTTTAAAAATTGTTTATAAGGTCAGCATGTTAGATGCGCTGTATGTATTATGCTCTCTCTCTCTCTCTCTCTCTCTCTCTCACACACACACACACACACACACACACACACTGTGTGGTTTCTACATCATTCTTCTTGTGTTCACTATCCATGTTTGTAATCCATAAATCTTTACAGGAAGGACACGCTCGTCAAAAATTTCCATTTTTTGAAAGTATAACTGGATTTTTATTCTTCATTATATTCAAATCTTTCCAAAGTTGATACAATTTGTTCTTATCCAATTGATAACTCCTAACATTGCTTCTTTATTATTCTATCAAATATTGCATTTTATTCAGCTGTCAAACATTTTTCCATCATTTTGACTTCCTCAAGTAGTTTGTCTCATTAAAAACATTGGGGTATACTTATTTTTTCACATATTTCTTAAACCAACCTTTCCTGTTGAGTTAATCTCACTACTTCCCTGTTAAATTCATTAACCATGTTCCTCATTTTTACTGCTTGTTTACTAAATAACATTATACATATACTCCATTTATTCTGTTTTACTATTCTAGCAGTTCAAACATACCCTCTGACAAGGTTGAGTACAGCTTTGATAACAAACTTCCACCCTGCCCTGCCATGGAGAAGATGAGATGGTGGTTGTAATTCACATTCAGAAATCTTGTGATGCACCACAATTGGTTGATCTAAGTTCGTTTTGTGTGTGTGTGTGTGTGTGTGTGTGTGTGTGTGTGTGTGTGTGTGTGTGTGTGTGTGTGTGTGTGTGTGTGTGTGTGTGTGTGTGTCCAAAGATTATGTGAAAACCCTTTGTTTATGCCAGGTCCCCTAACATAATTTTATACAACATCCTGCGGTATACCTCGCTAGATCAAGCAATTTAAAGAGTTGAGGCTTGATTAGCTAATGATAATTGCCCTTTGTGCTCCAGAGATCCAGCAATGGCTAGACACTATGGACCAGGGGTCTCCAAACTACGGCCCGCGAAGGGTCGTTATCTGGCCTGCAGCAAACTGGCCGATGCTGCATGTAGTTTTTAAATAGATCGTCAATATACTTCAAATATTATATAACATTTTACTAAATAACTAAACAAGCAATAAGTATAAAATCAAAGTATAGGGCCAACTTGTCAGACGAACTCCGGAAATCCATTCTAGTGATAGAAGCATCAAAATTTGACCCAAAATGGACAAACATTATGTCAGAAGCAACTCCACACATCCCATACAAAAAATAATACGTAAGAAATATCTTTGAATGTGATTTTTTTCCTTACTTTACAACATTATTTTGAATAAATAAATTTGTTTTCTATGGAAAAGTCTACTTAATTTTTATTTAAATGCCTATTTTATTGGCTTGATTAGTTTGTAAACTTAAAAATAATAAGTTTACTATATATATATATAACTATATAAGTTTACTATATATATATTGTAATATAACAACGTATAGGTGGATTTATTGTTATGATTTGATTTATTATTAGAATTGAACTGTTCTTGTTGTTGTTGTAGACTCTCACGTCGTCATACTATGTGTTTAATATTCAGTATAATTATTTAGCAATGGGTGATTGGAAATTAAAGTTCGTGTTTAAAAGAGTATTAGACTCACTATTAATTCACTGTATTTACCTCCCCACTTACCATCCATGAATATCTTCACTCTTCTCGATGGGCGACTTCTCTTACTGTAAACACATTTGCAATACACAGATATTCCGTTTGAATATCGAAAAAATGCACATAAAATAAAACAATTCAGATATTCAATTGTAAGTTGAATAATATAATATCAGTAATTTAAATATTGCCGCCACCTTATGAGATAATTGTTTCTAAAAAAATAAACTATTGCTTCTATTTTATAGAAATGAAGACTCTGTATCCACTGGTAACAAACTGAGGATTTTATTGACAATAGTGAAATTCAGCAAAACTCTTTTAAAACAATTAATATGGATATCTTTATAAACAACAACAAATTAAACAAATATTGAGATCTCTGCAGCTCAAGGCTGGTAACACTGTTACAATGTACGATAATATGGTGAACTAGGTTATGTTCACTTTGGTTAATTGTATTACCAATTTTCATGAATTCTTTTAAGATACATGATACAAGATATGAAGATGTGTTTTTGAATAACAATGTTTACTTATCTACTATGATAAAAAAGCACAAAAATTTAAAATTATTAATCTCGATACGATAGTCAATACTATCGTACTACCGTATGGTATTCTGAGGTCTAGTGAAGCTAATAATGTCAACACGTGCTTTGAACGTTGCACTATTAAAATATTATTATTAATTCATTAGTTATTACTATTATGTACTGGAAAGAGAAAAAAAATTGAAAAAACTCTTATTATCGCTTTCATTTTATAAAAATCATTTGAGGACAGAAGTGTTTCTCTGTGACAAAATATACGTTTTGGTTCTAGGTTAGTTTGCCTAGAAGAGAGTAAGTGGTTACTTATAATAAGTAATGTTATATAAGATACTTAATATTATTGTTACAAACGCTTTATTTACTATTAATATGATGTAGAGTTATCAGTAATGATAATGTTCACACAAGAAAACTATTATTCATCAAGTCAAAAGTCATAGTCAATTAAGCGACTATATTCACAAATTCTATTGAGCGGTATTTAAATTTAATTCCGCCGTCATCAATTATTCTTTAAATATAAAATAAATCTTTTAATTAATTATTGCCATCATATTGTCCTATAACTTCGTTCATCAAATTCTGATAATTATTCATCATTATTTGTCAAGGCACCCAAGCGTTAACTTGACTAGTGCAGTCAAACAATAACTTTCGTTTAATCAGCGAGAATTATTCAATTTGGTATTTTCTTTAAAATTGTTAAAATATCATACTCCCTGTTTATTTTCACTGGACATGACCCTTATTATACACTGGTCATGTCTATTCACTATTCACTTATTTCACTGTCACTCGATAATGGGGTGTTCAGTATAGGTTAATGTCTAGCTATGTTACTGGGGGTGACGCGCACATTTCAAAATATGTCTTGCCGACTGTGACACGTTCCTGTCGCCTCGAGTGTTGTTAAACGATTAAACAATCTCGCTAAAGCGTCTCCTTTCGTCTGGTGAAATTAAGCCATTTGATTGGTTTAGAAAGTCGTACTGTCTACCCCAAACGCTCTGGTTAAATAAAAATTCTAATTTTTAGCGTCACTAAGTCTGGGTTTGAGATTATCTCTGACGTATACATGGACATTCGAAAATGATCGAAAAACTTATAATGGCTATAAGTTTCTTATTTTTTGTCATATCATCATTTGGATAGTGGCATTAAATCGCGGACACTTGCGGCTTTATTTTAAGTCCAAACAAGCACTAATTCCGTTCATTAATAATTCACTTGATCTTCTTCAAAACTCATATAGTGGTTCTTAGTACAAATAAGTCTTTTTCACTATATTTCGTTGTAATTACATCTTAATACTTATTACTAAACATTTTGAGTCCATTTCTCCTTCATGTTAATACATAATATTGCTATATTTATAGTTTAAACAAAATTTGTTAATGGCGTATATACCAACTATGTCCGATTGTTTACATTTACTTATATCGCTGTTATCCCTTATTCTACTACATGTTTTTCGTATCATAACACTAATAGGTATATCTATATACATTTGTTCATACTTTATTTTGGTAAAATGTTATTTTGTATGCACATATAGTATGATTCAAAATACATTATGCTCTCATCTCGCCATTTTGTCACTTATTTAGTTATTTTAGTACACATGGGATATATTGTTAATAATTAAAATTGTGTACAATTGTTGTACATGGTTAGTTCAATGTATTCATTAACTTTTTGTTATTTGAAATCTTTCTAAGTTATTGTATGGTGGTTATTTACACCTGGTTCTATGATTGCAGTTAGTTAGTTTATTAAATTTCAATTATTAAACTACTAGTATAATATTTGTGAGATGTTCTCATAGCAGTATTGAACATTTCTCTAACTACTGGTAACATTTTTTACATTCACTTTATAAGTTTTGATAATGTTTTTTGACTAACTCTCTTGTCACATTGGGGTTCTGTCTATTTAGCTTAATGTTATTGTATTCAATCTGATTCATTTGTTGTGTCCTTCAGTTCATATGGTATTCATTGTTTTGCATTTTTATTCTTATTTAGTCTCTGTTTGAAACAATTATGGATAATTACTTGGTTTAATTAATGTATATGATTTTATCTTGTAGGTTCAACTCATGTGAGGTTATTTGTCATTTGTCTGACAACAATGTGCTTCATAGTTTTTTACAGTATTCATCTCAACTATTGCCATCTCATTATGGCATTCTATTACCATGGTTTATTATTAAGTTTTACACATTTTGTACACATTTTTACACTATTTGTTGAAACAATAATACTGGTTTTCTTAGTCTAATTATGTTACATATTTTGGTGGATTGTACCTAGGCTTTGGTACATTGACTTGTTTATACTCAACAAATTAGTTTATTTGCTACTATTTGTCTTGACATTCATTTACATTTTGTCCTGTGTTGCTATGGCATTCAGGCACATTTCATATCAAGGAGTACAAAGCTTTTATTATTAATCCCTATGAACAATTAATTCACTTTTCTGTATCATATTGTTGGTGGTCTTATTGATTATCTCTGTGATTTTACAATCTTGGATTAAACTCGTTACACTAATTGTCTGTGCATTTCACTTGTTAATCGTTGAGTCTTTCACTTACAAATGGTTAATCACTTCTCTCCGTTATAAACATTTTCACTGGTATTGTTTGTGCTGTTTACTTGGGGTAAAAAAGGTTATCATATCACATGTTGTTACACTTATATTAAGTATTCACTGTCATTGTTTGTGATCACTTATTGATGCTCAACACTTGGTTTCTTTATCATTGGTATTCCAATAATCATTACACTTATTCTGGTCACTACATTGATTTTAATTCCTTGCATATCTTGTGAATGTTGATGTCTTGTACTGTTCATACATAATCTTCATTCTTCATGGTACATTTCTTTTCCTCTTCTTCTTCTTCTTCTTCTTCTTCTTCTGGTTAGTTGTTTCTCACTGGCGGTGTTCTCCTTGGTTACACATTATTTGTAATAATTCATATTCCCGGAATATTGTCATATTCTTCCATATTTTTATTCATTATTATGGTAGTCATTGTCCTATATTTATTTCACACTCACAAACAAATTAGTTTGTTTTTTCACTATGGTGACTGTATTTGATTCGTCTCCTTCTTATGTTGATAATTATTTTCGGCATATCCCCTCACTATTTTGATCTATTGGGCCTGGATGCTAACGTATTATATTGGCTCATTGGTATTTTCTCTCTCTTTGTTATACTCGATGATATTCTTATTACTCTTCTTTCTTCTTCGTTGGGTTGGTTCAATATTATTCATTCGTAGATACACATTTTATTTGTATTCTCCTGTTCCTTCTTCTATGCTTGATGAAATATTTTCATGTTATCCTTCTATTTGACGTATTAGATATTTATTTTATGTAACTGCTATTTTGGTACGTTACAATATATAGGCATTTAAATAAAAATTAAGTAGACTTTTCCATAGAAAACAAATTTATTTATTCAAAATAATGTTGTAAAGTAAGAAAAAAACACATTCAAAGATATTTCTTATGTATTATTTTTTGGCTTTCTTATGTATGTATGGGATGTGTGGAGTTGCTACTGACATAATGTTTGTCCATTTTGGGTCAAATTTTGATGCTTCTATCACTAGAATGGATTTCTGGTGTTCGTCTGACAAAATGGCCCTATACTTTGATTTTATACTTATTGCTTGTTTAGTTATTTAGTAAAATGTTATATAATATTTGAAGTATATTGACGATCTATTTAAAAACTACATGCAGCATCAGCCAGTTTGCCGCAGGCCAGATAATGACCCTTCGCGGGCTGTAGTTTGGAGACCCCTGGTCCATAGTGTCTAGCCATTGCTGGATCTCTGGAGCACAAAGGGCAATTATCATTAGCTAATCAAGCCTCAACTCTTTAATTTGCTTGATCTAGCGAGGTATACCGCAGGATGTTGTATAAAATTATGTTAGGGGACCTGGCATAAACAAAGGGTTTTCACATAATCTTTGGACACACACACACACACACACACACACAAAACGAACTTAGATCAACCAATTGTGGTGCATCACAAGATTTCTGAATGTGAATTACAACCACCATCTCATCTTCTCCATGGCAGGGCAGGGTGGAAGTTTGTTATCAAAGCTGTACTCAACCTTGTCAGAGGGTATGTTTGAACTGCTAGAATAGTAAAACAGAATAAATGGAGTATATGTATAATGTTATTTAGTAAACAAGCAGTAAAAATGAGGAACATGGTTAATGAATTTAACAGGGAAGTAGTGAGATTAACTCAACAGGAAAGGTTGGTTTAAGAAATATGTGAAAAAATAAGTATACCCCAATGTTTTTAATGAGACTGGTCTACTTGAGGAAGTCAAAATGATGGAAAAATGTTTGACAGCTGAATAAAATGCAATATTTGATAGAATAATAAAGAAGTAATGTTAGGAGTTATCAATTGGATAAGAACAAATTGTATCAACTTTGGAAAGATTTGAATATAATGAAGAATAAAAATCCAGTTATACTTTCAAAAAATGGAAATTTTTGACGAGCGTGTCCTTCCTGTAAAGATTTATGGATTACAAACATGGATAGTGAACACAAGAAGAATGATGTAGAAACCACACAGTGTGTGTGTGTGTGTGTGTGTGTGTGTGTGTGTGTGTGTGTGTGTGTGTGTGTGTGTGTGTGTGTGTGTGTGTGTGTGTGTGTGTGTGTGTGTGTGTTCTGTGATTCAGGCTATAAGATAAAACTTTTACGTTTTTACCAATAAAAAACTTTGTGTTCCGAGTCGGTAGTAATATATTTATATTTAGTTAATCAATGGACATGTCATGGATAACAATATCCAAGATTACTTTTATTTGTATTCAGTTATTTTAATGTGAATTATAATGTTATTTATATGATTTAATAAGAATTGATTAACTTTTTTAGAAGACAAAGTACAATTAAACTTGAGTTCATCAATTACATTCACATTGTATTGTTACACACAAGTGCAGACTTTAGACATAATTTTGAATAACCATGAGATCTCTTATGAAGTTCATTAGGAATGTGATGTTTTTAGAATTATCCTCCACTGGGAAAAGGTTTTTGAAATCTAAATTTATTGCCTGGGTTCTTCAGAAACCTCTAAACCCTCTATGATCTTTTGAAGCATTTTCATATTTCCTCTTTTCTGGTTTAAACCTTTCTTGACCACAATACTGTTAGGCCAAGCTTTCTTTCTAAAAAAATGTGAATCATGCAAGTTACACCTAAGTCTTCTTATAGGTGCTAGTATTATGATATGAATTTTTGGATAATATCGGCAGTCACAACCTCAGCTCTGGTAGCCATAAAAGTTTCAGAAACTACGTTTTTGGGTTTCTCTGTAAACTACAAGTCAAAACTTGGTGCGGATGTGAAAAATTTGCAAAAACCAATTATAGCATCCAAATAATATAAAAATATTATTAATAATAATATTAAAATTTAAATAATAATTAATATTAATATTAATAAATAATAATTAATATTTTAATAATATTAAAAGTATTGGTTTTATGTATATACTGAATTTTTGCATCCTCACAAACAATGACAGACACGCACATAAAATACTACATTGGCACAGATACGTTGACGACATTCTAATACTGTACAGGGTAAACAAAAGACAATGTGAACAGTTACTAACGTACATAAACAAAATACACACTGCTGAATACAAACACAACAATAGCATAAACTTCTTAGACCTCTCAATCACAAAATTTGAACACACACACAAATTCAGTATATACAGAAAACCAACTACAACTGACACAATAATACACAACTCCTCGTATCACCCAATACAACATAAACTAGCTGCCTTCAGAACTATGATACACAAACTTAACAACATCCCACTAGATGAAAAAGACTACAAAGATGAACTAAACACGATAAAATATTTAGAAACCAATGGATACAACAGAACAATAGTCAATAAACTCCTACAAAAAACACAAAACGAACAACAGACAAAGACAGAAAACAACAAATTCATAACACTAACATACATCAATAACCAAACTGAAAAAATAGCCCACAAATTCAAAAAAGCAGGATACAGAATTGCATACAAAACTACAAACAAAGCAGAACACATGCTATCAAAGCACACACACAAAGCACCAAAAAATTCGATCTACCTGGTGTTTACAAACTGAACTGCTCAGATTGCAACAAATTCTACATAGGCCAGACAGGATGTAGCTTCAAACAATGATACATTGAACACACAAAGGCACTACACCCCACTACAGAATCCACCTTTGCAAACCACCTCATTGAAGCAAACCACACATACTAAAACATCGACAATAACATGGACATTCTACATGTACACACAAAAGGTCGAAAACTAGACACTCTTGAGCAATTGGAAATATACAAACACACAAAAACACATAAAAACGACATCCTAAACAAACAGACACAATTCAAATCACACACATTATTCGAACATATCACACCCTACACACACAACATCGATCTTTCAAAAGTCAATACCGTCGCCAAGAACAAGACAGACAGTGCTCCCAGCGGGAGCCTCTGAAGAAGCTTTTTAAAAGCAAAAACTAGTTCAAACTCTAAGGCAAAACTTTTACCTTTAGAAAACTTTGTGTTCCGAGTTGGTAGTGAATTAATTATATTTAGTAAAATTGATGTTGTTAGGTTAACATGCAAACAAAAATTACCCATGGAAACCAATAATAATTCTTGCCTTTCAAATAATACTCTTTTTGTGAAATCCACGTAAAAAAAAACAATTCGAAGTAAGTGAGTTACTTGCCTGTTACTATACGTGTCTCCTTTTTGTGACAGGACAAGTTTTTCACTAATACTTGGTTTTTGTGCAGATTACTGACAAAGGAATCAACTTCAAGCAGCATTGTGTTTCAGTGATGTATTGCTATAAGTAATTATACATTTTTTTGACAACTTGCAAATACAAAATGTGAATTTTTTGTGTCTGCACTTTGTTTTTTGACCTGTTGTTTACATAGAAACACAAAAAACATGGGTTTTGAAAGTTTTGTGGGTGCCAGAGCTCAGGATGTGATTGCTGACTATTATCCAAGAATAAATACAACTATTAACATTAGGCCTGTTCCACATGTTATCTGTTTGTATTATTTTTAATTTAGAGTGGACCTATAATAATGTTTATAGAATATTGAAACTTTCAACTTGTGAAACTTACTTGTCTTTTCTTCTCGTACGCGTTTCGGCATGGTGTTCACCTTCGTCAGCTTTGAGACAGACTCTTTCAAGTTGAAAGTTTCAATATTCTATAAAGTTTAGTGCTGTGAAAAAAGATGACGAACAATCATAACAGCTATAATAATGAATCTGAAGTATCGTCTTTTCTTGGAATTTATTTTAGTTTTGTGTCTTAAGTCTAATCTATGTCAAAAGTTGATACAGAAATAATTTGTGGTAATCTTTAACACCACAAGTAATTCAGAAGGTTTTGTTTATATTGAAGAATACAAAGTCTTTCATTTATCCAGATAGGACTTTTTCTATTCCATTTTGTTTCAACCACTTAGACTTTTATTTGTAAAACACATAATGCGTTTTCCATTTTGACTTTGTGGAGAGAATATGATCCCTAAGTCACATAGATGTGCATCTACTGCGGCTTTTGATTTGAGAAAATAGTAATAACTTTCTTATTTCTACTTCTTAGCTTGAGATATAAAAACACATTTTTCTTTGGACCAAATATGAAGTAACATTTCATATTAGCATTCCTTCAGTGATTTTGTAAGAGTCTCAAGTTATATTAACAGGGTCAAATTGTTTTATTAGAGTTTTTATTGCTCACTTGTCACTCATTACTTTTATTTAACTTATAGTCTAGGAACTCTAATTTACTGTGAGCAGATTTATCTTTACACAAAGAGTTAAAATGTAAAAACTTAAAAAAAAGTTATCACCATATGACAATTAGTAAATGAGACTTGAAAAAACGAATCTTCGCCTATGTGACTAAATATTTGCAACTACTTAGATTTTATGCATTTAATGGTTATGTTCTAATGGAAACAAAAAACAGCTTCTTTGAACAATTAAATGGTGAAATACTAGAAATTATGATAGAACTTATTACATCATAAGACAACTTATTATGATAGAATGCTTGAACAGTAGAAGTAAGCAAAAAATCCCAGTTGTTGGGTAACAAATGATAGTTATAGAAATGCACTATGCACATCACTATCCAAAAAGTAATTGGAGATGGAGTTTCATGCATTCTTCGCAAGTAGTTACCAACCCACTCCTGTCCAGTGTTGCATAATTGGAACATTGGCTCAAGCTTCAAGCTTCCATTAAAGTCTTGGATTTTGTTGTCCATGACGTGTCCATTGATTAACTAAATATAATTATGTCACTACCGACTCGGAACACAAAGTTTTTTATTGGTAAAAACGTAAAAGTTTTACCTTATAGCCTGAACCAGTTTTCGCTTATTATAAGCTTCGCCAGAAGCTGCCACTGGGAGCGCTGTCCGTCTTGTTCTTGGTGACGGCATTGACTTTTGAGGCAAATTCTACATAGGCTAGACAAGACGTTGGTTCAAACAAAGATACATTGAACACACAAAGGCACTACACTCCACTACTGAATCCACCTTTGCAAACCACCTCATTGAAGCAAACCACACACACAAACATCAACAATAACATGGATATTCTACATGAACACACAAAAGCCCGAAAACTAGACACTCTTGAATAATTGGAAATATACAAACACATGAAGGAGAAAATAAGGAGAAACAACGTAGTTGCCATACATTATATTTATTTTACACAAAAGTAATCTTGATTGTCTCATGTGTGCAACACTAGCAGAGTCATTACTTCCATAGCATAACATAACATAAGCATAACTTCCATGAACATTGAAATATCCACCATATGAATGTAAGTAAATGACAACATAAAGGAATAAAATTTTTGTATGAAAATAGCTGCAAAATTATACTGGTAATTGCTTGTTATATGTCAAGGAATAACTACTGGTATAACAAAAATCTAAGCCATGCATACCAGCATCTATTGTTATCAGACACTTACACTGAAATAATATACACTTGCTAAAATTAATCTAATTGTTATTTACAAGACATGTATGTAAGTAGCTACCTGTTACTGTTAATGAATGTGCCTTAAGTATCATTACCTTCTCCTTCTAAGGTTTTTCGTCTTAAAAGTATTCTTTCTACATCACTAGTTGAGACAACACTCATTAAATCAATTGGTATACTGAGATTAGAGGCTTTGTATGAAACTGAAACTCCATGAGGCCCACCAAATATATGTTTTGATGTGACTTCACCCAGCGCTTCACTGTAACCATCTCTTCTATCAGGATGTGATGCATGAGAACTAGCATCATCTAATGTCCTGGGTTTATTCTCAGAATCTGTTTCAGCATCCATTTTCTGGAACAAGGAAGTCTTATTCAGTAAACAGCAAACAACTTATAATCTCTTTTTTAGTCCTTCTACCATTCTATCACTGTTTCCTTCAAGGTTCAGATTATTAGGTGTAACACACAGTCACCCAAGGGAGCTAAAACTATCACCATTCTGGGTACTGTACATTTTTGATATTAAATTTATTAAAAAAACTTTTGTATATGCATAATCATGGAATGCTTTTGTTTCATAACAAATTACTGTGCACTCTACACAATTAAACTGAACATAAGAAGTTTCATAGTTATTCAAGTTTCCACTTGTAGGAATTGATACTTGGCTTCATATCAAAACATCTCATTGACACCTGGTGTGAAACTACTAACGATGCTGATCATTATTCCTATTTTAATTTCATTCCGTTCTCTATGGCAACCGTGATGCATTTTGATTGTTAAAACTTTCTAATTCGCAGCGCAATAATTTTTATTGCAAAATATAACAGCCGAATAACACGCACAGTTGTAACTGTTATGACACGTGTTTCAGTCATGTGTATGTACTTAAAATAAATAAGAAGTGCCTGTAAATTTACGTTGCGATGTAGGAGCAGTGAACTATTTGTAAATACATATTTATATAAAACACAAATATTACTGATCAGTTATTGAAAAGATATTCGGGTGGCCTTGGTTAAAAATTCCACAACTTGAACTTCGAAACTTGTCATTTGTCATAATTATTATATCAGTCAACAATGGCGGAGTTATTGTCTGTGCCGTTGAAGAAGCCTACGGATGTTGATATAGCAAAACCTTTAAAAAATTTAATTGATTCAAGTTATAGTACAGCGGACAAGCAAGAGGATTATTCAGAACAAATAAATGAATTTAGCAAATTACGGAATACTGCATTGTGGCGTGCATTCGAGAAGTATGAAAGTTCGTTGGAGGTTATCTATAGGTATGACTCCTCCTTGTAAGCCTATTATTTGTATGTTTCGTTTGATGACTCATTACATGTAAAAATTAATATAAAATTATCCTGCTTTGTTTTATTAAGTGTAATGTCTTTATTATAGTAGTAAAGTTTAGTGAAAAATATGTAGACGCAATTAACTTGTGCCGAGTAATTCATTATGGCTTTTTTTTGTATTGTTATGGCAAAGACTTTGATTCATTACTCAAGATCAAAATATGTGAAAATATTGTGCAGATTTCGATTATGTAGATTATTTGAGTATTCAGGTATACATGCACTTAAAAGTAGACGTTAGTGTAATAATTTGGAATAACACTGTATAATTCTGAATTTGTACCAATTGAAGATAACGTAATCTTTTAATGATTGTTGTAATACTAATGAATATATGTGTGTAATCAGATTATGTATTATGATTTTGTATAAAATATACTTATGTGCCAAAATTTTTATAAATATTTCAGCTATTATGATCAGCTGAATGCTTTAGAATCAAAGATTCCTCCAACAGAAGTTCAGATTCCTTTTAAGTGGAAAGATGCATTCAACAAAGGCAGTTCGTTTTTTGGAGGAAGGATGAGTTTAAGTAAGTTCTATTTAGTGTTCATTATAAATTTTTGCCAGTATGAATTTACAATATTTACATTTCCTGAAACTGTGTGTGTCCATCTGTTTCATAGAATCTGGTCAGCTGTGTTATGTAATAAATAGGTGTACAACAGGCAGACATTACAGGATTGAATGAATTTCATTAAACAGCATTATTATTTTATGATCTTAAAAACTAATGAGAAAACTGTACAAACCGAGACAATTTCTGATTAAGTTCATTAAATTAAAATGATTGATTATTTAATGTAAATGATAAAAATAAATTATGGAGTGTAAACAGGAAGTAAGTTATTATAATAGTAATAACTATAACGATAAATATAAAAGTAAATAACACATTTCAAATAATTGATCTATTTATGCACCTGTCATGTTCATATTTGTTGTGGGTGGTGTGAAATAATAATATATTGTGTTTAGCCTATGGTATGCATGATTTGTTTTATATAATACATGGAAATTAATAAAATTGCATAAATTTAAGCAGATATTAACTTTTTTCTATCTCGTTCATTATTTTTCATATGGATGAGTCTTATGTGTTTTTTATTGTTTTTATTAATTATAGTCCTACTTCTGCCTTTTACCTTAAATGTATCATAATAAATTACAATAATTATTTGTTATCAGTATAGTATGTCAGTTTCTGTTGTATTATTTCTCATTTTTCTCCACTTCATGGAGTAGGTACATTGGTTGTTCCGTCTTCACAGTGTCTTGCCATCTTGCTCATAGTCATTTTGACCAAGAGCTTTTGTATTCTTAATGAACATTATTATTTCTTATGAGATGTGTTCGACTTTTATGTTTCTTGTGAGATGTGTTTTAAGAAAATGCCAAATTGTTTTGACTTTTCAATTACTTTTGTCAATTGTACCAGTAGCCATTACTTCATACTCGGGATTTAATTGTCTTATTTTGGGAACTGTTTGATGTCAGAGTAACCTTTTGTCAAAATTTTGGCGAAAACAACCCCAAATACACATTTGTAGCATTGTACTCAAAACAACATTTTTTGGAAAGCACTGGGAGTCGAGGTATTGAATCCCGTTTTCAGGGATGGGGCATATTAAAAATCGCATATTATGTTGAAGTTTTCTTAGATTAGTACATATGATATCCTCTTAGCTGCAGGTGGAGTGAGCAGAATGGCTCATTAAAGGGCCAAGCATTCCGGTCTAATACTTCGATGTCTGTGACACATGAGTGATGTTTGTAGTAATCTGAAAGTCTAGTAATCAAAATCTGTGTTTTGATAACTATATAGAGCAAGAGAAGAAAGCGCAGAGGTCTCTTACATACAGTATGTACAGTGTAAATGGAAAAATGCATGTTTTTTGTAAACAAAAAAAAATCAGGTTTATCACGTTTTATGATAACTTTTGTTGCAACTACACTGCTACAGACGTGTACTTAAGAGTCATTCTCACAAAAATTTTGGCAAAATATATGGTTTGTTGAGATCGAACAGTTACCTTAATTTTATATGAACATGTAAAATTTTTTCCTCCTCCTTTAAGTCACAGTTGAGGTAAATTTGGCTAGTTTAACAATCTCAGAGTTAAGTCATTTGTTGATTTTTCAGTTCTATTATAAATTTTCATGTACTAATTTAATATATTTGATCCGTTTTTTTAATGATTGGAGATAATGTAAAAAACATCACTGTTTTAAGTGCATTATTCTAGTTTTATTTGTAGTCAGGATTTACTTCATACACCAAAACTAACTCAGACATTGTTGGAAACATTATTTGCCGAGATGTTAGGCCGTGGTCTATCATGTTTACAGATGTTTTGGCCCCCACCATTGAGGCCATGTTCAGTGTTAGAAACAGTTGGCACGGTGTCCGCCAGTTCACTCCACTGATGAGATAGAGACTATGTGTTTTTGCCTAATATGGCCCACTTATATAAACTTTCATACTAGCACGATCTAAGCTGGAAAGCAAGATCAGCCAATCAGTATCAAGTTCCATTTGATTGGCTTGGGAGCACAGCATGCCAGATCATATTTAATATGAGGCCTTCTCCCCTTCGATTCGTAGGGGCAGAACCATGTTTGAAGATCTCTGTGAACACTGTGTGTACAGCCAAGGGCATTAGGCAATCTCTGAGGACAAGATCTTGGTCTCCTCAAAGAAAACACGATGATCAGTGTTGGAGAGTGCATGCTCTGATCATCACGTTGATTGGATCATCGCATATTTGCATTGTTGATTGGATTTCCTTGATTCACAGTTATCAATTCCAATTTTACAGATACCTGCTGTATGTAAAACTCCACTCTAATATGTAAATTATTTAATAATTTTCCACTATCTGTGCCTATTAAGTTTTATCCCTCTTCCTTGCCACTAAATCGTCTGTTTTGTTTCAGTAGATTTTTTTAAGTAGAATATACTAATCTGGAATTGATTATTGTAATTAACCCTTTTGCTGTGTCAAGTCAGTAGCTGGTTAGCCAATATGGCATAAAAGGACCACAGTCGATTTATGCAGCGAAAGGGTTAAAAGTTAGAAATGACAATATAAATATTATTTCGTGTTATTTACAATCTTTGCGTATAATTTTTCTTTGTTGGTAACTTTGTTATTAGCTATTTCATCTTTGGCGTATGAAAAAGTATGTGTTTTATTCAATATTGCTGCTCTTCAGAGTTCAGTTGCTTCTACTCAGAGTCTTGACAATGATGAAGGACTTCGCCTGGCTGCTAAGTTATTTCAAGTAAGTTTGTGTGTGTGTGTGTGTGTGTGTGGAAGAATTGTTTCAGTTTATAGGCAGTTCTTCCTTCAAAGGTTATCTAATGTTCCTTCTACTTTTGATTCAGTAAGAAAACATTATGTTAACGCTATTACTATGGGAAGTAGTTTATTTGCTGGTGTTATGTGCTGATTACTAGTATCAACAAAGTAGTTAATTGACTTAGGGACAATTCATAGCACTAAGTTGCAAAACGTTTAGTATCTAATTTTTAAATAGGCTGTTGATAAAAAATGACTCAGTTTATGTGGAATACAGATGTTATGTTTCTACTAGATTAACAATGTTAATAGTTTCTACATTGTTTAGAAGTTTTGCATGTTTAACATTTTTTAAGTACTTTCTCATTAACTCAACAACGCTAAATTTGTCTTATTTTTTTAAATTATTTTATACTTTCAGTATTATATAACTCGATTGTGCTTAGATTTTACTGCCCAAAAATTTTAATAATTGTTTAATGACATGACAGTTTCTTTTTTTTTTTTAACTGTCAGTTTTTGAAAGTCAGATCAGTTCACATAACTGAACCCAAACTAGTGACACTGAACTCTTTTCATCTGTTGTTTCTTTTTATGGAGTAAGGTAGGACAAAGTAATAGTTAGCATTGAAATTATTCTGTAGTGTCCAGTGTACATTGAATTTTAACACTATACTCTGTTACAACTTCTTAGTATAAATTTAATGAAGTCCTAATCAACATAATAAACTATGTTAGCATTTGGTTTGGAATTGAATAAGAGTTAAATAAAGAAACTAGTTAATACATTTTTGGTTAACATAATACAGGATGACACAATAGGAAATAGAAAAAGTCAGGAAAGTAGCATGGTAAATACCCATTTTTTTGTACTTCCATACTCACCTGTTTGTGAGTCATATTGCCAACAGGTTGATTATGACTCACAAACATGACAGTGTGTGGGCAGTGCATATGCATTAAGTAGTTTCACATTTTGTTTTATAGTCCGTTAGTCTGTAGTTGGGATAGGAACTAATGACTTTTAAATAACAAGATTATATTACCTTATTTGAGTAAGAAGATGTTTTATATGAAATTTACATCCTATATCAGTATTTCTCAACCAGGAGATTTCCTATGGTTTTCATAGAAAGAGACACGATCATAAACACAACCAGTCTTATTTTTATGTAACTTATTTTTATGTGTATCTAGTGACAAGAGCTGCGAACATAAATAGTGGCGTTTTTTGTATACTGACTAGATTTGACATCCTTTGAGTTGAATGATTTTAAAACATTATAAGCTAATAAGTTTAAAAGAAAGAACACGGATGAAAGTATATGTTCACAAAGAGTTTAACCTTTATTATTCACTTTAATTAACTGATTACAGTAATAGTGTCGTTTGTTTGTACAGTATATGGAGCAGTAAATAAATACTTATGAATGCAAATTCCAAATCTGAGACTCAGTAGTGTTAAACTCACCATGGATTTGGCATGCAGTGTTAGTGTTACCGTTTAGCCATTATGTATTTATTACAATGTAAAGTGCATAATATTTTGAGAATGCCTGCACAATGGGAAAATCCATTTGAGGTAATTATAAGAGGTTTTTATAAAAAATTCATAAAATAAAAGGATTTTTTTCTATAGGTGCTCTCTGAGATCTGAAAACCTTACACATTATCCCTGAATAAGCAGTATTTAAAGACAGTGCCAAATTGAAAGCGTTGTGAAAAGCTTACGAGACTTTTCAAGGCATCTTGAGTAAATAGTGTAATATAAATACAGAACATTGTAGAAGCTAATAATTATATTATATTAGAAGCAAGTACCGGGCTGTTTGGCCATGGTCCAGGGTTTACAAACAAACCAAACATTTCAACAGCACCACTGGCTGTCATCTTCATTGGAATATGAGTCTACCTGAATCCGGGGTGTCAAACGTCCATTAAATTTGGGTTTTTCGCTCCTCGTTTTGGGCGACCAAATATTACATAAACGAAAGTCTCATTCCGTTTTTCTGGTGTTTCTTTGTTTTTATGTAAATATGTTTACTTAATATGGAAATATTAATATTAAAATAATGTGTAAAATTGCTGGGCGCCAGAGATGTATACTATCTCAGGGTGTTTTTTGAATAAAAATAATGTAGTTTGGATGCTAAGATATTTTAATTATCATTAAGAATCATAGAAATCGATAGATACATTTGTATATTGCTTATGTTGTCGACAGACGCTTTAAATCACTTAACCAACTACTTCATATTATAACTACATGCCATTTAATTTAGTTGGTTCTTCCCAAATCATAAATTAATCAAATAATCTAACTTGATAGGATAAACATATGACATACATAAATATAAGAATCAAATATTCATAGAAGAAATTACAATTAACATAAAATATATCAATCAAATATTCATTATTCGTTAAGCATCTCAATAATCATCAACATCTATAAGTAAGATTAATATATGTATTTATATTCAACTTCAGTTATGACAATTTATCATCTTCTGTTCATCATTAAATTTAAATTAATGCAAATAAAATCTCAAATTTGAATTATACTAATAAATAATGCCTTTCTAAAGTCATAAGAGGTACTTTTAATTTAGCATCCAGCTACGCGTAAGTTCTTTTAAAATGAGACGGGATTTTATGGTATATAGACGATTCTACTACATTTGATATATTCTAATAAACGGGTATAGAGAAATGTTAGAGTTTACTTGTTAAGAGTTTATCCATTCCGGATCTCCGCTGAATTATGTGGTCATTTATCACTGTACATTACACATACTCTGCTTTTAATAAACTCACTTTCACTTTTGCTGATCTTACACACACACCGTACTTTTTAATTATTGCACACGACTGACGCGCACAAGAAAATAATACTGGTTGTTTATCGTTCAAATATCACTAATTAAATAACACTTCTTCTTGCTTCAGGTTCGCACTGTTTTAAATTGTCACTCGTGTTGAAGACTCTCTTCCTATCTCCATTCCGCTTTCACTTACTCTTTGATTATAGAGTGATTTGACTAATACACCATCAATTATTATTTAAACTGTAATGTAAGTTCACTTTGTCTTTCCCGAACTATTAATCTAATTCATGACTTTAAATTGTAAATGTCACTATAAGTGTCTTTACATTTTATTTGATATAAATATTGTATTTAACACGACTTCAGATATACGTGACTCTAAGCTGAGAAATTAACTAAGAGAGTGATCGGGCGCGCTTGAAGTAATATTTATAATCAGTACCAAGTTCTATTCCCTCCTGTTCTACTCAAATTTCCCCGATAGGCTTAGGGGTGGTTTCCTGACCGGGAACTTTGAATTCGTCCAGTCATGAGCCTTAAAAAATTGGCGCTCACAAGGCACGCGTTCTGTTATTGGTTTTTTAAGTTGCTAGCGCGCCGATTTCAGCACGTGGTCTCGCTACTGAAACTGACGCTGTTTTACACCCGCTACACAAGTATTTTAGGAGTGGTTGGCTTTGTAATTTCAAGGTTAACATTTGTCAAAAACTAACGGTATTTGACACTTTAAGTTTTTCTCGCGAACAATGCGCTTCCTCTACTTTATGACTTTAGAAAGTTACAGTTATTGTTGGCTGTCTCCGGTCTGTCGCCTTAGCTAAATTACTTACAAAAATTTCTGTATGAGGCATTATTTTGTCTCTACTTCATACTCAATACAAATAAATATTTATAATTACTATTAACTAGATAAACATATAATAATACATAAATTACACTAATGTCATAACATAGTGCACTGTGAAAAAAATATCGTTATACGTCAGCCTTTACCACAGTACTGTGGGCCTGATGTTTGACACCCCGTGTTCAGGTAGACTCGTATTCCACTGAAGATGACAGCCAGTGGTGCTATTGAAATGTTTGATTGTTTGTAGCCCTGGACCACGGCCAAACAGCCCGGTACTTGCTTCTAATATAACTGACACCGACCGTGAAAGCCTTAGAACAATACTAATTATTATATGTTTTGTTTTCCAGTTGTCAGCAAGTATCTTTTCACATCTGAAGGGAACAGTGATGGGCGCAGTACAACAGGATCCTACACCAGACCTGAATCCTGACACGCTGGCTGCGTTATCAGCATTGATGGTGGCTCAAGCACAGGAAATATTTGTACACAAGAGTATACAAGGTATGTGTGTTTGTTATGATCGTTCATGGGACTATGTTTCCTGACATTTTACCTAACACAGATGATTTGTTTTATTATCTTTCATGTACTATATGACCTCAGCAATATGCTGTAGAATCCCTCTCCTATCCATTATCACCTAAAGTTTATCCCATGATAGTCTATCACAGGGGTCTCCAACTTTTTCACTTGAGGGCCGAATTGAAAAATCTTGGAAGTCAGACGGGCCAACAATATATATATATATATATATATATATATATATATTTATATTCAATCACTTCCTGCTACAGTTTGTTTCTTGATATATATAAAGTATTTAAAATTTATATTTATATAACCTCAAGATGTTATTTTTCCTTATTTGGAACATGTTTCGAGAGCTCCCGTGCTCTCATCCTCAGCCTTCGCGATCTTGCGTCTGGTGAAGTATTTGTGTGTTGGCTGGATGCTATTAAGGTTTCTTGTTGGTTTCTGGTATTTTAAAGTTGTATTATTGTGTGTGATTGTGGTATATGTATTTGTATTTTGTGTATTTTCGATGTTGAGTGCTTTGAATATTGTGTCATGTTTTGTATTGATTTGTATTTGTTCAGGTATTAGTTTGTTTTGTGTTTTATGTTTGTATATTTTCCCAAATGTTCATTGTGGTGCCTTTGTGTGGCATATGTTTTATTAATGTCATATTGGTTATGTCTGGGAAATCATGTCCTGTGTTTATTGCATGTGTGGCTAAATTGGATTTATATATTTCTGTTTTTTTTTGTTTGGCCTATGTAACATTTATTGCAATCTTGGCATTCAATTTTGTATATACTGTTAGTTGTTGTATTATCTTTGTTGTGTGGGCTATTTAGTTTTTGTAAATTATTTTTATTAGTTTTGTATGCTATTTTTATATCTGTGTTTTAAATAGTTTTGTTAGCTTTGTCATTTTATTATGTATGTGAATGTGGCCCATTTTTTGTTGTTGTTATTATTTATGTGTTGTTCATTTTGATTAATTCTTAATTGTTCAGTTTTTATTTTATTTTCTATTTTGTTTACAGTATTTTTATTGTATCCATTTTCATAACCAATTTGGTATATTATATTTCTTTCTTTGTCAGTTTCTTGTTTGTTTAGGGGATTTTTGTACATTCTGTTAAATAACAAATAGAATGCTGCCATTTTATGTTGTGGTGGGTGGTCAGAATGGTTAGGTATAATGATGTTGGTAGAAGTTGATTTTCTGTATATTGCATATTGTATGTGGTTGTTGTTTCTTGTGATGGTTATGTCTAAGTAGGCCTAGTTGATTTTGTTGTTTTTCTTTTTCTTCTGTGAATTGTATTTTTGGATGTATGTTATTGATTTGTTTTAATATGTTATCTGCATTTGTATTTTTGTTACTTGATACATATAGCCCATCATCTAAATATCTTATCCAAATGCCATTTGGATCAATGGATTTTATAATGTTTTGTATTTTGGTGTCTATGTGTTGTAGGAATATTTCTCCTGTTATGCTTGATAAAGGTGATCCCATTGCTAAACCTTCTAGCTGTTGATAAATTTTGTTATTAAAGTAATTTTGTTTTAGTATTAGTTGGAGGCTATTTTTTATTTCTTTTATATATTGTTTTTCTTCATTTTGTTCTTTAAGTTTGTTTATTATTATGTCTATTGTTTCTTCTACTGGGATGTTGGTGTACATGTTTGTGATATCATATGATGTGAAAAATGTATTTTCATTTATATTTATTATGTTTAGTTTGTCTATTAATTCGTATGTATTTTTTATGTAATGATGGTCATTTGTTAGATGGTTACTTTTTAATTTTTGTGCTATTACTTTTGTTATTTTGTATGTAGGAGCTTTTTTTAAGTTGATTAATGGACGTATTGGGTTGTTTAATTTATTGTATTTTTATTAGGCTATTCATTTTAGGTGGTTCTGGATTATTATTTATATATATGTCTATGTTTTTATTGTTGAAAATGTTTTTAGTTGTTTTTATTGTTTGTTTAAGATATTTTTCTATTGGGTTCCAAATAAGGAAAAATAACATCTTGAGTAATATAAATATAAATTTTAAATACTTTATATATATATATATATATATATATATATATATCAAGAAACGAACTGTAGCAGAAAGTGATTGAATTAATAAAACCATACAAGGTAAATAAGCCTACAGTAAAAAAAACGAAAAGTGAGGTTATCAAACAAATTCAAAAACAAAAGTGTATTGTGAAAAAAATAGTGAAGTGAACATCAATATTAAGTGAAATCTGTGACGTACCGATCGATCACATTTATTATTATTACCAAATTTCCAATTAATTGTTACTTACCGTTACGATAACTCCTACAGGGTCACAGGATTCGGTCACATGTACCTAGATACAAACATGGTCTATAGGTTACGCAAAGTACTGACGCAACTCATTTTGGAAGAGAATTAATATTTATTATTATTTAATCTTGACTGCTTGTAAACTCATCAAAATTCATTGAGATACATTGCTGCACAGGGGTGCAACACCAACATAGCACTTAGGAACTACAGCTTACCTTATTATTTCACAAGACACAAAGGCAAATATCAAATAAAAACACAATTATACACAAAAGCTGCCCAGCTTTGGACACTCTCCCATTCATTCATATTTTAAAGAAACAAGAACCCCTTAACACATTTTCATATAATAATGCCCCCACATCGACCACGCGGTCATCGCGCCCGTACTAAGTCCCCGTTCAGGTGTCCGAAAGATATACGAAACTATTAACTCTTTTATGCTCACTCCTGACTGTTGTTAATCCCTTTAGACACTGTTGATTACATTCCAATTTTTAACGGTGAGGTCGGCCGACCTAAAGAAAAAACTGTTAACGAAATTTAGATGAACCGCATGCGGTCGGTTGGTAAGAGGCACTGGGCAGAAGTTGGTTCTCTGTTCCCTCTCCACAGTTTTCAATACGGGAATTCACTGCCTTGGGCGTCGTCGCCGAAGCTTCGGCCAATGCTATGCATGTTGTTTTTTGAGTCAATGTCGCATATGATCTTCTATAGGCATTGGCTGACGTCATTTAAGTGGGCCGGACGTTTAAGTGAAGCCAAAGGGACGATGAATAATTTTACGCTCTAGCCATCTTGGTTTTAGTCGAGAGCGTCCTTGTGAGCGCGTGCAGGTGTAGTTGCGCTTGAGCGTTGACACACATGTACAGAGTTCTTAGAATTTTGGTGGAGGTGCGAATTCCTCTGCCGCATTACACCACTGAATTTGCGTCTTATTGCTTTGTTTCCAACTGTTCTGTTTCTCAACACTGGTCTGTTATACGGACAAATACGTTGCACAATAATACATTTATTTTGCAATATTTTATCCAAACCCGCCCGAAAATGAACTGAATAAAATTATATAATTGCCCCAAACGATTAAAATAAAACACCCAAAAATTGACCCGCTACAAATCAACAATCAAATAACGGAAAATAAATATATAACAAATTATCTCTCACATAAATATACATTAACATGTACACAAACAACATAACCACAACTCCATATAACCACATTACCAAATTATTAAATAAATTTCAGACACGAAAAAACAACTAATGAGAATACAGACATGAATATATACTTCAATAGACAATACCGAAAACATAAATTAACACCTAAATACATTAACATAAACACAAACAACAAAAATATGACTGCACAAAAAACAATAATACAAGCACAAAGATTATAGATACAAAACGAAATTAATCAATTATACATTAAGAAAAATAACATAACACTAGACATATACAAACTACACTTAGAGCTAACAAGTTTATTACATCCAATCACTTGGAATAATAAATACAGTAACGTAGAAAATAAAATAAGATTTGAAAAAACAAAAAGACTATTACAATCAACAAAAAACTCAACACATTAAAACAACAAAATGAAAATCAAGAACAAAAAAAACAAAAATAAACACACATTTTACCCTCGAACCATTAACCTTAGCAATACAGACTTTAACAAAAAAGAAACAGAATATTTAAACAATATGTCAAAAACTAACCTAACTCAAAACGCAAACAAAAATTTAGAAATTGTAATAGTAGAAACAGAATTTGCCATTAATCTAATAAAAGACAATATACAAGAAGAAAAAAGAACAGAAGCAACACATATAATTAAAAAAAATAATCACTAGTGAAATGAAAAACAAATATAAACAAAAGAAAGATAACAAAATAATGTAAATAAAATTAAGGAAAAAATAACATTCAAAGATATTTCCTATGTATTATTTTTTGGCTTTCTTATGTACGTATGGGATGTGTGGAGTTTCTTCTGACATATAATGTCTGTCCATTTTGGGTCAACTTGTGATGCTCCTATCACTAGAATGGATTTCAAGTGTTTGTCTGACAAGTTAGCCAAACCACGGGGGGAATTAGAGCTGTGCGCACGCGGGGGGGGGGGGAATAGGAATCTTTGCTTTGTTGATGTGAGTGAAAAGCGTGGTTCATTCAAGGCAGCCAGATGAACAAGCACATTAACCACAAAAGAAAGGTAACAAAATAATGTAAATAAAATTAAGGAAAAAATAATATTCAAAGATATTTCCTATGTATTATTTTTTGGCTTTCTTATGTACGTATGGTATGTGTGGAGTTTCTTCTGACATATAATGTCTGTCCATTTTGGGTCAAATTTTGATGCTCCTATCACTAGAATGGATTTCAAGTGTTTGTCTGACAAGTTACACAAACCACGGGGGGAATTAGAGCTGTGCGCATGCGGGGGGGGGGGATAGGAATCTTTGCTTTGTTGATGTGAGTGAAAAGCATGGTTCATTCAAGGCAGCCAGATGAACAAGCACATTAACCACGTAAATTTTTTAAACTTGTACAAAATATTACATTTTATTGAACTTATTTCTTGTTTAGTTATTTAGTAAAATGTTATAATATTTGAAGTATTTTGACGATCTATTTAAAAACTGCATGCAACATTGTCCGGGTTGCTGCGGGCCGTAGTTTGGAGACCCTTGGTCTATCAAAAGTATTAACATAATCCATGAACACAACATATGTACCATAATAATAATAATTAGTAAACTCCCATTTTCTCTTGTTTATTGGTTTAAAATAAATACCTACGTTATTGTCTTTACAAAATCTTATTTGTTTGTCCATAATTTTCCTATCAATAATAAGTCTCATGTATCCTAATGTTAGTTTATAAATGAATGTAGAACGCCTATTCCTATGTAGTTAGTAAGATCAGCTTGATTGTGTTTTTTTAATGGGCACTTTCAGTGCTTCCTTCCACAGAACTGGCACCTGCCTTTGCTTCCAGCAATGATTAAGAAAATCCAGAACCTACCCCGTACCCTGAACTGGTGCATAGAAAACTGTATTTTAATTGTCCATGCCAGGGGTACGCCCTGTCTGCGCCCTGACCAGCATCGGGGGTGGGTCCGGGGTAACCCGGGCGCATCCCTGATGTATTGGGTTGGACTCGAGGTTAGTCTGTGGTTTCGGCTGTGGGGCGTCGACTCTGTGTCCGTCTTGTGCGGTGGAGTTGGATTCACCTATCTGCTGTTACATCCTAGATAGTGGAGATTCCATAACCCATGGAGGGTTAGAGCTGCATGTCTCAAACCCAAGGGTACTGACCAAAACATCGTCAGGCGCCTGGTCAGCGTTCAGAACTATAGACCTCCAGCTCGATGGAGAGCCGGGGATGGTATAAGCAGAGGCTTGGAACATCTCCGTTATCCTTAGAGAGTTTCTGTCCATGCCAGATGCTTTTTTGGGTACAATACTTAATGTGTTGTCCAGTTTGTCACAACGTAACTTGTCTGCACTCCCCAGTTGTATTTCGCTTGAGCCCTCAAACTTGCTCATCACACTATACCAGTACCTCTTTGCAGTATGGTGGTGTAAGGCTCAAGCATCCAAAACATGAATATTTGCATCATGTTGGTAACTTGATGCAAACGCACTTCATAAGCAGTAAAAAACGCGCATTAAAAGAAAACACGGAAAACAAATAAAAAGAGCATATATAAGAACTAACACATTAACAAACATAAATAATAATAATATTACTTCTTGTAATTGATTCTTGTTGAAACTGTTTTTTGAATTTATAACCGTTGATGGTGAGACGACAAAAATGTCACAGATCTCATAAAATAAGAAACCATATTATTTTTCTGAAGTAACGAGTCGTGAAAGATAGACCCAACATCCATATGATAAGTAAATTGATAAAGTGGACACTCGTGATTATGAACCACATTGATTAGGAAATATGAGGCCTTTTTAGAGAAAAGTTGTAGCCACCAGTAAACAAAGATGACAGTGAATAATCTGAAATTACTCATTGATTCGTTGAAGGATGAATAATCCAAAATGCATGGTTTGTAAATATTCGTATACCAAGTGATTTAATTTATTTAACGGAAAGTAGTAAAAACAATGTAGTGTATCTGTTTAGGCAACTGATAAGATATTGAGTGTAAATAATAAGTTTTGATAAATAGAAAACAAATTGTGTGTGTGTGTGTGTGTGTGCACGCGTGCGCGTGCGTTGCTTAGTATCTGACAATTAATTACTGGTTTTAATAAAGATTAGTGAATTAAGATAAAGTACGTATATATGTTTGCGCGCGTCTTTTGTATAATGGACGTACTACTTACTGTTTAGATTGTAATCGTAGTATCAGTTTATTTGTAAATTGACATTATATTTAGATGAATGGTTACAGCATGGAAATAATGTAATGTAATCAATAATGCACAAATGCAGCATTTAAAGCTACGTATGTTATGAATGATTTTGGCAGTTAACAGAAGTCAGAAATTTAAAACTTTTTATTTGTAACTAGATAAGAAAATTCTCACAATCTCTATATATAAAACTCAAAGTCTGAGGATTTATGGGTACTGAATACAAATCCACTCTGTTACACCGACTGCCACCAAATTTTGCACAGGTAAATTTTGACAAGGTGAAAAATACTGTCTAACTTGGAGTTTGATATTTTGCCCCGTTCGCATGATTTAGGCCCTTTTACTTATGCCTTTTCGTTGATGTGTATAAAAATGTCATCAACACCATGGAGACCAGAATTAATTACCATAGTAACAAGTAAATATTTATATTTAGCGGCATCGGAACTGTATCTTTATCCGTTCCGGCAGTTCTTAATGTTTTTTGCTATGTGATTGTATCAATATGTTTTGTAATTTTGTATACAGATACGTCTATATATTTTGTAATTGTCTTAAACGATTAGAAAATTTATGCTATAAGTATTTTTAATGATGCAATAAATAAGTAATGAATATAATAAATACTACTACTAAAGATGTCAACAACACCATGGAGACCAGAATTAATTACCATAGAAACAAATAAATAAACAAAACCTGTTTAGCGGCATCGGAACTGTACATTTATCCGTTCCTACAGTATATTTTTGATGTTAATATGCGAGTGTATCATGATTATATATATATTAATTATGATTCACAGTATATTATGATGTGAAAAGGAAGAAGTGTAATAATTGTAATTTGTCCTATACTTAGTGCAAAGTGAAAATACGTGTTGTTTTCATTTGTGAGGTTAGGTGACAATGGTTTTTGGTTTTTAGTTTACTGCTGAAATAAATAAAAGCCATGGTTGAGGAAAACACAACGTTTAATGTGTTATACAATGCTTCCTAACACAGTAACATGAAAAATAAAGAATTTAGCGTTTTTGATTTAACAGGTACAGTAGGACCTCTGTATATCGAATTTGATGGTTCCTAAGAAAAAATTCGATATATAGAAATTTCGATATACAGAAACCTGTTTCTTATTATTATTCGTAGGTTAAGAAAAGCACTGGAATTTGTTAAAAAAATCATGTATAGGCCTCCATACTATTAAAACGACATTTTGGTAATAAATAAATGAAAACCATAAGCATTTATTTAATAAAAATTACTGTATTTATTTAATAAAAAGTATTTAGTGTACATTACAGTATTTATTTATTTACTTTAAAAAATTGTTTGTATTTAAAAAAGTAGGAACTTGCGTGTTAAATGAGTAATACTGTATTTTATTAATTGGTCATAAAATAATTTCGAATGTCTTTCTGAACCAAATTTGATGCAGATTCCTCATAAAAGTGTTCACATTTGTTGAGCGACTGGAAAATATCATCAGGCACATATTCTTCCGATTGAAGACCTCGACGGATTGTTTCAAATGCTGCCATCATTTCTTTCTTAGAAGGTTTAGGAACTTCAATTTCTTCTGCCTCATTGTCTTCACCTAAGTCTTCAGTATCTTTTAATGAACTTACTTAAAATGTTATCGTCCGTTGGATATTCTGCAACAATAACATCTTCGTCGACGCTTAAAAATTCATCGAGTGATATGTCTTGATCTATTGCGCCAGTTGACTGTAACTGGTTCCAACAATCCTCAAGTTGTGGCAGTGCAGTAACTTCTTCCACAACAGTATTTTGAGAGAAGCCAGCTTTTATAAAACAATTCTGTATTGTTGATTCTGCTACATAATTTTGCCACACCTTTGCTACCTCTGATATACACAGTCTGAGATTAATCGCATCATCAATAGGTTTGTTGTTTTCCAATGCAAAAATGAGCCTCTTGAGGATCTGTTTTCGGTAAAGCATTTTGAGATTTTTTATTACTCCCTGGTCCATAGGTTGTAGTTTAGATGTGGTGTTTGGAGGGAAAAAAACCAGCTTCACGTTTGTTACCTTTTTTGCCACAAAAGGAGGGTGTGCCAGACAATTGTCACCAAAAAGAACCACTTTTCTTTTTTGTCTTATCAGTTTTTTGTCAAAGTTTACTATCCATTTCTCAAAAATCTCACTCATCATCCATGACTTTTTACTGTATTCGTAGTCGGTTTCTAAAGACTTCACTCCTTTAAAACATCTTGGTTGCTTGCTTTTTCCGATCACCAACAGTTTATTTTTTTCTTTTCCGGACATATTGGCACACACGACAACAGTTATTCGTTCTTTACTATGTTTACCTCCGAAGCATTTATCGTCTTTAAAGGTTAGAGTCTTATTTGGTAAACATCTGAAAAAAAGTCCAGTTTCATCCATGTTAAAAACATTATCTGGTTCATACTCTTCGAAAATTAACCTTAAAGTTGTAGTTTTCCACTGGTTACAGTCTGCTTCAGATACACTTCCACTTTCTCCCGAAATAACTTTTTCTTTAATGCTGTGACGTTTCTTAAATTTGTCCAACCATCCAGAACTTGCTTGAAACTCTTTGTGCCCCAACACTTTAGCATACTCTACCGCCTTTTCCTTTATAAGCGGTCCTGAGACAGGCATGTTTTTATCTCGCACCATTGTCACCCATTTAAGAACTGCTTCGTCCACGTCATCATATTTGCATGTTTTAGACCGTTTTCTATCTGCTCCTACATTTTCATGAGTTTTTAAAACAGATTCTCGATTCTTTATTATGGTTGACACTGTACTCGGCGGAATCAAAAACTTTATCGCAACGTCTTTTTTTCGCATTCCACTATCCACATCTTTTAATAATGCCACCTTTTCTGCAACACTCAAAGATTTTCTTTTTGACATTACAGCATTTACGTTCTCGTGAACTCAAAAATAAAAAATAAACTCAAAACAAAAATAAAGACTGACTGAAACTGAGTTAACCTTACTCCTTAATAACGTACAGTACTACCGAATGATGAGATACTGTAATGCACGGGAACGATTGTTGTAGATTGAGAGAGTGAGGAACACGCACAGTGTCACGTGATCAACTGACTAATCCAGACCGGTCTAACAGGTTTCATTTTTAGTCAATGTGGAAGAATCACAGCTAATTTTCCCCTCATTTCTGAAGTTACAGAGTTCGATATATAGAAATTTTTTTCGATATATGGAAATTATTTTATATTGGAATTTCACGGGACTTAAAAAAATTCGATAAATGGAGATTTTTGACATAAAGAAGTTCGATATACAGAGGTCCTACTGTACTTTATAAATATCTCCAAAGGCTTTATAAACGAGTACTTTTAAATCTCCAAAAGGTGTTGCACCAACATAATAATTTAGTACAAGTTGAAATAGTACAAGTGTTGAAAACAGCTTTGGAGAGAATTTGACTAATGAGTACAAAATTGTTATACGAGCTGACAGAATGCCATATAGACACAGACAATAAAAATTATGTTAAAATACTTATTAAAAGTCCAATATTTGTGTGCGAAGCTGCGGGTAACAGCTAGTCTGTTATAAAACTTTTTTTTGTTTTAATTCTAAAACTAAAATGTAAAGTGACCTCTTATGTTTCTTGGTGGTGTAGTTTATTTGTTAGTGCATGTTTTGCCCTTGATTATTTATACCTTCTCGCTGATGGTTGTTTTGCTTTTTTTGTAACGGTTCACTCAAGTAGTATAAGTATGTCCCAAGTGTGTATGTGTGTGTTTGTTTATTTCCTCCTTCCATCATATATCAAGTAGAAGGGGTTTTATCCATTTGTTGTAAGTCATCCAGTTTATAACAGTTATAAAAGCAAGTTTTTTTTTTTTTTGCCAATTCCTTTCTTCTTTTCTTAGCCGATTCTATGATTATATCTTCTCAGGTTTACCTCGGGGTCTGCTGCGTAAGTCTGTCTCAAAGTCATTTTCCTTCACATCTCGTGTCAAACACTTTCTTGGATACCATGTTTCATTCATACATATTGTTACGTAATGCAGAAAAAGTGTTACGCCATTACGGAACATTCTGGTATATTGGAGAACGTTGTTGTACTCTATTCCTGCAGCTGTAATGCGTGCATGACGCTTCCCACGCGAGGCAGTGTTACGTAATTGGAACAATCTCGTACATTCGATAGCGTTGTTCGAGAAGTTTCTCAATTAGCCCAATGGTGCATGTTTCTGCGAAGGTCGTGCTGAAGTGTCCTCTAGAATTTTTGATGGCTTGTTAAGGACGCATATTATGGAACCCTGCAGACTATAAATAGCCCATACATGCTGCTTACTTTTCAGTTATTGTCGGGCGATTACACAGTGCATTTGAGTGGTGATTTACACAATGCAGTTCAAAGTATTGTGGCGAAGTGTTATGTGTTTTATAATCGTGCAGGACAATTGAAATACAATTGTGTTTTATATTAGTTGACATTTTATTGTGTGTGAACAATTTTTACTTGATTTGTTGTTAGAGACTATCTTGTTGATTACAAACTGTTTAATTGTGATAATTAAAGCTGGTGATTAGTGACATAATTGGTGTCTTGTATTTTGCTTTCCACTGTACCATACGACGATCAGTTAGACCACCGTAACAATATGGTTTGCCCATACCATTGAATCGTTTTATTTGTACATTTTCTGTGATTGGTTCTAATCTTGGTTCTTCCAGTACACATCAAGTCCTTATTGAGACTTTTCTTGTCTCCCGCTGTACGTTGTAAAAACTTCATATGTAGCACTGTTTTTTAATTTATGGTTCCAATACTCTCTGTGTATTCTGTTTTCTCTGTATTAGTGGGTTAAGTTGTTGCTCCGTATTTAAATGTGTATATTATTTTCCCTGATAAGGCATTGTGTGTGTGGTACTAGAGCCTATTGTCTTAATTTCATATTACTTCAGCTATTCTTCTGTTAAAACATATTATAACTCATAAAGATTTCAGTTTACCTATATTTGTGTCTATTATTCTGTCTATCTGTATTTGTATCTATTTCTTCTGTATTGTTCTCATATAGTTTTTATCACTTTGTTTGTGCCTGTATTTGTTTGCATTATTTTTTCGCCTAGTTTATTTTCTATGATGGTGTTCTATGAAGTTTTTCTTTGGTTGTTGCAATTAATGTTGAAACATCAGCATGCAGCAAGTTCTGTGTCATAACTGAATTTTTAAGTTCTTATATCACACGCCAGTGTTTTTGATCTTGTTCTTACATATTTCAATAATACATTCCTTGTAGATTACAAGTACTAATGGCCTGAGGCTGTTACCATGTTTGATGCGTTTTTCCAGTTTCAATTCCATTAGTTCTGTCAAATTATTTTAACTCGTTCTATGCATGTTCTATGTTTCATGATTGAAGGTCCTTTTTAATTTTTTGCTCAGTTCATTGTCTCCAGTTCTCTCGTACGAACGTCTGTGATACTTTGTCAGATGCTGTGTATTATTCTTTGGTTTTACTTACTTTCTTTTCTGTTGAGGCTGTTAATTGTATGTGTGTATATGGATGCTTATTTATGTGTATGTTACCTGTTCATTTTTGTGTTTTGTTTTTTATTTCTGATGTTAGTCTACATACCAAAATACATGAGTATATTTTGGAACCCTTTACTGATAAATATGTTGCTGCATAGTTGCTAAGTTGATGAAGTGATCTTTTTTATGTATCAGTAGGGTTCATTTCTTTCTTTAGTCCTCTGATATAAGTTTGTTCAAAAGTTTTCTTAGTGATCTTATTATTATAGTCACACCCCATTTAAACATCTCTGTTTCAATACCATATTCACCGTGGCTGTTCAGGTTTTTGCTTTTCCTAGAGTAGTTTTTATTCTATCAAACCATATCCTTCCACTTCTTGCTGTTCATTTCTTGATGTAGTGGTCTGGTTGTCTCTTTGTGTTCGAATATAGACTTGTTGAACAGTACTTGTTGTCTCATATGTATTTGAGGATGATGCTTTATAAAGTTTTATGAAACAGATCCAGTCAAAAACCATTGAACATTGAAAACTTTGACTTTTGAATTTATTTTAATGGAACATTTTTCTTCTTAATAATTTATTCCTGATCCATACAAAAAAGGTCATTACCACATAGGGTTAAAAGAATGTAAGTACAATCATTAACGGGGAAGTAAAGTGTAGCAAGTGGCTGTCCTAATAATGTAAATCAGCTAATTTCTTTCTCTTACTGCTCCTTCTAACCAGTGTATTTACTCTGTGGTATAAAACAAAAAGCTGGAATATCGTGACTTTTGGGGAATCAATTTGGCAAACTAAGACTTAGAATTACAAACCAAGAACTTGGCTAGGAAGATTGTTAAGACTAAATAAAATTTATATCCAATTCCTACAAACTTGCAATTTGCAGATGATTTTCTACTGATAGGGAAAGAGATGATCTTGTGTGTGTGTGTGTGTGTGTGTGTGCATGTGCATGTGCATGTGCGTGTGCGTGTGCGCGTGTGATACCAGGGAAGAATATGAGGAATGTGGGAAATAAGGTATGAAGATTACTATTGAGAAAACAAAATATCTTTGACATCAAAGATCCAAATTATATGCTGGAACACGATAATAGGGATCAGCTATTGGCTGTAGTGAATGCAACTACCTTGATGTGACCATCGGTAAGAATAGTGAAGACACAAAGACATTAGAAATAGAATTATGCAGCGAAAGATTGCCATAAAAGATTGAATGGAATATGGTGGAATCAAAATAGAGTGGATTCTGGCTAATGTGCCACCAGTTATTAGGGGCAGCCATTTTATTAGGCTGGTATCTAGAATACAAGGTCTGTACAAAAGTACCTGACCTTAATTTTTTTCATGGTAAGTAGTGATCATTTAGATGTGCCAACAGTGGGTATACATAGAAAGGACTTTCATGGGCATGCACAATTTCTTGTTTGCTTGTAGTACCACCAGTTGCGTCAGGTATCCCACCATCAGTTGCATCTGGTACTGCCAGAAAATTACACAGCGCAACATGTGTTTGCCCTGTTCTCATTTTATTTACAACTAGCAGGTACCCATGGCTTTGCACGCAAATATTTGTATATGATTGTTGTGGTAACTGTCGAGTTGGTAAATTGCTAATGGTACATCTATATTAATAATATTCTTATATTGTAAGTTATGAATATCCATAAAGTGAGAAGCAATAGATCCATCATTCATGTTTCCTCGATACGTAAAATCAAAATTTGATAATTTAGTAGATATTTACAAACATGCAGTAACACAATTAGATAAAATGTTTATTCGTATAGAATAATACAAATAATGAATACATAAGTATATTGATATGAGTTAGTCGAAATCTTACGTGCTAAGTCAGTCTTAAACTTTTTGGTAGAATCCTTATCAAACTTTTTGGTAAATGTATCACAGTCCAGTATACTCAGTTTTTATATACATTTTTACATCAGAGCCTTGTTATAAACTACATTTTTCGTTCTGCCGTTATCAGAGCAAATAAAGAGCTCGCTGCTTCTGCTTACTCGAGAACATGCCACAGACAGTCGTCCATGAGAAAAGCAAGCAGCTCTTAAATCCACACCAGCTGTACGTAAAGTTTGCACTTGTGACTTATTGATAGTCATTGTAAAGCATAAATTAACCAGAAACTGAAGTCTTTTAAATTGAAATGGAAAGTTTTTGGGTATGATTGGAATTCTTGGGATAAATACTGTTTCTCCTTTGCCGCAGCCTGTTAATATAGTTGCTTCGATGATACTTTTTTTAGTGACCTAACTTTCAATCGTGTTCCATTGCAACTGTGGTGGCTTCAGATTTCTCATAAGTATAATTGGAACACCTAGTTTTAATTTCAATGTGTGAGCTGGTAATCCTGATGCAGATAAGTATTCAAAAACTCAGTTGGGTAATGTACTGCATCCTCTTCATTCAAAACTGTATTAATGGAGTGATATGTTTTTTCGTCTCCTGGAAATTTATGTAATATGCAGCTATTTATGGCATTTTCTTGTTCGTTTCTTGGTGCTAGTATCACACGCTCACATAACCACACATCATCGTGCAAATTTATAGACTCAATATGTCCATAAACCTTTTCGATCAACTCTGCCAGTGAAGAAACTGTACGACATAATGATGGCGGTAAACATATCGCACCGTCTGTCTCTGGTATCTTACCATCTCCAAGGTTTAATAAAGTAGTAGAAAATTCGTGAATATCTGCATCACCTCCAAGTTGGACTCTCATGTTTATTGTGAGTGATACTGTTTGAATGGTACGCCATATATTCGATTGTTTGACGCAAGCGTTAACTTCATCAGCTCTGGTACCTCGCGTAACTACGGGCAATGTTTGTCTGAAATCTCCGGCAAAGAGAAAAGTTATTCCACCCATAAATCTTTTGGCATTGCGCAAATCTCGTAGAGTTCTATCGAGAGCTTCTACTGATTTTTTAGGGGCCATAGTGCACTCATCCCAAACAATCAAGTCTGCATTTCTAATCAATTCTGCTGTAGCACTATTTTTGGAAATATTGCACACTGGAAATTCGCTGCAATTTAAATCTATTGGTATTTTAAATAAGGAATGAGCCGTTTTTCCGTCAGGTAATAATCTGGCAGCGAAGATTCTAGAAGCTGCTGCTAATGCGATCTTGCCTTCGCTTCTTAACTTCGAAAGAGTCAATTTGATTAAAAATGTTTTACCTGTGCCTCCTGGTGCATCAAGGAAAAATGCATTTACAGATTTACAGTAAACACTTTGAAGAATGAGTTGATATATATTTCTTTGTTCGTCTGTCAGTAATATTTCATTCTCTTCAACTGTAGAAAGTAGCTGTTGTCTGTCATAAGTGGTTTCAGAAAGATATTCCTTTGAAATGTTTTGCACGGTAGACTGTGGATTTGGTAATCCGTATTGAGCTATCGGATTACCACCGACAGAAGTAACAAAATCTTGTAAAAGCAGTAAAAACTATTTTCAATGCTTTCCTTGTATAAACTCAAATCACCATCAGGATTTGACGCATAATATCTCGAATCAAGTTTTCAGAGAAGTGGTCTTTGTATTTAATCCACAATGCACTCGGGTTTGAAATACTGCAGAACACCAACATTATTGCAAAAAGTTCTCTCATTTTGTAAGGGCTAGTAAATAAACTTGCCTCTGACAATGTGTTGTTCCAATGATTGTCATTCTCTAGGAGATCAAGAGCTTGGCATGCAGCTTGAAACGTTGGATGAATTACGTTGTCGACAGTCTTGATATTTTCAAATGAAGTATATTGTGCAGAAGTAAACGAAGAAAATAACATTCATGACTGTTTGGATGAACTCTATACACTCGACCCAATACGTGTTCACGGTATACGTTCTCGCTCCCTTCTAATAAGATTCCTCGACGTCTACATTGACATTTTCCTGTCTGCCTAGTGAAAGTGTAATATGCTGGCACTTCTTTGTACAACAAAGTTTTGGGAAAGTCATCTTCCCGACATAGATAAAAAATGCCATGAGAGTGGTGTTTCTTGGATTTTCTATTCTTCCGTGCAAATTATCTTCACGAAAATAAACTCTCTGCCCATTTTCGAGATGTACGTCTAGATGAGTAATAGGTGGAAAATGCTCATGTATAGGGAAAGAGAAGATTCTCCATATAGCTTCAGATGTGCTTATGTATCGACCATTTTGAAACTGTAATACCTCATCTTAAGAATTTTGTATACCAATCGTAACTAGATCGGAGCCTTTATTGACGTATTTACGTACATATAAATTTAATGGATTTTACACTACTACACAATTCAACATTGGTGTGAGCACCAAAAGCTCGTGAAAGCACCGGTGAGTATGGAACTACCCATGTATTGTCAACTATCAAAATCTCATCTCTCAAACGGATTTCAGACTGAAAACCTCCATCTTCAGGACTTAGTCGGCGATAATTAGGGTAGCTGTCATCATTTATTGTAGTTTCTTTTGTAAGCAATTTAGGATATCGTTTAGTACACTGACCCTCCTTTATACATGGTACTGTGCATTAATTGTTCCACATGGCCCATTAATCATATGTGTTTTAACTATATCATAAAGCTCTGGATCTTTATCAGGGTCCGGCAGCTCTGCACTAATCACAGAATCTATCTATCTGATGTGGTCGTATTTTTTCTTCTAACCAGAGCAAAATATGCGCATGCGGCAAACCTCTTTTTTGCCATTCTACGCTGTACATGTAGCAGACAACTGAGCCAAAAATTTTACCTTTCACTAAGAAATCCATTAATTTCTTCAATTTCAGATGAAATATGCGTGCTACCAAGTCATGTCGATCTTGAGCTGAAAAGCCTTGATGCAACTCCTGGACAATCTCTTGTAGAGTTTCACTCTTATTGATTTTTTTTTTTTGGTTGTTACTAATAAGCAAAATACATTTACTTACCGACTGTTCCATGCCACATCCGGTTCGAGCACATGGTTTATAAACAACATGAATTTCATCTCTAAGGGCCAGGATTCTTTTTCTCAGCGAGATTCAGAAACAGTAGAGGTTTTCGAAATAATAATTCTAATAACGTTTGTGTTGACATATGATTTGTTTAATACTCTATCTTTTAGTTAATTACACTTACAAAGAAGAACAAAGATGGTGCCTTACCATCACAAACAAAATGATTTCTACATGTATTTCCGCTTTATTAATAATTACTTATTTTCTATTATTTCGTGATTTGACTGGATACTTGGTTTGTTACAAAACATTTCAAAGAGACTGCAGTTCTCTCTCTATGGTTTACCAAGTTATAAAAGACATAAACCAATGCCTCAATTTCCTTATTCATGATTTATAAATGCAGACATACTCTTACACCCACGCACACACTCTTTACCCCCATGTTATTTATTGGTACCTTCTTGTAAATTATACTTTAGAATTTAGAGCTCATTTTCGACAAAAGAATAATGGTTAATTAAGTTGAAACTTCCCTGAGTTGTGATTGCTGTCTCCCTTCAGAAGTCCTCCAGTTAGAGCCAGATGTTCGGCGCCTTTCATAGTCTAGTCTGCTCTTTGCGTTGCACTGAATTTACTTTGCCATGTTAGGTAGCAGCTTGCATGACTACGTAATAGTTACTGTTTAATCACATTTCAACTAATTAATAAACACTTCTACTGGCAAAACTGTGCCAGCAAAATTTGAGCGTGTTAACACTGTGATGTGCTGTAATGGACTGAGAACGGGTTATACGCAAAATTTGCGTATGTAGTAGTATATCTGACGTCACCGTCTTTTGTTTCTACGGCCAACGCCCTGGTTTGTACGTTATTGTTGATACGTCATTATCGTTTATTAATGACGACACAGCCTTGTGGACCAATGAGAATTGATATTTAGAGTCTGTCTTCACTTATACCGCCATTGTATGTGTTCGGTTTCACCCGTCAGCCGGTGGCCTAGGAATCATTCCCCTCTTGTTGAATATGCGTTGTTTCTTTGGACAAGGGTAAAACTGACCTAACCATGGTTGACATTCATAAATATAATAAAATACAATACGAAATCCCTTAATCCCATAACTATGACAACAGGCCTTTATGTACTGTTACACTCTACTGTAGTGGACATAGTAAATAAATCAGGCCACGAGTATTTGCATACGTAGCAAAAAGCGTCTTGTGTTCGGTCATGCATATATCGTGGACCTCCTGTGAAACTTGAGGGTAGAATGACCAAGCGGCCTAAATTATCCAAACTTTCATTATTTCATAATGCATCTTGCAAATCTATATAATTCTCAGCTCTTAACTGAGTTTGATGAGTACAGATGTATATAAGCCTTTCCGTCTCTATCTTAGCATACATATCAACAATATACATAACAGTATCAACCATATTCAGAAGCTGTTTGTAATAAATTAAATGATTGTACTCATCTTTTCTCATCATGAGTCTGTAAGAATAAAATTGTAGAGCTGAAACTTTCTTAGTAGTTTGTAACCCAGTCTGAGGATCGACTAATTTTAATGTAAAATGATAACCATCTTCTCCTCTGCAAAACATTAAAGGGTACTGAAAAGCATCATAAGCTCGATGTAGCGTACATTTCTGCAATTCGATGTAGCGTATGATCCCTCGCATGGATTATTATATCGCGTTTATCGCATTCCTGGTTAACTAAAACTACTGCCACCTCATTAGTTGTCAGTGCATTGTAGTGACCCCTGTGCTCTTCATTATTTTCTTTTCGATCAGCATGAATCACAATATTGTACTGATTATTATTCGCAGATGTTACAAATTCAAACGCACTTTTCAGTTCACTAACATATGGGTTGATGGCGTGAAGTAAATTTTGAAGTTCTGTTACTAATGTTCTTTATCCAAGTTACGAATATGATCCATTCTTGTTTCAGCTTGCTGTAAATAATTAGCTATGAAATACACCTGTAGAAATGTTGGTACTTCGTTTTGTGTGGAGAGTAATGATCCCATGAGGTGATATACTTGCCCTTGAATTTTGAAAGTAGGCATGAAGCTCCCTTCGACTATTTCATTGGCTCCGAATGATGTAAATTGAAAAGCTGAATTGTACGATCTTAATGCATTCAAAAATTTTGTCGATAAAAGATGTTCTCCATTTAATAATGATTTTAACGGTTCTGGAGGAGGAAGTATGGGATCTAATCGCACTTTTCCTACAGAGCAACATAATCCATGTGATTCATTTTTCCACTTTAAAGCTTTGCAATGAGGGCAAACCATACTCGGTAACCTGATATCTGTTTCATTCGCGTAGTTAATAACTGGATTATAATTTAAACCACTATTTAATTTTGCGTTCCATCGTAAAGTAGAACCTTGTGATCTGAGAGTCGCTTGCCTGCGTCTTTGTGCCGCTAATCTATTTTCACGAATCATAGGACTTTCAACCTGTGAGACTTCTTCTAATCCAGATCTTTCTGAAGAGTTTCCAGGAGCTGATTGAATTTTGACTCCTTCGACGTCATTTTCAGATGTTCTAAGATGCCTCTTTCTTTCCGCAGTAGCAGTAGATCTTCCTAAACATGATCGTCTTTTTGGCATTGCAAAGCTAAAAAAAGTGGAAATTATTTATTTGATCTATACTAATAAATCTCTAGGAGGGCAATTAATAATTTATACAATACAATACATATTGCACATATTACTTACCGATGACGTAAAATTAATGAAAAAAGGCACTGATACTACATCACTGATGCTCATCGCATAATTCTCGATGAAGTAGGTTAAGTATAATTCTCGACGATTAAGTATTCCTACTGCACATAGCCTACTGAATATTCAAATGTCGAAGAGTATGGTTTGTCAGAATCAACGTGTACTATATAATCAATGTTACAATATAATCAAACAATGAATTATTGTATTGTTTATGTGAATTCCATATGCTGATAAGAATTCCATATCCCTACTAAAATGTAAATATTCAAATGGACTAACTGATATCAGTATACTTAAGTATACACTATTTGTATTATTCTATATGAATAAACATTTCATCTAATTGTGTTACTGCATGTTTGTAAATATCTACTAAATTATCAAATTTTGATTTTACGTATCGACGAAACATGAATGATGGGTCTATTGCTTCGCACTTTTTGGATATTCATAACTTACAATATAAGAATATTATTAATATAGATGTACCATTAGCAATTTACCAAATCGACAGTTACCACAACAATCATATACAAATATTCGCAATCGAAGCCGCGGGTTTAAAAAAAGAGTATTTTTGCAATAACTTTGGTTCTTTTTAACCTATCGTTATCAAATAAAGTGGAAAACCTTCCATTGGGTACCTGCTATCAGCGTGCAAAGTTTCATTGAAATCGGTTCAGTAGATTCTGAGATTACCGCTGACAAACGTAGACCCCCCTAGAGATTTATTATTATAGAAGATAACTGAATGATTGGAGCAGAAGTGCTGCATAAAGTCCTGTCAGAAACTAGAGATACCCAAGCAGAAACCATCCGAAAGATTAGGCAGGCTTTCAGTGATGATGCAATAGGGGAAGAGGTGCACAAATTAAACAGTGGTACAGCTGTTTCAGAGATAGCAGCTTGTCTGTGGAGAACGACCAGAATTCCGGGAGACTGTCAACAAGCTGAAATTCTGCTGTTATCTAGAAAGTGCAGACATCGATCATCGATGGAGGGCCATCGTTTGACAGTCCAGGAAATTGCTGATTAGATTGGGATCAGCATTGGTTGTGCGGACAGCATTCTGAATGAGTATTTGGGCATGCACAGAGTGGCTGCAAAATTTCTGCCCAAGCTGCTTTCACTGGAGCAGAGACAACTCCATGTTGAGGTCTCAGAGGATATGCTGCAGTTTACCAACAGGGATCCTGAGTTTCTGAAGACTGTGGTCACTGGTGACAAGACGTGCATGTACAGGAATGACCTGGAAACTAAGGTCCAGTCATCACAATGGAAACAACCAAGTCTCCTGATGGCCAAAAAAAGCACTACAGGTTTGGAGCAAGAAGGTGATTCTGGTTGTTATTTTTTATGGAGAAGAAGCAGTGAACGATTCAATGGTACCAAGATGGATATGACTTTTTTGCTTAGTCCGATCCATTGTAAGTGACGTAGGATTCTTACCTCGGAAATTCCAATGAATCATGGCACTGCACACACTGCCACTGCAATGCAACATCATCTCACAACGTTTGGCTGGCAACAATTTGATCATCCGCTTTACAACCCAGTCCTCACACCAAGCGAATATCACCTTTCCTAGTGTGAGAAATTCTTCCGTGGTGGCCAACGATGTCAATCAAGCTGTTAATACATGGTTCAAATCACAGATAGGAAATTTCTACAATGAAAGTATTTCTAGCGCCTGGCGCCTCCCTATGGAAAGTGTTTCAAAAATGACAGAAACTATATAGAAAAGTAGTTTAAGGTGGTGTACTTCAAATAGCAATAAAAATGTTTTGTAAATATATTCTTAGTTTCCTTTAATACCCTATCGGAATTTACTTTCTGGATAGCCCTTGTATTTCAAATGTACTGGTAAAACAATATAATTTTTGTTTCAAATTTAATGTAATGCTATAAACATAATAATCAAGTTTATTTAAACACTGAAAACTACATATTTACCATTCACTTGAGCTTTTCAGTGAACTTTCAAAATTGATCAATCATGTTACCAGCTCTTTATAGCTGTTGATATTATCTTTATTACACCATGGTCATTGTCGGTTTCTTTATGAGAAGATTAGGGACTGTTTTTCTTTGTCACTTCCTCAGAAATGTCACCATCTGTCATCTCTCCACACACACCAATTTTATTATCAGTGTTTTCGTACTTACCATAACTGACTTCAGCCCCTACTTTGCAGAGTGGAAATAGTGGTTTGAGATGGGGTTTCAAAGAATGTGAGTCAGTTTAAAACAGGTTCAGAACACTTAAGGTTGTTTTCTACTTACCATGTGCCAATTATTGGTCTACACCTGGAATTTCATTGCACAAAACTAATGGTTATTTTTAATGTCATTATATTTTTTGTAGCCTACACGGTTTTACTGTTACTGAATGCATCCTTCTTAGGTTAGCAATCTGCAGGTTGGTCTGTAGCAGTTTTCCACACTGATCTTAATCTGTGCTTTCTGTTTTATCTCCTCATAGGAATTACAGCTTACGTCACCAATAACCTGTTTCATATATTGGAGTCTCAGTCTTCCTCTTCCTCTTTTCCCTTCAGTGTAACAGTCTATTATTGTTTTTATCAATTTCTCATGACACATAACATGGCTAATAAGTTCAACCATTCGCTTCACAATATTTTGCCCAAAACTTCGTTTTTAACAAAATACTTCGTTTCTAGCAAAAACTAATTAGAGTCTCATCGTTACTAACCTTGTCGATCTATCTTACTTTCAGTAACTTCCTATAACACCACATTTTGTCAGACTACCTCCTTTTACATTAATTATTACACACATATACTGATATTTATATGTATCAATAGTACCATAATATGGCACATACGTGTACTTACCATAACTGACTTCAGCCCCTACTTTGCAGAGTGGAAATAGTGGTTTGAGATGGGGTTTCAAAGAATGTGAGTCAGTTTAAAACAGGTTCAGAACACGTATTCTGACTCATACGAACACGTATCGCTTCACAATATTTTGCCCAAAACTTCGTTTTTAACAAAATACTTCGTTTCTAGCAAAAACTAATTAGAGTCTCATCGTTACTAACCTTGTCGATCTATCTTACTTTCAGTAACTTCCTATAACACCACATTTTGTCAGACTACCTCCTTTTACATTAATTATTACACACATATACTGATATTTATATGTATCAATAGTACCATAATATGGCACATACGTGTACTTACCAATTTCAGTCACTGCCGGGTTCATACTCTTCTTTTTAACATGCTTTTTACCTAAGGGGCCAGGATTCGTTAACAGCGAGATTTTCGATACACAGAAGGTGACACAAATGATAACACTGTATTGTATTGAAAGTAACTATCAAAATTTTAATTTCCCAGATATGTTTTACATACACAACCATGCGGCCAAAATGGCGTCGTACAAGATTACCAAAACAAAATGGTGGTTAGTTTAATTACCAAAATCATTCTTAATACTCCCTTTTTGGTTTCTAAATCAAGATCATTGTAACTTTTATATTGCTGCAGCTTTAATCATTTATTAATTAGTATTTAAGTTACACACAAACCAATGCCCTCGGCATAGATATTTATGGCCATGTGTTCACTCACTCACTCTCACACACGTTCACCCTGTTACAAGTGCATTCGTTTAATTGATTATTCTTGATTAATGAGCTCATTAAAATAATAAAGAAAGATGGTAAAATTGGACTTCTCTTAGTGTTGGTCGGTGTTGCTCCTTCTCTGTTGTTGGTTGATTTCCATGTTGATGGCCGGTGTTCGCCTCAAGTTCTGCTGAGTTTTTAACTAATTAAATATAAGCACTGATTCTACATGTTATGGTTTATACTGTTACTAAATTCGAGCCTTTATTGCTCCACCATCACACTGATATTTTAGAGTCTAGTTGTAATAAGCTTTTGTTATAAAACTGATCAGACAGCGATACATCGCTGTTGATCCTTTGAAGAACTGCGCTGAATTGAGAGAGAGGCATATGTAAATTTGCGCTTGTGTGTGTGTATTTTACATCATCAAGCTTTGTCATGCTGGACAACGCCTCGTTGCACGTATTGTAGTCAGTGCGTCATTGTTTTTTGGTTATGACGGAACAGTGTTATTATCCAATCACAATGCATATTTACAGTCATTCGTCACAAACACCGCCATGGCCTTTTCCGACTCCAGCACGTCCACCGGTGACCTTGGTATGGTACTCTTGCTGAATTTACTTTGTTCCTTCGTATATAGGGACAATGGACCTAACCATTCTGTATTTTAATGATTAAACAATAAAACATAAAAAATTACCCTTAAATCCCATAACTATGGTATTGGGTCATTATGTACTGTTACAATTTCCAGCGCTTCAAGTCTTCTTTCCTCTGTTCCATATGTCAATGTCTCACATCCATATAGAGGTGTGCTCCATATGCAACTCTTTAGGAACTTCTTTTTTGTTTCCAAGACTACTTCTTTAGATGTCAATTCCATTTACTGTTAAATGTAACTTTAGCTTGTCCGATCCTACTTAACTTCTTCCGTCTTCTGTGATTTTTCTTCGTAAGTAGGTGAACTGTCAAACTTCCTCTATATTTTTCCCATTCAGCAATATATTCATACTGGGCTGTCCGTGTTTACTACTGACGGTTGTTTTAATTCAAATTTTTTCTCAAATTGTACTCTTTGCTCAAAACCTCTATATGTAACTGTTCATTTAACTCCTGTTCACTTTCACCCATAATTGCAATGTCATTTGCAAATCTTAACATGTTAATTCTCTCGCCTTGCACTTTTACTACTAAATGCATAATTTTTAATATATAGCTGTGATGCAAGCAATATTGTGATTTCGAGTTACCCAAATTTACAGGTAAAAAGTTCGAATTAACTGTAAAATTTTTAACATTAACCTGAATAAGGAATTCAAGGGGGAACACTATTTCTTTGAATTAACCATGTATGAATTAAGTAGACTTTACTGTATATCGAATAGTAGTAATTGTACAGGTGTACTCTGTATAACATTAATAAAATAATTATGTTAGCCTCTGATACGGCCTGTATTAGTAAATATATAATTATTGTGTATCATGAAAACACATAATAACTTATTACCAACTCACATTCAGATAATCATTGTGATACTGTTATGTTCAGTTTATTTGTTATTAAGTGTGTTTGTTTGTTTTCTGAGATTTTGGTTAATAGGGCTAACTACTGAATTGGGGCGAAATTGATGATCTGTGTGTGTGTCCTAATAAGGCAGAATTCACAGTATGTCAAAAACATGAAGTAAAGAGTATAGTTATTTGTGGAGCTGAAGCATGGAATATAAGTCGTGGTGATGGAAGCATTGAGAATATGTGCCAGGAGTGTAATTACATTGTTAGAGATGTCAGGGGAGTTCCCGATTTATACAGTATGGATATATCTGACAATTGGCCAATGACAGATTACCAAGACACTGTGGGAAGGCCTTGAAGAAAAGTAAGGAGACTGTATTAGAAGGGTACTCAGGATTAGAAGGAGTATAGAGGGTTAGTAGGAAAAAAGAATGGTGATAAAGTTTGGAAGATGGAAAGCATTGAAGACGGTTTGAAACACACACACAAAATCTGTGCAAAGCGTAAACTTTTTTTTTAAAGTTGCAGTTCATTTTTCAGTTCTGAGTAACCAGTCATAATAAGTACTGAAATCATTTAGTCACATTTAGTGTAACATTTCTTGTTTAGGCATGTTATTGTTTAGTGTTCATCATTCGTAACATTATTGGTCTTGTTATGTATTTCCTTAACATTTCTGATTATCTCTCACACTTCCATATTTCTTTCCCCTTTTCTTATTGGGTATCCAGAGGTTGAATACAAAGCAGAGTTTATAATGCAATAGCACACCTTCATGTTCTGTTGAATGTTTGTTGTATTTTAGGGCTGTGAAGGCTGTTTCATCTAATAAATAGTGCAGTTGCGAATCAACTACGTTGCAACTGGTTCTCCCCCTCATTCGAATATCTGTGTATTATGTATTTGTATTTCTTGTTTGATGATAACTGATGGTAAAAGAAAATAATTTCTAAATATAAAATTAGAGTATTACGACTTATAGCCTAGATTTATGATTATTTATAGGTTACAATTCTTGCACATGTGCATATGGGAACGCGCGCGCGCGCGCGTGTTATGCGTGTGCAATACAGAAAAATGTGAGCATATTCCTCATGTATTCTTTTACTGAAATATTTAATTATATACTGGCGTTCATTGTGTGTACAGATAATCTGAAGGAAGTTGTTGTTGCTAAACTAGCAGCTCAGTGTTCCGACTTGTATGCTGAAGCTTTGAAACTAATGCAAAAAGAAATGCCACGTCAGTTGTGGGACAGAGATTGGTTACCGACTGTAAGTATTTGCTTTTAATTAACGTATGTGTTGTAGTTAATTAATTTACATTGAAACTTGTAATTGAAATGCATGTGTGTACTAACTACTAAACAGGGGTTGTTTACGTGTCTGAGAGCATAAAATAAACATACTCATCCAGTGGAGTAGATAAGAGATGTGTAATTTAAAGCAATTCTTTTAGGTGGCCGGAAAGCAGGAAATGTTTGCAGGGATGGCTGAGTATTACCAGAGTTTAGTTTGCAAAGCAGAGAAAGCAGTTGGTGAAGAAATTGCCCGGCTTCAGGTATTTATAATTATGTCACTACATTGTGCAGAAATTTAATTACACTAGTTTTAAATTGGAAAGGGTTTTTATTTTTTAGAAAGGATGGTTATGCTGGAAGTATATAATTTTTTGTATTGAATGAGTAGGGTTAGGTGGGGTAATTGTAAACGAAACATGAAGGACTGAAACATTTTTATTGATTAAAAGTCATGTGTAGGTTTTAAAATTGAATTAACAACAAATAATAGTTATCTCAATCTTTGTTATTATGTTGCATACAACAAATTGTTTAATATCAATAATAAAGACCTATAAAATTCAATTTACAATTACCCCATTCAATTCCGATTACCCCAACATCGTAGGGGTAATTGTAAACAAGTGTTTTCTTTATACTTTGAAAATTGTGACAAAAATTGGAGCAACTGTAAACTAGCTGATATTGTACTATTTCATGTTGTGTTTTTAACTCTAACTGTATGTTTACATTACCACATCTTGGTCTGTGTGAAAAGTAAATGGAACCAAGATACTTCAGACATTATATTTATTAATATTGCAAATATTGCAATTGGTTATTCTTAATTTCTTCACTTACGTTTTTTAATGTAGGCTGAGTCTGAATAAATTTAGTAATGACTTTAATGCTATAATTTTATTAACAAAAAATATTCATGCAAAATGGTAGATTAATCAAATCATTTACAGTGACGGAGCTAGACAAGGAAAGCATAAATGCATGTGATTTATTAAACACTTACTAAAAATCTATAAGCAGTATGGCATGAAGAATCAATGAGTCGTGTACTTCACTGACTCACAGTCAGATGTATTAAGCATTCTGTTACTCCCCTTTCCACCAAACTAATGGTCTAATGATCCTGTGCCCCCCCCCCCACTAATGGTGCCCAGTTGTGTTTGCCCCACTGTCAGGTCTCATGGTGAACACTTAATTGTATGAACAGCACCACGTTTTTGCCAAGAAAACGGATCATGAAGAAATTTTTTTTGACAGTATGACAGAAGTATTAACTTAATTAGAATAATTTGTAAACACACTAGACTAAATTAATTATATACTCTATCACATCTCACAACACAAAGTCAGTGATTTAGTTTGTAACTTGTATTTATCTAAACTGCAAGTAGAATACCTAGGTTCATTACCTTCAAAGAAATACAATTGATTAGATAAACATACTGATGGCTTAATTTATACCTGCTTAATATATGTGTATTTGAAATTAGGTGAGCTTTACAATTTCTGTCAAAAGACAATTTTATGTGCAGATAAAAGTGAGTAAGTAACTGGTCTGAAGTATATACTTTTTCGTCTTTTATGTACCTTTATAGTGTTATTTCAAAATTGTTTACTACATGTGTACACATATTGACGTAGTCATTAATTTTTTGGCACAGGCTGGAAGAGTTAAAAATCATACTCGGTGCTCCCTGCAATACTGTCGGTATGAAGGCCAGTCAAACGTTAGTTGCCCTTTGCATTAAAAAAAAAGCATGTGGTATATATATATATATATATATATATATGTTTATTTATCTGAGAGTACAGTTGAAGATCATGAGCTCTACAAACTCTCCAAGTCTATGTAAACATTCAATGTTTTTTGCTGTCCTTGTGTAAAAATTCCTGTCCACTATCCGATAACCATCCTTGCACTTACTTTTGTCTTTTTCAATGTGCAGTTACCACTTTTTAAAGGCCTCCTTTATAGAACCAAACATGTGGAAATCATACAGCATGAAGTCAGGACTGCAAGGAGGGTGTTCCCACTGCACCCACTCAAATTTTTCAAGGAGTTCCTTCATTGAGCGTGACAAATGAGGTGTGCTACTTTTGTGACAATGCAGACACTCAGGGATGATGTAGTGCACAATTCCATGCAAAATACCCATAGAAAGAACAGTTGGTGAATGCATTCATTGTTGTAATCTATTATCAGAGTTGATGTCCTTCCCTGCCGGTAATCATCTTTGATGTCTGTGGAACCATTTTTGAACAACTCACAGCAATTTGCAATGGCCTGCAGTGAAAGTGCTTTGTCGCCATGCACTTCCTTCAACTGACGAGGGTTACACCTCCTTGCCAACTGAAAACGAGTCACTGTACGGATTTCTAATTTGGACCCTACTTGCAAATGACATGACATGTTTTGCAGCTAACAACGGACTAACCGTTACTATCAAGTGAGAAACATTACTACAACCGACAGAAATTGAAGTTTATCATTGTTTCCAACAACTTTTATGAAAATATCTCTTTTTCTAAAAAGAATATGGGCTAGTGCATATTTTGACTGCTGTCGTATATGTAAGAATAGACGTTAACAAAATATATAACTTTCTGTGTAGGCTGCATTGGATCACCTGAAGTCAGGCCAGCAGAAGTCGTCAAAACCAAATCTAGGACAAGAGATAGCCAGTAAAGCACAACGAAACCTGACCGAAGCACAAAAAGACAATGATTTTATCTACCACGAACGAATTCCAGACCCGAAGAGTTTAGCCGGCGTAGGAAAAGCCGCTGTAGCTAAAGTCTCCCCTATTCCTAACAGACTTTCTAGTAATTTTAAAGGTAAGAATGTTGTACAGCATACATTCCATATATCCTCGTCTTTTGATATATTTTATGTTTTTGGTAACACTGTGCTGAAATTAAGAACAATTTTCCAATTCTCAGGAAAATATCATGGAGAAGTAAATATCATGTAAGAAATTTAAAGAAGTTTGTGAAATTACCACAAAAGAGAAACAAGTTTCCATTATAATGTAAAAATTATATATTATTACAATGTTCATATTTACTCACATTATTCTTTTTATTAATGAATAATTAATAATAAATAATAGTTCATATTTTTAAAAATAAGAAAATTTCTTGTTTACAATGTTTCAACAGTTTTAAATTACAGTCATTATTAGAAGTATATTAGTATTAAAATGGTAATAAATTTCTTCTCCAATTATATATATTACTGCATTGTGTGTATGTGTGTGTGTTGTATGAATACTCCATAGTAAAATATAGACATGCGGGAGAAATAAATATAATTGTTAAGCGTTCCAGAAGTGTGTGCTGGGGAGTCCCGCTGATTGGAGTGTGTTGCTGCCGCTCGCTCTGTGTGCTGACGCGCACCCGCGATCCGAATTCGTACGCATCACGATCTCTTTGTAAAACACCAAAACAATTGTTAATGTGTTTTCGTTTCGTTAGTAACAAAATAAATAAACGTAAGCTTTTATATAGTAATTTTGAAAAGTGAAGACGGATTATAAACAGTTAAACGCCTTTTCTTTAACAGTTTAAATGAATTCTTAAACATTGTAAACAAATTAAACATTTTGTTGTAAACAAGCATAAACGTGTAACATGTTTTTTAATAAACAAAGCTTTTATTCAATTGCGTGAATCTAATTTCACCTGCCTTATTAAACATATTTTTGGTGACCCCGACATGATATGGACTAAACGTATTATTAAACGGACATTTTTCATGTGATACGATACGAAACCGGTACATTAAAATCTTAGTGAACTACGAAAAAGTGTTGCAGAACATATTTCTGGAAATAGTGTTATCAGTGAAAGTGTAGAGGAGTTACAATTATTTAAGTGTTCAGTGTAAACGGAAAAAGGTAACAATTGTAAAGATACATATTAATAACACACACATTAACGTAAAAGGGCAGAGTCACTAGAATTAAGAATTTTCTCGACTCGTTTGATGCAGACATCCACTCATTTTCAAACTTAAAATCTAGACTACAGAAATTAGACGAATGCTGGTCAGAATTTAACTCTGTCCAGACGGGTATTCAAGGTTATGATGAAGATGCTGTCACTTCAGACGAAGAATATTCTACATTTGAAGACAGTTATTTTGAAGTCCATGCAAAAATTGAAGATCTATTATCTACTCAAGCCAGTAAACAAACTGGCTTAGAACCAAAACAGTCTTCACAACAATCAAACATATCCGATAACATAAAACTTCCAGATGTTCCCCTCCCCACATTTTGTGGTAAATACGAAGAGTGGACAGATTTCTGTGATATTTTTGAGGCTTTAATAAATAATTCATCTAAACTAACAAATATTCAAAAATTCTATTATTTATGTTCGTGCTTAACTGATGAAGCATTACATACTATAAAGGAAATTAAAATAGCAGATAACAATTACGTTTCGGCTTGGACACTACTTAAGCAGCGTTACTAAAATAATAGACTCATAATCAAAGCACAGGTACAAGGAATTTTAAATTATAAACGTATGGAAAAGTCTTCCGCAGTAGGATTAAGAAACCTACATGACACAATTACTAATCACCTAACGGCACTAAAATATCTCGGAGAACCAACCGAACAGTGGAGCACACTGCTAGTGTTCTTAGTTATGAGAAAACTCGATCCAGAAAAACAAGATGGATGGGAGACGTATCAGGCAAAACATAATCTAAACGATGACGAAGTTGAAGTAGGCGAATCCGCCAGCTGACATTCAAACTCATCACACTATCCTCGTCGTTATTCATTTCCAATGTTAATGATATTTATTCATGGACAATCTTTGATTCAGGAAATCAGGGAAGAAAATCTTACCTAAAACACTAAAAAAAAATCACCCTTCCGAGATAACCAAAGGAGTTCTAAATGTCTCCAACCGGTACACAAAACTGTATGTCATGCAGCAGATACACCCAATGTGATGTGCCATATGTAATGAAGATCATGCTACATTCTTGTGCAAATAGGTTTCAAGTCTTAGTTCCTCACAGTGTTATACAAAAGTTAAAAAACTAAATTTGTGCTTAAACTGTTTAAGATCCGGCCTTAAAACCATACAGTGTAAAAGTCCATACTCTTGCAAACACTGTAATAAATGTCATCAATCTTCGATCCATATCGATAATTCAAACTCGGTGTTAAAAGAGGAATCAAAGCAGCCAGCTGCTGAAAAGGTCACTATTTCGGCCTGTTCAAACCATAATGAAGAAGTGATTCTTGCTACAGCTATCATTTTAATAACAGACACTCAAGGAGTAGCTCTTATCCTCGTCGTGCCCTCTTGGACAGCGGAAGTCAATCAAACTTTATACGTCAATCACTTGCATCGTCCTTAGGTCTCAAGCATAATAAAGCACACACTTCAGTGTCTGGAATTGGCAGTTCCGGAGTATCAGCTAAATTTTCTGTACACAAAAATTAAATCGAAGTTCAACAATTATAAAAAATACTTAGACTTTCTAGTTTTATGTAAGATCACAAATGACTTACCAAATTCTTCTATAAACGGGAGCTTAGACATTCCAAATGACATCGAATTAGCAGACGACACATTCGGTCAATCCAGGAGTATTGATGTACTACTTGGTGCCAGTATCTTTTACAACATGTTAAAGGAAGGACATGTTAAGCTAGGTGATAATTTACCTGTTCTACAAAATACAGTATTTGGATGGATTGTCAGCGAGAAGATCTCATTGAATCACTCGATAAACAGAACTCATTCAGTACTTACTACATTGCCCAGTACAACTACAGAAGACGACTTAGAAAATCGTGTAGCATCTTTTTGGGAAATAGAAGGTATCATCGGCAAACATGAAATCGTATGAAGAACAAGCTTGTGAAGACCACTTTACATCTACTGTCAAGCGTCAGGCAGATGGGAGATACATCATTAAGCTACCTTTCTCCAGTGACCCTGGAATCGCCTTGGGTAAGTCTAAGGACCACGCTATCAAACGATTTATGTCACTTGAAAACATAAAACTAAAATAAGACTATACTGATTTTTTAAATGAGTATCTTGAAAATGATGAAATGGAACTAGTATCAGAAACGTATGAACCACAAAATGCATATTACTTACCTCATCATCCAGTTATAAAGGAAACTAGCACTATGACATGCTTACGTGTAGTTTTTGACATCTAACAACACTTCTCTTAATGATATTCTGATGATTGGTCCTACAATACAACGCGACCTTGTATCCATATTGCTATTCTTTCGCGTCCTACAATACAACGCGACCTTGTATCCATATTGCTATTCTTTCGCATTCACGCTTATGTATTTACTGCATATATCAAACAGATGTACCGTAAGGTATTGCTAGATGAAAGCCAACGGGAATTTCAAAGAATTGTTTGGCGTCATGATCCAAAGGATCCAATTAAAACGTATAAACTTAAAACAGTTACATATGGGACCGCTTCAACCCCATTTCTTGCCATTAGGACTTTGTTCCACCATGCACAAGAAGAGAAGGAGAAATTTGCTATCACCGCAGAAGTTATTTAGCGAGACTTCTACATAGTTGATGTTCTCACGGGAGGAGACTCAGTTGAATAAGTGGTTCAACTTCAATTAGAACTAATAAACGTATTAGAAAACTGAGGTTTCGAATTACACAAATGGTGTGCAAATCATCCAGCAATCTTACAAAATATTCCAAGTGATCAGATTGAAACAGGCTTCATGGTAGAAGAATCAGGCAACAAGGCAATTAAAACACTTGGGATTTATTGGCAGCCGTTATCCGACACCTTTCAGTTTAAAGTCAATTTACCCAAGCCTCCCAATATCATCACAAAACGAGTTATACTTTCTGATATTTCTCGAATATTTGATCCAATCGGACTTTATCTCCAGTGATAATTACTGCCAAATTGTTTATGCAAGAAATATGGCTTATAAAAGACATTGAATGGGATCAACCAGTTCCCGAAGCTTTACTGATCAAATGGAATCAATACCAACTGTCATTACAAACCTTTGAACCCGTTTAAGTATTGCACGACGTGTGTTAAGTGGACACAACAAACAAACACATGAACTACATGGATTATCTGATGCATCAGAACGCGCTTATGGAGCATGCTTGTATATACGAACCATTCAAGAAGATGGAACTGCCATTGTAAACCTATTATGCTCGAAATCACGGGTAGCCCCATTGAAACAAGTTTATTTACCAAGACTATAATTATGTGGAGTGGTTTTATTAGCTCAGCTGTTTCAGAAGTGTTACATCCTTTCAGAAATACTGAATATTAGACACACCATGCTTTGGACCGATTCTACAATCTTCATTGGTTAAATTCACCTCCAAATACCTGGCAGACTTTCATAGGAAACAGGGTATCACAAATTCATGAACTCACTAAACATTGCACATGGATGCATGTTCGATCACAGGATAATCCTGCAGACTTAATTTCAAGGTCAGTTTTAGCAGACCTCCTCATAACTCGAAGCCTGTGGTGGCATGGCCCTACCTGGTTATCAGAAGATCATAATAATTGGCCCAAAACTATTCAAACTATTTCAATAAACCCTGAAATTGAAGAACGAAGAACGAAAGTTATAATTCACGTAACAACACTACCCTCTTCCGACATAATTGACAAATTTTCCTCTTGGACTAAATTATTACGAATCATTTCGCTCTGCCAACGGTTCGTTAAGAATTGTAAACAACCACATAAAAAGAACACTGGATACTCCTGGCGATATACATAAAGCTGAAATAACATGGATTAAAGAAGTTCAACAGGCTTTTAGTGAAGATATAGACAAACATCAGAAGAATAAGGAAGCAAGTAATAAAATCAAGTCGCTAGCTCCTTTTGTGGATGACGAAGATATCCTCCGGGTTGGAGGCAGACTAATGAATGCGTCAGTGAATCCAGAGTATAAACATCCAATTTTGCTCCCTCCAGATCATAATATTATACGAATGATATTTGTTGAGACTTATATTACTACTCTACATTCTGATCCTCAAGCTCTTCTTGCGACTATTCGAACTAAGTATTGGCCCATCAAGGGTAAAATTAGCGCGATCAGTTGTAAAAAATTGCGTAACATGCAGTAAAAATATGCTAAGGCCTGCTAAACACTCATGGGAAACCTACCACCATGCAGAGTCTAACCGTCTTGTCCCGTTGAAAACTGTGGGATTGATTATTGTGGACCGCTCCTCTAACGAAGAGTATCACAACGCCGATCAGAGCCACTGAAGGCATATGTAGCACTCTTCATTTGCATGGCTACCAAGGCTTACACATAGAACTAGTTCTGGATATGACAACAAAGAAATTTCTAGAAGCACTTCAAAGAATGATAGCTCTCAGAGGGGCAAGTAAACATATATACTGTGACAATGCTACTAACTTTGTTGGAGCAAAAAACGAACTTTATGAACTACAACTTTTGTTTGCTTCTGACACTCATCATCAGTATCAAGGACACAAACTGTGCACATCAGTAGGAATAACATGGCATTTTATTCCACCCTGGTCACCTCATTTTGGGGGACTATGGGAAGCGGGGTAAAAAGTGTAAAACATCACCTTAAACGAGTATTGGGAACTTATATATTACCATATGATGAATTAGAAACACTCTTGGTTAAAATTGAAGCTTGTGTAAACTTTAACTGAAAAGCTTGTGTAGACCTATAACTGAGTTGTCAAACGATCCAAACGATTTGAATCCTTTGACACCTGCTCATTTTCTTGTTGTACAGTCCTTAGCTTCCTTTCCTGTACCTGATGTAAGTACATTAAACATTAATAGATTAGACCACTGGCAACGTATTCAACAACTCTACCAGATTTGTTGGCGATGATGGTCAGATGAGTATCTTTCAACTCTACAACAATGGACCAAATGGGTCAAGGACTACACGCTACCATCCCCAGGCTCCCTGGTATTAATCAAAGAAGACTTCCGACCTCCACTTCACTGGGACCTAGGTCGCATTGTGGAACTTCACAACGGCAGTGATGGTATACCTCGTGTTGCTACAATTCGGACATCTAAGGGACTGTTGAAGAGAGCCCTTGTCAAGCTGTGCGTACTTGGTTATCTTTGAAGTCTGCTACTTCAACGGGAGTGGTATGTTCAGCGTTCCAGAAGTGTGTACTGGGGAGTCCCGCTGATCGGAGTGTGTTGCTGCCGCTCGCTCTGTGTGCTGTGACGCGCGCCTGCGATCCGAATTCGTACGCATCACGATCTCTTTGTAAAACACCATATATTGTTAATGTGTTTTCGTTTCGTTAGTAACAAAATAAATAAACGTAAGTTTTTTTATAGTAATTGTTAAAAGTGAAGACGGATTATAAACAGTTAAACGCCTTTTCTTTAACAGTTTAAACGAATTCTTAAACATTGTAAACAAACTAAACATTTCGTTGTAAACAAGCATAAACGTGTAACATGTTCTTTAATAAACAAAGCTTTTATTCAATTGCGTGAATCTAATTTCACCTGCCTTATTAAACAATAATATAACTACAAGAATTGTTGAAGAATTTTTGAGGAATGTGGATTTAATTGTAGAAAATTGTTTTATTCTTTCAAATTGAATTTGCTATTGGAAATTTGGTAATGATAATCTTATTAGTGTACTATCACTTAATTAGCTGTTCATTTTGCATCAACAAATAGTACTGATTTCAAGCAAACAACAATTTCTCAAAGAAGGGTATTCAATAAGCCCACAGGGTTATTTCTTGAAGTTTTCATTATTTTATATCATTTGTACAGTCCATGCTAAAAAAAAAAAAAACGAGAACTCTAGGAAAAAAATAGACAGTGACTAGGCATCAGAACATTGAGAAATGCATATCAAATTCTGAAGTGTGAATACTTGCAACTTATTAGTGAATAATTTATTAGTTTTTAAGTGTAAGAAACACAGAGAAAATTTATAGTTTTTACCACAAAATTCCCTCATGTTTTCATCCTTAACAACAACAAAATATCCGTTTATCCTAAAATATCAATAAAAATAATTTTAGATACATGATACAGTTCAGTTAAATTAATGTTATTGAGTACATTAGTTTGAACACAGGAAACCATTGTTATTGAATATATGGAAAAGATACAAATAACTTTAAACTTGTGTTAATTCTCATTGATTTGAAATAGATTTGATTCAGATTGTTCAGATTAAATTGTTTTATTGGCATACAAAATTAGTCAATAGAAAGGATTTATGTATTTCAAAATCAAATGTTTGGTTTTACGGAATAATATCCCTATTCTTTTTTTTTCAAACTACCTAGCGTCGGACTAAGACTTTAATATCTCCTTGCATCAGAGTATGACTTTAACTATCCTGCTGCAGCGGAGTATGACTTTGACTATTCACATTCAGCGGACTATCGCTTACCTATGAGTATCACTTTCACATAACCTGAATTCGGACTATGGCATTTACGATCCTCTTACGTTGGACTATGACTTTACTTCTCTAATGTCGGATTGTCATAGTCTTCAGTCCCTTTTTGGCCAGCTTATCAGCGATAATTTCCCTCTACCCCTGCACGATGCAGTGGAGCATGATAGTTTGTTAAGAGATTTTAGCTATTTCGAAGAGTAAAATATATATAGTCATTTTATTGTATTTATTATTCTTCTCGTAGATCTTTTTGAAAGTCTGGTGCCAATGGCAGTACATCAAGCCATCGCAGCATACGATGTTCGTAAAAACAGCTTGGTTGGTGCAGAAGTAACAAAATTAAGAGAAGCTACACAACTCCTTAACAGGTTTGTAAGTTGTATTAGTTGCAAACTATGGTTACCACTTGCAAGTAACTAATGGTATTTGCCTGAATGTTGTCAGTTTCAGTATGATTAAATTGGAATTTAAATGTTGCATGTCTCTTAATAGTAACAAGTAAATAATAAGTGTAAAATATAAACTGTAACCAAAGTATAAATAAATTTAACCGAAGATTAACTTTACTTTCATTTAGCCATTTGTTAGCAGAAAATATAATCACACATTAATCGGTACACTAGAGCATCGATTACCCGAACATTCATTGACCCAACGATCTATTGTCCAAACTCAATAAAAAGTACAATTATGTACTGTACTGTACAGTAAGGGTGGATGAAGCCGATCCCAGTTTTCAGTTATCAACTTCTTGGATTTCGTTGTCCATGACGTGTCCGTTACTTAACTAAATACAACTATTTCATTAACGACTCGGAACACAAAGTTTTTATGAGTAAAAACATAAAGTTTTACCTTACAACCTGAACCGGTTTTCACTTTTAAAAAGCTTCTTCAGAGGTTGCCGCTGGTAGCGTTGTCCGTCCTGTTGTGGGCGACGGAATCGAATTTCGAAAGATCGATGTGTGTGTGGGGTGAGATATGTTCGAATAATGCAGCAGTTTGAATTGTGTCTGTTCTTTTAGGATGTCGTTTTTATTTATTTTCGTGTGTTTGTATATTTACAATTGTTCTAGAGTGTCTAGTTTTTGGCCTTTTGTGTGTATGTGTAGAATGTTCATGTTATTGTCAATGTTTTTGTATGTGTGGTTTGCTTCAGTGAGGTGGTTTGCAAAGGTGGATTCTGTAGTGGAGTGGAGTGCCTTTGTGTGTTCAATGTATCTTTGTTTGAAGCTACGTCCTGTCTGCAGTAAAGGTTATGTTAGGCAGTAAAGGTTATGTTTTTATGTATGTTGTTTATGTGCGTTAGTAACTGTTCACATTGTCTTTTGTTTCCCCTGTATAGTACCGTATTTTCTCGCATAATTAACGCCCCCGCATAATTTACGCATCCCATTTCAGGGGGGTTCAAAGTGGGAAAAAAGAAATATTCGCGTATTTGACGCACCCACTTTCTCGATGATTTCATCACGCAGTTCCGGATGCGTTTCGAAATAAAGATGTCAAGTAGTAGCTTTCCTATTGCGCAACCTAGCATTTCAAACCCTCGTGCAACTTCCTGTTATTACTCACTGCGGTATTCAGTCCGGTGAGTGAATCAGCGAAGACGTGATTAGTGACGATTTATTCCAGTCTGGTAGAAACTCATTTTACGAGTATTTCGGGTACACGGATGTTTTGTGATCTCAAAGTCGTTCATTAATCCACAATGAGCAAGTATTCGAGTAATACTGCGTCATATAAACTTGTGGTGATCGCTTACGCCGAAACACACGGGAATAGGGCAGCAGGCCGCAAATATTCTGTGTCCGAGTGTAACGTGCGGTACTGGCGAAAACAGAAAATTGCCCTTCAAGAGACCAACAAGTCTCGTAAAGCATTTCGCGGTCCAAAAAGTGGCAAGTTTCCGCAAGTAGAGGAGGATCTTCTGAAATATGTGATTTCGTTACGCAATGATGGATATGCCGTTTCTTACGAAATGCTGTATTTTAAAGGACGAGAAATAGCTGCAGCACATGGGATCAGTGTCTCGAATTTTAAGGTTAGCCGAGGCTTGGTGATTAAATTTATGAAGAGAAATGGACTCTCTCTTCGAAGAAGAACATCCTTATGTCAAAGAATGCCGAATGATTTCGACCAAAAAGTCATTGATTTTCATCGCTTCATGATTAGGAAACGGAAAGCGAAGAAATATTTGCTTTCCCAGATAGGAAACGCAGATCAGACGCCCATCAGTTTCGATATGCCACAAAGTCGAACAATCGATACGAAAGGAACATCGAGTGTTATTGTGCGCACTACTGGAAGTGAAAAACAAAGGTGTACAGTAATGCTTGCTGTAACAGCTGATGGCAGAAAGCTTGCACCGTACGTTGTCCTGAAGCGAAAAACAATGCCGAGAGTAAAATTTCCACGTGGGATCCACGTTCGTGTCCAAGAAAAAGGGTGGATGGACACGTCACTCGTAGAAGACTGGATACGAACGGTTTGGGGAAATAGAGCGGGGTCTCTCCTTCGGTGCCCGGCTCTTCTCGTGTTGGACAGTTTTCGTGGCCATCTGACGGAAAACACTAAAAAATTATTGGAAACCATGAAAACCGATTTGGCTGTGATTCCTGGTGGACTGACATCAGTACTTCAACCCTTGGATGTTTCAATAAATAAACCATTCAAGGACAATGTGCGAAAACTCTATCAGTGCTGGATGGCAGAAAATGTGCACGAACTTACTCCAACAGGCAAAATTCGGAAACCATCTGTGGAACTCCTTTGTGAGTGGATATTGCGCGCTTGGGACATGATATCTTCGAAGGTGATTGAAAAGAGCTTCAAAAAGACGGGAATCTCGAATGCGTTAGACGGGACTGAAGATGACTTCTTATGGAGAGATGTGAGCAGTGATAGCAGCACCAATTCTTCCTGCAGTTCCAGTGGCGACGACCAACTCGGTAGCCTATAAAAGGTAAGATTATTTTTCTTCCTTTTTAGCAGGTATGTCATTATTACTTACGTCGTTAGTACTTTCGTTAATTCATATTTATTTTGCTTCAGGTCGTACTATCAGCTCGTGACGGGAAGAATATTTTCCGGTGTCCGTACTTGAAACTGTGTGTCCTGTCAAATATATCATATGTACAATTTAAATATGGTTAAACAATGTATGTACAATACGCATGCGCGTATTATTATTGTTATAACGGATGTATGTATTCTATGAAGGTTAGTTCTAGTGAATAAAGTCTTTTCTAATCAACGTGTTGTCTAACTGTATTTGGCAATATAATTCCAATATTAAATAATATCTCTCACATGTCCAACTTGCCTAATGTACTCTATTTGATTGTTCAGAAGAAAACTCAACCGTAATTTTATGCCAAATGACGA